>OV121135.1:7085461-7685461 GCA_921294245.1 Brassicogethes aeneus | reverse complement strand
TGTAAGAGTAAACATAGGTGTGATAGGTGCGGTGAAGGAAAAAATGAAAATGAAAAACATGACAACTGTCATTTAAAATGTATTTTCTGTAATGAGGCCCACTCCTCCTCTGAGAAGGGCACTGCATTCAAAAATCGTATATGCAAAGAGTTTATTCGGCAAAAAAAAATCAAAGAAATTATGTCTATCTATAACTTATCATTCTTTGAAGCCTCAAAGAAAATAAAGGAGGTAACCCCTCAAACAAAAACATTAAAGGAAACAGAGGCAATTAGAAACATATATACGGAGGACTTTCCCCCGTTAACAGAAGAAATTCCAGAGGAGGACTTCCCTCTTCGCAAAAACCTAACTTTCACTAAAATTCTCAATAAAACACCTAGAACACAATTAAAACGCCCCTCCCAATTTAATGAAGATAGTTACTGCAATACAAATGGGAGAATCCAAGAAACCCCGATTAAAATAAAAATAATGTCAACAGGAGCAGATGCATACAATCCATCGTCTGCATCCTCCCCAATAATATCCCACCGAGATAAATTTATAGAGCTATTTATACATTTTGTAAAAAATTTCCCAGAAACTATCGCAGATTTAATTAATACTCACTTCCCTCAGGGAATAACACAAATAGAATCTAAACTTAATAAAAACCAAAATGAGTAAAGTTAAAGTCATCCACTGGAACATGAGTACACAGAAAAAAATAATTTTAAAATGTCAAATAAATGAGTTATTTAACTGCATTTTATTTCAAACAAATAATAATTATTTAGTTTGAACTAATTTTGTTTTCTTAAAATAAATCAACTTATTTGATTATTTTTTAAAATTTGTTTGACTTATTAAACTGTTGCATCAAACAAAAATTATTTGTATTTAACAAATAATTTTTGAAACAATATTTTATTTTAGCCAAATAACGATTTATTTATTACAAATAAATATGTATTTACTCCTCAAATTTTGCCAAATCACCCCACCCCAAGCAACAAAACACGATTCCCAAGGTTGTCTGTACGGAAACTTTTCGTCTTTGATATTGGTGGTGTTTAGACGTGTGGAGATTATAATTATAATTAAAATTTATAACTAATGATGTAATATCTTTTTTAATATTATGGAAGTGAAAAAGTGGCTAGAAGAAAACAATCTTGGTCATTTGTGGCCAATATTTGAGGGTAAGTACTTAATTTTTAACAGTTTGCCGTATTTACACAAAATGGTGCATTGCCACATGTATATATTAATTAATGCATTCTTCCATGTATCAATCTAACTTGCAACTTGCTACCAGTAAAACAAAACAATATATTATATTAATAAATATTAATAATAATTATTTAGGATTAAGTAACTAATTAAAAAAAGCAAAGCATTTTTGTTGGGCGGCTTGCCAACATGTCTACCTACATAAACTTTCATTTATTTAAGTTAAATAAATTTTTATTTTAAAAAAGTAAGCAAGTCTTTGATGAAAATATATAATTGTTTACCAAAAATGTTTTTTTTAAACCAACTAAAAAAACTATTAGGTTAAATATACAGGGTCTAAATATATAATTGTTTACAGAAAATATTAGTTAAATGAAAACATACACACGGTGTTTGTTTTTTTCCTGGAACGATACTAATTTTCTTATTTTTAATGAAAAACATAAACTTTTTACATTTTGTTTGTTTTTAAATAGAAAATTAAGTCTTACACAGGGTGGTCGAAATTTTACTGATTCTTTTCCTTAAAATTATATATATTTTTTTATTAAACCTTATAAAACTATAATTTTAAATATTTTTTCCAGAAAATAAAATAAACGAGATGGAAATAATAAAGATATTAAAAGATGAAGAAATTGATATTTTAACAAAAAATATTGTAGGGGACAGAATAAGGCTAAGAAATAGCATAAACCAATTAAATATGGAAAAAGAGGTAAAAAATAGTTTAGAAAAGTTTTTATTAATGCAGCTTATAATATTTTTTATACGAAATTATTTAAATATTGTTCAAGAAAGTCTTTAATAATTTTATTATGAATTTTCAATTCAAAATTTATTTAATGTCAAAGTTGAATTTATAGTAAATTACTAATTATTTTATATTACCGATACGTATTATGTTAATATATATGTAATAACCTTTTCTGTAAAATAAATTTTATGTTTTATATATATAATAGGAATTTTATTTTTTAATGTCCAAAATTTACTACTGATAACCTTTTATATATATATTAGTTTTTTTTGTTTTAGCGACCTACACAGAGCAAGTGCGTGGACATGGTTTAGGGGAGCAACCGCTTTCCTATGCTCTGTTTACGTTACGTTCATGCAAGGTCTTAAAAAATACATATCTGTATTCCTGAGCCAAAGTACACTTTTTTAAATTAGCGTTACAAATTTTTTCCTACGTTTTTCACTTTTTTAAATGGTAAACAGGATTAGGACCTGACTTACTTAGTTTTTTTATGTATGTATCCAAAACTAAGTAAGCCAGGACTTACTCCTGTTTGCCATTTGAAAGAGCGGAAAACGTAGGCAAAAAAATTGTAACTTGATTTTAAATAGTTTAGACCTGGGGTACATATATGTGTATTTGAAGAAAAAAAAACATTTTCAAACTAAACCTTTTTTATTTGCAATAAACAAACTATATATTAAATACAAACAAATATTTCGTATTGTTTTAATAAATATACTTTTAAAACAAAATAATTTATTAATACTTTTAAATACATTTTATTTAGAGCAATTAATGCATATGTTTTAAAGAACTAAGTAGTTATTCATTTTTAATAAAAATGTATTTATTACAAAATAATACATTCGATTTACAAATATGCATTTATTTAAATGAACTAAATATTTATTTATCGACAATAAATAGGTATTTATACCAAAATAATAAAAACTATTTAACAACATCTTTTTATTAACAGCAAACAAAGAAATGTTTAAAAGAAATATATTTTATTTTAGAGGTCCAAATAAATTTGTATAAAATATCAAACAAACGGTTGTTTCGCGTATACGAAAGCAATATTTATTTAGTTTAACTCCATTTTTATTTCAATTAAATGAACTGTTTTTTCTGTGTAGTTACCCAAACAATAAAACTAATCTAATGTTACTAATTAACGAATACAACCCTGATGTAATATCTCTTTAAGAAATTTGGCTAAAATCTCACCAAAAAATAAATCTTAAAAGATACAATACAGTAACATTAAAAAGAAATGATGGTAAGGGAGGCTCAGCTCTCCTTATAAAAAAAAAAAAAGATTTATCTTTTAAACAAATTACTTTAAATTTCCCCCTCCATGATCTAATCCAACTAATTATTATTCAGATTAATGATATAAGGATTGGTTACACATATATAGCGCCAGACTACATATCCAATGAGGGATTATGGAACAATATTTTCGATAGTTTGGGTGACACTTTTGTCTTGGTGGGTGACTTTAACTATCATCATACCTCCTGGGGTAGTTATAAGCGAAACACGAACGGAAATATCTTGAGGAAGGTTTTAGACAATAAAGAGGCAACAATAATTAACGACAATAAATCCACAATGTTGAATTTAAGTAGAAGAAGTATAATAGATCTCGCTATATGTTCAAACAATTTACTCCTAAATGTGGGAAGTTCGGCGATCTAAATCACATATTATATTCATGTAGTAAAAATGTCAATAATACTAAAGTATTAATCGATAAATTGATCCACATAGGCCACCAAATGCCAAGTAGTTTTAAATCAATCATTGCATGCTCACAAACTGACACTTTTAGATGCCTTTATGCTTTTATAAAATCGTCCAATATAATAATATAATATAATGTTTGATATATTGATGTTTAAGCAATCCTATTTTCCTATTGTATGTTTGTGTCGTTACATAACCTAACCGACTTACAAGAAGAAGAAGATAAAGTCAATACATGGGCCAAATAAACAACAATCAATCGTTGTCCAATGGTTTTTGGTTCTTCGGAAATCATCGGACGTTAAAACTAGTAACTGGGCAGTAAGAGCCTAATCGGCTCAAGTCCAATTCTCTCGAAAGAGAGAATAAAAAGTTAAGAAGAAGAATTATGTTAGAACAAACCTATTATATTAAATAACGGTTTGTTTTTACTCAAAATACCCAAATAGCTACCCATACAAATAGGGCTTAATAATTTTTTGAATTTTTCTCGGTATTTTTCCATGTTTATTCCCGTTGCCCGTATTATTATAATTAAGTATGAGAAATTAAACTTACCTTCAAATATTGGAATTAATGATTCGAAATTCCACTCCTTTAATAAAACATCCATGTCTTTAGCACACAAAACATAGAAAAAGGATCACAAAAGTCCCAAAAACACACTATTGTCTCTGTTATTGTTGTGGTCACGTACGCGTACCTAGCAAAATGGTTTCTTCTCCCTTCCCTTTATGTACTACGCAGTTACTGCGCCTGTCGCCTACTGCGTCGCAATACGTTTACACTTTATTTAAGAATAAGTATACTCTCTTCAAATATAATGTTATTTTGGCAAAGATGAATTACTCTTTGTTCAATAAAATGGTACTTGTCTCAAAGTAATAATAATTATACAAGTATAATTTAGTGTTATTGCAATAGTTAATATATTTAATTGAAGTATTTTTTAAGTTCTTAATTGAAGAATTATATGGATTTCAAAAGAGAAAACATTTTCACTTAATTTAAGAACAATCCTTTATTTAATAAAATATATTTTTTATTCTTTGTTTAAATAAAAAATACTTAAATTGAATATTGAAAGAGTTGGAAATTAACATTAAGCAAATACTTGAATGAATAATAACGTATTGTTTTTCTAAGTAAATTATTAATGGATCAAATATAAAATTATAAGTATAGAACTATATTTGGATTTAGAAATGTATTTTTTTCCGTGCAGTGCAATTAATTCGTCTTTTAGTCGTATTTGTTGTATTTTTTTTATCGAGGAAACGAACCACGAATACATTTAGTCGAACATTCGTATATACACGAACGCATTTCTTGGTACCATTTAATCCTCTTTTATTTTTACATTGTTAGGACCTGTGTGTGTCTACTTGCTCGCTTGGTGCTCGTTTTTTATTCCTACTACCAACGAATCTCGGACTCGTTACAGGACTCGTTATTTAATTAACGATAGTGCATCTCGTACTGGGCTCGTTTCTATCGAAACTCACACATGTTGAACCTTATCGAGTGCTGAATCTGCTTTATAGTCCATCTATACCCCTCTTCTATCTTCCTCTTCTTTTTATATTGCTCTTCTCTTCGTATACCTTGCTGGATGGAAAAAGGTGAATTAATCGCTTGCTGCCTTAATCAACAGCCAATATATAATAATTAACAAGCCTGTACGAGATTTCGGGTAAACGATGTTTTATCAAGCCATTAATTAGTTACCAGGACGAGTATAACTTTTAATTAATTGTTCTTTACTAGGTTCTAAAAAGAAGAATTACAACCACATCTATTCATTAAAAGTGGTCCTTAAATCAAGTCGAATATTTTTACATTTACCACATCAATTAGGCAACACAAGATTAAAAACGAAGAGGTGTAACAAAGTTAAACAGAGACCATATTTTCACGGATATGACTGTGTGTTTTATTATCTCGAGGCAACGAGGAAAAAAGAAGGGCCCGAGGTGTGAACCACATGCAGTGTTTCGACAATCTCATTAAGATGAACATTACTTTGCGCTTTTCGACCACTCCTACTATTATTTTATTTCACCGGGTACCCTGAATCGATACAAAGATAACAGGGAAATTTGTCCAATACATAATAGTCTTCTGTTCAGAGTTTGATAGGAATTATACAGTGAGCGCGTAAAAATCCCCCCTTTTATTTTTGTAAATATGAGTAAAAAAATTTGAAAATGTAGCCGTTTGGTGAAAGTAATGGTAATTTTTTTCCATTTATGTATCCCTCTATGTATGGGTATTTTTATATTTGAAAGTCATTATAAAAACAAAAGATGGTGATGGTAACTAAAATATCGTAAGTATATGTTTAGATGTAAAACTTACTTTGTTTTATAATTCCCAGGAATAAAAATGTTATAGCGATTTTTGGTTTTAATTTTTTTTTTCAAATTTTTTAAGAAGCGCTGGCTTTTTTTAAAATTATAAATTTCATGTTGGAGGTTTGAAGTTACGCAACTTTCCTCTAATTTAACTGACCTTGTAGCTCTTTAAATAAAAAAAAATGCCCATACCATGTATAATTTACAACTTTAAACCGTTTGGCGACATCTATGGTTACATTTTGAAACTTATTTTCCTCCATATTCGCCAGACATGCCTCTGTCTGACTATTTCCTATTCCCATAAATAAAGAGAACCGTTTGGCGACATCTATGCTTACATTTTGAAACTTATTTTCCTCTATATTCGCCAGACATGCCTCTGTCTGACTATTTCCTATTCCCAAAAATAAAGAGAACCTTAAAGGGCCGTCGTTTTGCAAGCATAGATGACATTAAAAGCGCATCGCTGAAAGAAATAAAGGCAATCCCAAAGATCGAGTTTTAAAAGTGTTTCGAGTATTGGAAAAAGAGCTGGCACATGTGCATAATATCCAATGGGGACTATTTTGAAGGCGACAACATTAATGTAGACGAATAAATAGATATTTGTTTCAAAAAACAATGCTTTATATACATATTTAGTTGCAATATTATTGTAGAACAATTGAACTGTGTTATTTTTAATCTACAACCAGTTGCTTTTGACAGTGACGTTTATATTTTCGCTTAATATTTTTAAAGATTTGTTTACTTCTAAAACCTTTACAGGTTAAAAAATAAAGCTTAAAAATAAAGTTCTTTATCTACTCTTATTGGGTTTTTGCCTATACAATGATAAACAATATTAATTCCCTGCGGGTTTTAAATTGGGAGAAGGCGAGTATAATAATAAATAAATAAATATCTTTATTGACGGATTAACCATTAGATATAAACAAAAATAATCATTACAATTTTACATTAAAGACCTTTTGAAGGACTGGAGAGTATTGCCAAAGAAATCTACATTTAAAGTATTTGCATTTCTGCACATCCTATAGGATTACATATATGTAATGGTGCATAATAACCATAGTTTGTATTGTGGTGACATATATAAAAAAGATATTTATTTCTTAGTCTTAACTGAGGCACTTGAAAATTAATTCTGCCAAGCAATTCAGGGCTATCCATAATCCCATTTAAAAGTTTAAATAGGAAATGCATATCAAATTTATCCCTTCTTTTGCTTAGGGTATCAACATTAATCAAGTGTCTCAATTGTACATAATCATAGTCATCAATAACTAAATTTAATTTAAATGCACAAAATCTTAAAAATTTATTTTGTACTCTTTCGATTTGCATACAATAAGTTAAGTAGTGAGGAGACCATACTACACAACCATATTCCAAAATACTTCGAACAAATGAAAAATACACATTTTTTATACACATCACATCATTAAAATCTTTTAAGTTCCGTTTAACAAAACCTAACATTTTTAAAGCTCTATTACTTATAATATTTATATGTTCGTTAAATGTAACCTTAGAATCAAAATAAACACCCAGATCCTTAATTACATTTACATTTTCTAAAATAACATCATTAATACTATAAGAAAAATTTATTTTATTTTTTATCCTAAAAAAATTTATTACTTTGCATTTGCTAATATTTAAAGACATACAATTATCACTGCACCAAGATTCTAAATTCTTAATATCCACTTGAATTTTTTTACAGTCATCTAAACTGGACACTACACTATACAATTTAAGGTCATCTGCAAACAATAATAATATTTAAAATTGGTAAAAAGTGAGATTAATCATTGTCATGTCAGATTTTAACTATTTATTTTTGAAAATAATTTATTTATTGGAGTAGATAAGGCATAGTATTACACTCGAGATTATTCGCATTATCTCTCGTATAAAATCTAACATCTATTCTTGCTGTCAAAAAATAATTTTATCGACTTTTGGGGTTAAAGTACTCTTTACTCTGTATGAATGCCCAAATTGTATCAGAACTGTCTAAATTATGTTTATAAAATAAAAAAGTAAAAAAACCTTTTTAAAATTGTCTAAAATAGACCAAAATTTTAAAATAACCATCAAAAATATCCTAAAACTATCTAAAACTGTACCCGACTGTCAAAAAAAGTGACTGCATTTAAACATTCCGTTTACCCATTTGGCACCCGATCCATAATGCAGTATGCATTTAAATTGCCCAAACGTTTTTAATTAATATTAAATTGGTTAAAAGTATCCTGTCAAGGTCTAAGCACAATTCTGCGCGCGCGTTTGGTTTGGTTTGGTTTAATGTAAAAAAATGCTCGGCAATTTTAATGCATACCGCACTATCGATCGGGTGCCAAATGCGTATACAAAATTTTTAAATGCGTACCTACTGAGCTCAGCGGTGGTGGAACCAGCCATAAGAAATTTAACTTAAATTAACTAAAGCTGTCTTACTTTCAAATAACCCTGTACAAAGCTTAAATAATTTCACCTCTCATGGTTTTAATTAACAATTGGAATTCTTGACGTGGCAACAATGAATAATCAGTTGAAAAAATGCAACATAAATCACGATTGGTTGAATTTCTACAAAGAAAGCTGCTCGATGATGTGTTATTATTATAGTTTTAATCTTCCTTCGACCATTTATAAAAAGTTATTAGTATAAATGGGCTTATCGGGATGTTGTATCTTCGAACCTATTAGCAATATTAATTTACCTTTTTATTGTGCGTTGTGAAAAGTTAACAAGCTTTTCATTCAATCATCCTGCGCTATCGTAAATTATGATCGGTGTCAATTATTTTAACTATAGTTTAACATATTGGGAAATTTGTTAAATCAAATAATGTAATTTAATTTTAAAAATGATTCTCCTTTAAAATTTGGGTCTTTCCATCTCAAGTGGACCAGGCAAAAAGGGGATATTTTTCAACGAAATTTTGTTTACAGTTTCTCTACCTAAATCGATGAGACCCCAATTTTTTCTTTTTGCTTAAATTTGTTTTTAACCCAGAGAAAATTTTTGAAAAATCTTCAAGTCAGGTTTTTTTTTCGTTTGAAGTTGATAATATGAACAACTTTCACCAAAAGTCCTGAGTTGGCTAAATTCGTCATTTCAGAATTATTATTTTTACAATGAAAATTCCATTTTCTAGTAAATTTATGGTCCATCGCAAAACTTTGGATTTTTACCTATAGGGTCATGAAACTGGGATAATCTATATGAAGTGTAATATATGTATATTTAACATATTTTGTCACTTCTGGTTTCACCGGAAATGCTCTTAAGTAAGTAAATTTAATTAGATTTTAGAGTTAAATGTAAATTCTAAATATTTCTGCATGTGTTACTTTTAAAAGTTAAGTTAAGTTAATTTTGATTAAAATAATAAAAAGTTAGTATTACAAACCTAAACGTAATAAATCAAATGCACAAGAAACTTATAAGAACGCGATTTCGAAGAAATGTAGATTATACCATTCCGAAAAATTTTGGTCTATTAACAGATATGAGTGAGGCAGTCTCGAAACTCGTTTTGACTAAGGCTCTATCAGGAAGGGAAATAAGTATTAAGAGGTCCAGAAACTAATTCGCAGGTTAATTATGTTTGGAAACAACATAATCTAGATAAACTGCTTTAACTGAAAAGCAAATAAACACAACAACCCATACTTTATGGGATTTAGTACCTCGACCAATACCGTTAATTATGGTAGCTTCAGTTTTTGAAGCATTTAAAGCCTTTATTTCCGCAGGAAAAGACTTTTGCTGCACATATTTAACAACTAAATCCTGTGCTGTTAGGAAATTAGAAATACAGGGTTCCCCATAATAGACTTCCCATTTTATTTTATTAATAAATTCCCTACGAGATAACTAAATAAGTTGTTCTCTATGGGAATATCTTCTATAGTCTTTGGGATTTAAGTTAATTATTAATCAAGTAGGCGCCTGTCACAAATAAGTTTTATGCACGATGACATTATAATATGACAATTATAACAAAAATTCTTTGACGTAAACGTCTTTTTATAGCCCGCGGGCGTTATTATGGCCCAGCGGGCTATAATGAAACGTCAAAAATTAAAAACAACAATGTTACACCATTTGATATATTCGAAGTAAGTTTTTTCGTATAAAGATTTTGATTTTACCGGCAGCAGGCCGCAATTTTTCGCCTTTTCAGCTGCTTCCTCAATTTCATTTATCTTTAAACTTTAAAACTGACTGATGTCAGTTGACATTATAATATGACAATTATAACAAAAATTCTTTGACGTAAACGTCTTTAAAAACAATAATATGTTAAAAATAATAATATATTAATCGTGCATAAAGTTTTGTATGCATTGCTGGCATAACTGGTTTTTATGGTCCTACGACGCTTTTCTAGCCCTCGCGCTAACGCGCTCGGGCTCGAAATAGCGCCTCGGACCATAAAAACCTTATTATGCCCTTAATACATAAATAACTATTAAATTAATAATTTCCTGGAACGTCATTTTTTTAACGAGAAGTTTGTTAGTTTTCATCAATAATTATTTAAATTATTATTATTATTTTTTTTGCTTTGAGACATTATTTCAACATCCGTTTGAACTTTCATGGATTACTCAGTCCAACAACGTGTGTTTTGTGTAGAAACTTACATAAGAAGCAATTCGATAGAAGTTAGGCGTGCATTCCGGCGTCAGTTTAATAACAACAATAGGGGTCACGCGACAAATCGTAAAACTGTTAAGTTATGGGTTCGTCATTGGCGTGAAAATGGTTCTGTACAAAATTTGAAGAAGCCTGGACGTCGTACACCAGAAAATATTGAACGAGTTAGAATTGCGTTTACGACTTTACCACTTTTTATCTAATATTGAAAAATGTGTTGAAGTTGGTGGAGGTCATTTAGAAGACGTGATTTTTAAAAGTTAGAATTAAATTAGCCAAATATTTATAAGTTATCATAAATCCCAAAGAGTTAGCTGTAATTTAGTATAATAAAAAGTTTGTTTTGTTAACTAAAAAAAAATTAATTCAAATGTTAAAATGGGTAGCCTATTATGGGGAACCCTGTATAAGGCTTTTTTCTCATAACGGAAACAGCCCTTAATATTAAGGAGACTACTCTAAGAATCCTTGCCCAAGAAGAAATTTTGAAAATCAATACTGAAATAAAATTATATGAGCTTTACAGGAAATAAGACTTGCAACTTGAAAGGAACGTTTGTCCAAATCAGTAAAATGTTCAGAAATCTCTTAAAGAGGCCATAAATCTGGTTTTTAGACAACCAACTAGGACCATTCCACTAAAGTAGGAATGTAACTACCTTTTGTGTATCAACACCATGAGAAGCGAGGTCTGCAGGATTTTGAGAAGTAGGAACATGTTTCCAGATGGCTTTTGGTAAAGAATCCTGTATCTGAGAAACTCTATTTGCAACAAAAACTTTCCAAGAAGGATGTTGTAGCCAACTCAGAACAATAGAAGAATCAGTCAAACAAACAAAACAAAATATAGGAACAGAATCTATTTTTAAAGCTAATATAATATAACAAAGTAAATCAGAAAGAAGACTTGCAGCGCAAATTTGCTTAAGCTCTAAACAAGGAACACTAACAGTTTTTAAAGGAGCAACTCGAGTTTTTGATATAAGTAAAGAAGTTAGACTTTTTAATTTAAGCTTTGATGGTAATACGTGAAATTCATCCCAAATGATCATACACTGTTTGAAATATCTGTGATGTAAAAAGTAATCTTAAAATGGTGTCAAAATCCAACACCAAGTGGTGTTAATATAACACCATGAATTATGGTTAAAAATGTGTACCGATCGCGGCAAAGGCGGTGTGGATCAAGTGATGTTCTTAAATCTCGCCTCTGTTGACTTACATGAAGAATATATAAACTCAGGTGGTCCTTTGCTTTGGTGTGACACTACAAGTTGTTAGATACTAAAGAGAGATGGAAACAGATGTCAATACTTGAAGTATTTTAAGTTAGTGGAAGGCACTTAAAACATTATCTCTAGCGAGTTAAAGGTTTCATTTTCTGGAATAATATCTCTGGTAATATACTAGTAATGCGTCAAGGAACTTCCTGTTTCCATTTTTTTCCTTTTTTTTCCTTTTTTCTGTGTAGTATGATTTAATTTGACCACATAATATTTAACACCAGTTAAAATTTATTTTAATACTGTGTGAAAGTTAAATTAACACCATTTTAGTATTTGAATTTACACCGGCCAACGAACCATATTTAACACCATTTTGGTTTGTATCGATATAGACCATGTATGGTGTTAATTTGGTGTTAAAATGGTCATGAAATTTTGAACAGTGTATAGTTTAGATACGGTAGATAACAATTGACGCTTTGTTGTGCAATCAGCTTCAAGTTTAGGATGATATTGAAAACTATCCTTTGATGTCAATAAATGACTTATATTCTTCAGAACCGAGATCTTGTATTAACTCTGGAACATTTGACGCCCACTTTCTCAATGGCAGGTTAGCTGACTCAGTAAGCTTAACAACTTCATCTCTTAATTTACGAGTCTCAATTATATTCTTCCCTCCGAAGAAAACGTTATCAACATAGACGTTATCTTCTAAACTTTTATATGCATTTGGAAATCTAAGTCTTTCATCTTAACAAAGCGGTTTAATAACGCTATTAGCTTGAAAAGGAGAAGAACGAAGACCATAGTGAGTATTAAGTTTATAGATTTGAAGAGGTTCAAATGGAGAAAAACGCCATAAAATACATTGAAAATGTCTATCTTCAGGAGCAATACTGATTTGTCGAAACATTTTCTCCACATCGCTTGTCTCCAGCGAGTTATGATAGCTACTATATGTTTTTGCAAAGCTACTCCAGTATGAAGACAATCATTTATAGAACAATTATTTTGAAGTTTTTTGTTACTGTCAAACTTTTGTGATTAAAATATTTAAAAATTTTGGTATGTCCATTAAATCTGGTTTATCGGACATAAATAGACAAAGTAAAACAACAATAATAACTTCAACAAAAAGCGCAACTTCAGTTGCAATCAAAAATGGTTTGGGTCAACGATATTTTGATTCATTGTCTAATAACAAAGATAAAATACTCCAGTTAGACACGATAACGGGAGTTACAGAATCTAATGGAACTGTTCGTGGAAGAGCTATTCAACTGGCTAAAGTTCTACTTCAAAAGGAAATCTCAGATAATGACATAATTGTTACAAGCAGTAGGTCGCATGCTGACGAAACAATTGTTCTATTAGCTACACTTTTTATAGGTGCTATATTGGCTCCTGTTGATATGGAAACTACTTACAATGACTGGGTTTCAGTAATTGGAAAAATCAAACCAAAAATAGCGTTTTGCGATATTAGAGCTGTAAGTCAAATGGATAGAGTTTTTAATAAGTTGGGACTTCAACGTGAAATTATTGTTTTTGGAAATGAAAGCTGCGGTAACAAAAAATTATTTTCGTCATTATTTATTTATAAAGAAGATCCAAAATACAAACCTAAATGTATAGAAGATCCAAAAAAGAAAATAGCATTTATTTTGCCCACTTCAGGAACTATGGGATCTATCAAATTGGTTTGCCTTTCTCATTATATTATTTTAACAAGAGTATTTACATTTCTGGAGGTATTGGGATATCCTCAGAAGATTTTATCGTACTATACAATGAACAATCAAATACAATGTTTGGCTATATGTGCATCATTTGAAAACAAAATGACTCGAATTCTTCCTGGTTCTTTTAATGAAAGACATTGTTGTAAATTTATTCAAGACTTGCATATTGATTCATTAATGCTTGTCACTAACCAAACGAGAATACTTTGTAGGAATATTGCTGTAAAGGATTATGATTTGTCTTCTTTATATATGGTTATTGTGGGTGGTACATATACCACAAAGGAAGATATGAATTATTTTCGGTCAAGTATGCCAAATATAAAATTTATTCAAATGTATGGGAGTCAAGAAACTGGATGCGTGGCTGCTATACCTCTTGATGACTACAAAGAAGCAGCAAACCGTCCTACTACATGTGGAAAAATATTAAGCCATATAAGAGTAAAAATAGTGGATATAGACACTGCGGAAACTGTGCCGGTTGGCGTACTAGGGCAAATTTACTTTAGTGGGGAGGGTCTTATGATGGGCTATTATAAAAGGTCCCTTCATGCTGCGATCATGGATAAAAAGTTTTACATTACAAGAGATGTTGGAAGATTTGATAAAGAAGGATGGTTTTATCTAGAAGGTAGAATTGAAGACGTGGTTACTGTAAATGAAGGGCAGCTAAAATTAAGATTTACATGTAGACACTTGGAAAGCATAGTCAATAGATCTCCACTCATTCAGGAATGTGTTTTTATTTATTTTAATAATGAACTAGTCTGCTGTGTTCAAAAGCGACAAGAAACAATTGTAACAACCGAAAAAATAAAACAATTTGTTGAAGAAACTTTACCTAGAGAAAAAAGACCGACAAGATTCGTATTTTATGAAGAGTTTCCTAGAACTCCTATTGGAAAAATTAAAAGAAATTTGATAAAGACAGATATATTTAACAAACAAATTGATGTTGTTCATAGTCTTGCAGATTTGCGTGTTTAAATATTTTTTTGGCAAAAATAATTTATTTCAATAAAATTTCACCTTAAAAATTTTTCTAATATACTCCAAACCACAGGATTCGAAGGACCATGTTTAGAACAGCAAAATGAATGTCTTAGGAAGTGGTATTATTTTCTTTTAAACATTTTTATTTCTCTTAATTGACAAAACCAAAATCGTCTATATGTTCTATATGGGTTGTGACCCCACATGAAAATGATTATTTTTTATTTTTGGTTGTTTCACTGTTAGTCTAGAATGGGGTTTTTGGTTTAAGCCACCAGGTCTAGTAATAACATTACATAAGTGGTTCTGCACTAATGCAAGAATTTTAAGAAATCATACATTTTGAATATTATAGATTCACGGAAGATAGCTTCACGGAGGTTAGTATTTCGTATGTATTTTTTAAAACATCCCTTTGTATATTTAAAATAAGTTATTGTATCTTTTGACACCTTAATATTTTTGAAAAATACAATTGTACATACATAACATATTTATAAAAAAAATCTACTTACTTAGATATTACACTTCACGGTGGATAGGTTTTTAAATAGCAAATTGAATTTAAACTTTTGAATTATAAAACAGCAACACTCTCATCTGCATATAAATTCTAACTGACCTTGAGGAATTACATGTATCTATAATGTCGTAAACAGAGGTTTTTGCTTATTTAAAATGATTAAAGCGCCATCCGTTGCATAAAATTTAAAGCAAAAACATCCACGGAGGATAGAATCAATTTTTGTAACACATACATTAATAGTTATAAAAATTATTTCTTTTGATTTTTATTAATATTTAATAATATTTTAACCTAGAAAGAGTAACAGTTACGAAGGATAGGTTTTAGACTTCAAACAAAAAAATATGAAGTAAAAAATTGTGGAAATGTCAAAATTTTGACCTCAATTTTGTTTTGCTTTTTTTAGAAAAAACAATTTAAATAGAAATGAGTTAATTTACTTAATGTCTTATATTTTTTTGTATGTGATAAACATTTACCTACAATTTAAAAAAAAATTATAACGATCGATACGTTTTTCACCAAGTTATAGCATTTTCAAGAAAGGTAAAAAAATCGTTAAAAAATTGGCCTGGTCGATTTGAGATGGAAAGGCCCATTTACCATTTACCAAGAGAAATATTTGTGTTTTTTTTTTAACTTTTAACCTAAATTTTTTATCAAATAACTGGTTTAATTTTGCTTACCCTTTGAGATACACCCTGTATAATTGTAATTTTTTTATCTTTAATCAAAATATAAAAAAATCAAATTAGTCAATTTAATATTCGATGTAAAAACCACAACATTTACAGGATTCTGTTTGACTACAAATAAAATGCAGCTCTAAAAGGTAAAAAAATCAAATTAATTAATTTAATATCCGATGTAAAAACCACAACATTTACAGTATACTTTTTAACCGCCGATAAAAATAAATATTATAAATTATTCATTAGCCAGTCGACTTTTGATGTGATATGACACACAGCTATAAAAGCTGTAGGCTAATTTTTTTAATTGGCCAGATAACATTTTTTACGGGTGCATTAAATTTAACTTTGGGCAAGATCCAACCAATTAAAATGTTACTGTTTATTGAATTATTTGTTTTATTATTCACTTATTACCATATTTAAATATTTAATATAATTTTAATACTAAATAATAATAAATTATTTTGTAATTTGTTAAATATTTTATTAACCTATAAAAATAACGATATAATTAAATTCAAATGAAAAAGTATCTAAAAATATGTTGTGTTAATTAGCTTTTAATTTCCAATTGCACCAGTTAATTATAGACATAGAAAAACAATAAATTTCACTATTGCTTTTTACAAAGATGTCTATCTTTTAAAGTACGGGAGCCATTATCCGCATTCTAATATAAATTCTAACTGTGAATTCTGCATTATAATCGCCCACAATGTGACAATTTTAATTGTTACACTTTATTTATTGCATGTATAATTATTTAATTATAGACGTACAACAAATAATAGCACATTATCTAACAGGCAAAAAAGGCTTATTTAAAGCAATCTATTGTCAAACTTTGAGTTATTGACCTATAGGTGGTGTTTTATAGACTTGTTGACCCCAAAGAAAAAAGTCAAGTGGCGTTAAATCTGGAAATCTTGCCGGACATTCCGAAGAGGTACCAATGCATTTTTTGGTGTGTCTAAATTGTGCTATTGGGTCGTTTTCAAAAAACACCCGCCTTCCGCTGTCCGTAAGTTTGAATTCCAATATCTTTGTTAAAAATTATGGGATCTTATTGATTTAAAAACCAAGTGAAAGCCTAACAAGCCCTTAGTAAACTCTTTCAGAAAATGTTTGTTTAGTTATTTCAGAATAATTTTTTTTTAATTTTAAAACTTGTGAAACACACATTTTTGCATGTCCCATTAGCGTTTTATAAAACTTACATACATGTTTTTTTTTAAATATTGAATAACCAGAACTTTGTGTTGCTTTATAGCAATCCATAACATCCCTAGTTAATAAAGTAAACAATTTATATATAAATTAATTAATTTTAATCTACTTTTTTTAAATTTGACCCATGTCCCAGACATTTTTTCCGTTACGTTACCGATAGAATATTTTTAAAAACATATATATGGCAACTTTTTTAGAACTCACGTGATTAACAAATGATGTTCGGACGTACACATTACCCAGCTGAATTTATTTATTCAATCAGGAAGAAGATATCGGTTGAAACAGGTGCGGGTAACGCGAATGTAATAATTGTTTGTCCGCTAAGTTAATCAAAAAAATAATAAAAATAAAGTAAGAAAAAATACTATTTTTCATGTTATGTTTATTTTAGGGCACTAAAGCTCATTGAGAGTAATTAATGACTGTAATGTTTTATTATTATTTTTAAATATGGTTTCACAAAACTTTGTCCACTGCGTTACTGAGTCCATTACGTTACCTTATGGTAACGCAATGGAATTTAGGGTAACGCAATAGAATTTTTCGACAACAAAGTGGATATTTACCGTCGCTTTTATTAAAAGTAGTTTATGATTAACCAATTTAAAATTATTTGTGATTACAACTCATGATATAGATTACATCCAAGGGAAAATTCCACGCAATATACAAGTACTAAAAGACACCAGCTTATAGTCAAAGAAAAAGGGTGTCTATAATTTAGAAATCTGAGTTGTTATTCTGCAAGTTAGCACCACTACAAGGGATTTTGTTTATGCATTATTCTAAAATCGTACCACTCTATATAGTTTCTTTTTTACGTTATCTGATTAAGTCCTTTGTGTACCCCAGTCCGTTGTGATACCAACGTCTATTTCGTTACTTTTTTTATTTTTTGTTAAAAAAAATCCTTAAAATGATTTTACTATCACTTGGTAATACCTGTGTATAAATTAGAGTTTAACTCACTAATACAGTGACTAAAAGAAAATATTAATGATAATGTTTTTTAACAAAGAATCGGAATGGTGTCTTTTAAAAAGTAACTTAACTAACATAAATATTTAAAAAAGGCACACAATTTTTAATAAAAAATAAAATTGGAGTCAAAAGTTTGTGAACTAAGTCATTTTATTTCAAATTATTTTATTGAATTAAATTTTGGATTTCAAATTGGTAACACAGTGCTAAACACATTTTTCTGAAAAAAACGTAAAAAAAAATTAAAAAGTGCACTGCCTGTCTTAAATGTAAGTAAACAAAACTCTAAACATTTATAAAAATCCAACCAAAAGTCAATTTAAGCAAATCTTCATTTTCCTGAAAGCGGGTGTTTCTTGAAAATGACCCTATTACATCAATAAAAAAATGTCCCAAAGGAATCTTTCGTACCGTACCACCATTGACAGCTCCAATCGATTATCCAGTACGATCATTACTCCCCATGTCAATTCCAGTGGAATTTGTTGTAATTCATGTTATGGCAGAAATGGTGGTATGTGTGAATATCTTTCCGCAACAGTCCACTTGTCGATAGTCGACTTGCAATGGTAGCAAACAGCAAACTGGTCTGAAATCGTTTGGAAACGGTTTCGCGCGCTATAGATCTGGATTGCTGCACCGCAGCAGGAGGTACCAACCATTTATCTGCCATCAATTCAATGCGATTTATTAAAATATGCTCCATTATCGATTTAATTTACTATAGTACAGGTATACCTGTCGATTCGACAATGTAATATGTCAATGGTTTGTTTAATATGAAATAGATGAGTACTAATTAAAACAAATAATAACAAAAATTACATTTCTTATGCGATAATTGAAATTAACGTATTTTAAATACACTCACAGGCAAATTAATCGATCCACACAAATTTTCGATGAATTTCAATCGCAAATAACTTGTTTATTTGATTTCGGATTTAAACAAATATTAAAGAATATTGTAGATGCATTAATGGAGAAACGCTCACATTTTAAAAATTACTAAAAAAATACCCGTACGTTTATAATATACAGGTTTTAACAAAAAGATTTTTTTTACTATAAGTTTAAGACACTCTGTAGAGTGGCAAAACCGTATATTGTTCTAAATTAAGTTTTAATTATCAAGTCACATCTATTTTTAACAGTTTTGTTTTTGGTTCACCTTGATATATTTATTTTTGTGGAAAAAATGGATTTTTTTTAAACATTGCAATTTACAATATTTTTCCTGTATGAAAAACTAAGCTTGCTATGGTCCATCCATAGCCTACGGAGGATGACAGTGACAGTTTTGTTGAATCATCCCATACTTGGACATGCCATATACAGCTTTCAATTATTTTTTATAAATTAATGTGTTAATTTTGAGGTGTCTTCTTACTTTTAAAAATGTCTCCGACTGTACTTTACTTCTTGTGACGTAATACTGCGACCGTCCATCCTGGATTAAATTAATTGCTCTGGCAACATCAGTCGGGGACATATCCATTTTTTAAAGTAAGAAGACACCTCAAAATTTAAACATTATTTTGCAAAAAACAATTTGATATCTTTTGAAAGCCGTGTATGACATGTCCAAGTATGGGATGATTCAATAAAACTGCAGTCACATGTGACTGTCATTCTCCATAGCATATGGATGGACCATAGCAACTTTAGTTCTTCATACAGAAAAATATTGGAAATTGGATATTGGAAATAGATGAGACTTGATAATTTAGAACAATATACGGTTTTGCCACTCTACAGAGTGTCTTAAAATTATGGTAAAAAACATCTTTTTGTGAGTGTATTTACTATTAAACCTTTTTGCCATTTGCCAGTTCTTCCTAACATTTCTTATTAAAAATAAAAATAAATTTAGACAGCTAATATAAAACTAGATTCATAAATAAGAACTTAAAATAATAAAAAAAATGTAATGTCTTAATTAAGGTTAAAAGTTAGCATCATATTCTATAACCCCATGTCCCCATCATATTACAATACTGAAAACTTGTATATAATTTAAAGGTTTTATATGAAACAGAGTTCTAAAACTGATATAATAGTATATTATGTATCAAGTTTGATAAACGCCATTACACGAATTTAATTTAATTTAGGCACGAGCGAGCTTGCGAGCGAGTGCTTAAATGAGTGTGTAGAATCGTTTATAAACGAGGTGCATACTATACTTTTTCAACAACATTATTATTATCTTAAAATGATTTAAATCAAAAATTTGTAAAGAGCGCCATCTATGAAACAATAGCGGAATCTGTGTGTCACCGTCAAATGTCACATTTTTAAATTTTATAAACACAGATTATAAAGGTTATAAATCGAAATGTATTTCTTGAAAATTGTCAGTTTTTCACAGTGAAAGTAAAGAAAATGTTTTATGAGGACTTTACAGTGGAGTCCGTGCCCGAATTTAAGTTATAGTTTACTGCCGGCGAAATTAAAAGGTCAGTACCATGTTCATATAAACTTTTCAAAAATTGGCGTTGAGAAACTATTTAATACTTTTGTATTTTTGTATTGAGATAATAAAATAATTTTCACATTTAGTATCATTTTACAAGAAAGGCACTTTATTTTAACGATTGTATGACATTTGACAACTGTCAACTAACTTAAAACTAACTTCAGCCCGTGACTAAAAACCTGTTGCTAACTTCAGCCCGTGACTAAAGCGCCATAAAGCCACAAGTTGTCAATGTGTATTTAAAAGGTCACTTAGCGTTATGGAAACATGTTCGATAAAGGGCGTTTTAAAGGTGGGAGTAGAAAAAATGTCTTAAATGTCTTGTATTTATTTATTTAAATTTTTTATGATATGAATCATTTAATCTATTTTTTGTTAATATCTTATTAGAGTAGATTTAACACTAAAATGTGTAAATTTGCCCTTAGATTTGTAATTATTTTAAGTTATTTAGACGAATTTATTGCCAAATCAACCATTTTTAAATAACATGAGTAATTTTAACACTATAGTGTCATTACGATGGTTATTAAAAGTAGCACTATTTTTGGTAAAAGTTACACTGCAATGCACGCTACTGTTAGTGTAAATATTCAACTCTAAATAAGTAGGTCCAATATACCACCTAATTAGTTAACTTTTGAGTTTATTATTTACTCTATTTTTTACTGTGTATTTGCATAATTAAATTTTATTTTTCGTGTAAACCAATTTCTTTCTTCTTAATTAATGCAATGTTTTGTGTGCATTTATTGTGTCACTTGGAAAATAGATTTTTTTATTGTAAAAAATGTCTTCTTCGTCACATGTCTCTTTTGTCACAATGCACAGCTATCGCTACGACATTAACTTAAAAAAAGTAAGAGACTCTTTAAGCAAAACTTGACTGCTGAGAGTAACATTATAATTACCTTTAGTTTGCCTAATAAAAAAATGTAAAATATTAATTTTTTTGATGTGGATGGGGCTAAAACAAATTTAATTAAAAACATTTTTTTATAAAAAAATAATTTAAGCAATTAATTTTAATTGCCATTGGGGAGGCTAAGATGTTAACCAATAATTTTTTCCCTTTGCAAATAATTTGATTTCGCCTCAAAGATTCATATATTATTTCGAAAAAAGCGAATATTCCACCCCCTCTATTAAACATGCATACCTAAATAGGTTATTACTTTTTCATGTTTTCTTCAATCTTGATAACAAACACGACAATAATCTCCACCTATACGTTTAAAATGTTATTGCAATTACTCAAGATGAATGCCCACAATTTACCTCTTGACTAATTGACCGTAACTTGCAACAGCAGGCCGTTCTCGAGGAGCTTCTCATTTCCAATCCGGCTCTCGGGTTCCCATGGCACAGGTACCACTTTGCTGTACACCGTGTGCAGGAAAAGGAATGACAATCGCACGTGATTGTACACATGGCAACGCGGCACCGCGATTGGTTCTCGCGGAGCGGGTTCCACGCCTTCCGCGAGGCATTGGTTCTCTCCGATGACATTTACGGGCGCTAATTTAGAACACACATGTCTTTACCGGCGAGTTCGAGTACCAAGGTAGGTAATACCTACTAGGTACCACAATACGCTTTACTTTACCTTTTACATTAGGATTTCAGTGTACCCAAAATGTTAAAACACTTTTCTTATTCTGTTTTAGAAAGTCTTTAAAATAGTTGCACTAAAAACTATAATAGTTGCACTATAAAGTCTTTTAAATAGTTGCACTAAAAACTATAAAATAATATTTTTACTTAATATATTTTCTGCTAACTTGCCACTTAATGTTCAATGACTATCCCTAAAAGCAGTTAGTTATAACTAGTGTCCGACCGAAGCTTCGGTTTCGGCTTCGGCCACCTTCGGCCAAATAAGCACATTCGGTCGCACATTCGGCTTCGGCCAAAACCAGCCGAAGGATTTTTGCCGAAGCCGAAGGTTTAAAACCAAGTTATAATTATTGGATATGTCCTATTTATATTTTAACAATATAAACGCAATAACATTTTACTATTTATATTGTAATATAATTTTTTTTAAATTATAGGTATAACAATATAAATAGTGAAGTGTTTAAATTTTTTTTTAGTTAAGTCAAGTCAATTTTTATAAATTTTTAAGTCTTAAAACTTCGGCTTCGGCCTAAGGTTACGAGAAGAGCCGAACCTTCGGCTTCGGCCAAAAACTGACATTCGGACACTAGTTATAACTTATGTATGTATGTATACATTCGCTATATTGAAATTAGAATGACGTCAAGTATCTACTTGACAAACTTTTATTTATGCCAAGGAAGATTTCCAAAATTTTAAAAATATTGATAATTTTTTAAATAGGTATTGAAAATTAAAAAAAAATATTAAATTTGGTAAATTTTTAAAATTTTAAAAACTTGGAAAATCATCAAAATTATGTTACTATTTATTAATTGTACTTAAATCATTCTTCTACTATTTGACATTTAAAAAAAAATTCCTAATTTTTGGTAAATTTAAAAAATATTGTAAATTTTTAAAATTTACTTCATTTTAAAAATTTGGTAAATTTTGAAAATTTTGAAAATCATACTAATGTATATAAATCTTTCTTCGACTAATGAATTTCCAAACCAAATTTTTTCCGTATTTCCGAAACTTGGTAAATTTAGAATTTTTTTTAAAATTTAGAAAAATGTTGATTTTAAAAATTTGCTAAATTTTTAAAATTTCAAAAATTTAGAAAATAATCAAAATGTTTTGTTAACTTGGAAACTTTGGAAAATCATCAAAATAATGTTGTGTATTATTGTACCTACTTTCAAAATTGAAATTTTTTGTTAATTTTATTATTATTATTATTAAAATATATATGTACATCTGTATATAAATCTTTCTTCGACTGAAGAATTCCAAAACATGGTAAATTTTAAAAAAATTTAAAATTTTTAAACACAACGCGAAATAATCGTAAATCGTTCAGGGGATATGGAATAACCTTTTCATTTGCCGCCATATTGGATTTAGTTTTAAATTACTCACATCGTACCCATGCCAAGGAGGTTGTAAAGAAATAGGAAAATTGTGGGTTTAGTATGACGTCATTCACCTTATCATTTTCTACAAGAGGTTGTGAAAAAATATTCTCCATCTTGGGGCGGCCTCCATATTGGATTTAGTATGACGTCACTTACCTTGATATGTTATTTGGTTTGAAATGGGTTCAAAAAATGTCAGGTATGAACCCGGAACCATACGAAAAAAAAATTATATACTCGTAGCACATAGAAAATTTCTAGATTTTAAACTATAAAATTAAGTCCATTAATATAAAATCTAACGAAACGACCGTAATTTGCATTCAGTAATAATATCGTTGGCATTCGTTATAAATTTAATGCGCCTGAAACAATAGAGCGAAATGGCAATTTTGCACACTTTCTCATTTTAATGATGCCAAGTCTGTAGCCTTATTATTATTCCCCGCGATAGACCAATAAACCCAGTTGATTAATAATTTAAATTGTCACTAGAAGGCGTCGCATACTTTAGCTATAGCTACAGCGCAATTATACCAACGCTATTCTCGGAAAAATCAAACAGGAATGATAAATGATTCCTGCTGAATTACAATGTCCCATCATTAATATTCTTTAGGTTTGTTTTTAAGAAAAAACATACCACAAGGTACTAATTCTTTGAGTTTGGTTATTTCATTTAATAAAACTTTTCCAAATCTGCTGCTAAATTAATAAATATTATTTAATTCAATGCAATCTATTGTTAAATAAGGAAGACTCCAAGAAATGCTACGTCCAGTAGAGACATCAAAATTAATTTAAAATATTCCTCAATTGAAGCATCATTAATTACAGGACACAAGTTTAGCATATCTTCAAATCGTAACAACTATTTAAGTTGCAGTGATTAATCTTTTTAGTTTATCCTCGACATTCATATTTCATCATTTTAATTCTGTCACTGAACGAAAAAGCCAAAAAAACATTATTGATTTTTAAGTATGTGAACTTTGCTGTTGTGATAATTAATATCGTCATTGTTCTTGTTCTGTGGGTGTAAGCAAAGCCTGAATAGTAATAGGCAATAAGTAATAGACAGGTCTGGAAGATTAATGTTTGGCATTAACAAAAATCAGTTTGAAAATTATGATTACTAATTTAAATTTGTTGTATTTTGTTGCAGCTTCGAGGAAATTATAATTATAATAGTATACTATGTATCAAGTTTAATAAACGCCATTTTATACACGAAAGTTTATAAACGAGGTGCATACTATACTTTTTCTAAGACAAATACTTATTATTATCTTAAAATGATTTAAATCAAATATTTGTATAGAGCGCCATCTATGAAACAATAGGGGAATCTGTGTGTCACCGTCAAATGTAAAATTTTTAAATTTTTTAAACACAGATTATAAATGTTATAAATCGAAATTTTTTCCTTGAAAATGGACAGTTTTTTACAGTGAAAGTAAAGAAAATGTCTTATGAGCACTTTACAGTGGAGTCCGTGCCCGAATTTAAGTTATAGTTTACTGCCGGCGAAATTAAAAGGTCAGTACAATGTTCATATAAACTTTTCAAATATTGGCGTTGAGAAACTGTTTAATACTTTTGTATTTTTGTATTAAGATAATAAAATAATTTTCAAATTAAGTAATATTTTACAAGAAAGGCACTTTATTTTAACGATTGTATGACATTTGACAACTGTCAACTAACTTAAAACTAACTTCAGCTTGTGACTAAAAACCTGTTGCTAACTTCAGCCCGTGACTAAAACGCCGTAAAGCCACAACTTATTAATGTGTATTTAAAAGGTCACTTAGTGTCATGGAAACATGTACGATAATGGTCGTTTTAAAGGTGGGAGTAGAAAAATATATTTATAAGTCAAATATTTTAAAAGGTACCTATATATAGGTATACCTTGCGACAAATCATTTTAAAGGAAATGCAATTTCTGATCCATTGAAGTTAAAAAAATTAAAATTGTTAGAGTTACAGCCAAAAAAGGTGTGATATAAATAAAACAAAGAATTCCTTAAAAAATTATATAAATTAATCAAAACGAATTAAGGACCACTTTTAAAATTGTTTATAACTTTTAGATAAACATTTTTTAGTCGGGGCTTAGGTTAAAAATGAATTTAAAATTTCTGAATCTGAAAAGATAAAAAAAGTAAGAAAAAACCTCGTTTGAAAAAAAAATAGGATTTTTGACACTTTTTAGGATTTTTTTGATTGTTCGTGACTCATGTTAATTAAATTGATAAATTAATTGAAACTTTGGAAGTAGCTTCAGAAGGGTAAAAAAATAAGAAAAAACCTAATTTAAAAATAAAAATTTGATTTTTTCACACTTTTGTAGGACTTTTTTGTGTTTTTTTTTAAGTGGTCGGAGCTTGGGTTAAAAATTAATTAAAAAATCTGAAACTTTGGAAGGACCTTCAGAAGGATTTTTTGTTAAACTGGTCGTGGCTCAGGTTCAAAATTAATTGAAACTTTGGGAGTTGATTCAGAAGGGTAAAAATGTAAGAAAAACAAGATTTGAAAATGTTAAATGTTAAATTAATATAAAAATCTGAAACTTTGGGAGTACGTTTAGAAGGTTATAAAAAGTTATGATTTTTTTACGTTAAAAATTAATATAAAAATCTGAAAATACCTTTACCAAAAAGTAAAAAAAAACTTGGTTGTTTTTCTCCCACTTTTTTAGGATTTTTTCTGAATTTTTTTGGTTAAAGTGGTCGGGGCTCAGGTTAAAAATTAATTTAAAAATCTGAAACTTTGGGACTACCTTCGGAAGAGTAAAAATGTAAGAAAAAAATAGGATTTTTGTTATTTTTTTTTGTTAAATGGTGTTAAAAATTAATTTAAAACCTTAGGAGTGATTTAGAAGAGTCAAAAACTAATAAAAAACCTCGTTTAAAAAAATGATTTTTTTACACTTTCTTACGATTTTTTCTAATTAAAAAAAACTGGCCGGGCTTAAGTTAAAAATTAATTTAAAAATCTGAAACTTTGGGAGTGCCTTCAGAATAATCAAAAAGTAAGAAAAAACTGGTTTAAATAAAAATAATTTTTTCACAATTCTTTTGGATTTTCTTGATTTTTTTTTATTAAAGTGGTATGCAGATAACTCCTAAAACGTTTCAAAAAGTTTGACAAGAGTTTGAGAACAAATTGTATATTATTGTTCAGCAGAAAACTGAGCATATTTTATACATTTAAAATAATTTTTCTTTATTTATGTCACATTTTATGGCTCTAACTTGCAAATCTGTGATCGGATTTTAATTTTTTTAACTGCAATGGATCAGAAATTTAATTCCCTTAAAATTATGTATCGCAAGGTATAGGGTGCCATTTAAATTTTTTTAGTAAAGGGTGCAACAAAAATTTTGTTTAACACTGGATTTGTACTTCTTCCTCGATATCTAAAACGACCTATTTTTGTCAAGATCATATTTACTATAATTTAAAAGTTATTAAGGGTGGCTAGTTTTTAATTGAAACCCCTGTAAAAAGTAAACATTACTTAAAGTAATACATAAAGCAATTATTGTTATACTTGTAAGAGATTTATTCCATTGTTTGAGATAACACTTTTAAACTTTGGTTTTTGTTTGTTACGCCACTGTGTGGACCCATGCTGGCTGGAGTTACTATGGCTGGTAGTCACGAGAGAACTTCCAGATGTCCTTCTGTTGGCCGTCGAAATTTATCTTACTCCTACAGATATTCCCAGGCCGGTAAGGTAATTTAATCATTATTGGACACATAAAAAATCAATGGCTATCGTTAGTTTTACCTTGTTTCTTGTTTTGTGTTCCCCTTTTACGTCTAAGAATGATGTTCTTATGCAGGTGTCTTTAATTAACACAGTGTTTTTAGATAAAACTATTTTTTTATGTTTTAACACAGTTTAAAAGCTGTTTATGTGTGTCCAACGATTAAGGAAAATATTCATTCTGTTCAATAAAGGGTGTTTTTTTAAGACTTTTAAAAGGAATAACATTTTGATATTAATGTTCAGTAATTAATTAACATGGAATGTGTTTTTGACAACTGACATAGTGCGCACTTTGGTAGGTTTAACCACACAGAAAAAAACAATTTTAAATCTAGTGAATACTAATACTAAATGTAAAAATTATTTTATTATCTTGATACAAAAATACAAAAGTATTAAATAGTTTCTCAACGCCAATATTTGAAAAGTTTATACGAACATTGTACGGAACTTTTAATTTCACCGGCAGTAAACTAGATTTAACTTAATTTCGGGTGGAGACTCCACCGTGGTGTGCCAATAAAATATTTTCTCCACTTTTACTGTGAAAAACCGGTTCCATATCGGATTTTCCATTTTCAATTAATACATAAAAATTTGACATTTTCACCGGCGCGCCGGTAATACAGATTCCCACGTGGGTTACTCTATTGTTTTATGTCAAACTTGATACATAATATACTATTTTATTTAATAAATATTTACACATTCTGCTACTAAAACCTGGGTCACCCTGTATAATAGACCACATTTTCTACAACATTGCTTAACAGTTGCTCAAAAAAATAACCATTAATACCAAAGCTTATCGAATCGGTTAATCAACTTATTAATAGCGTAAAAAAATCTGATTTAAACGAGGCTGTCGTATTGGTATTGTTTATAAATGGCAATTAATTACCTTTAATTATAGCACTGTGATTGTTTATCAAATTTAAGTGGAATGTTAATGACTTAATTATGAATAATTCCAATTATTGGGCTTAAAATTATTAAACAAATGTTGCTAGGTATCTACACTGTTATAAAAATCAGACTTATTAACATGAGTTTGTAGTCTGTTAATTTTATTTTGTAAAATTTTAACATAATTTTTTGTATAAACCGAGGTTTGTAAATATTTTAAAAAAGGAAAATATTTTACCGAAAGTTTTTTAAAGATTATGGATTAATTTGTTAATGTTTAACCAATTATTTTATTGAAAAAGTACACGTGATTTCAGGCAGTCAATCAAAACATTTCACACTGAAAATACCCATTTAAAAGTTCAACTGGCTTAAGCGTCTGCAACTTATGTTTCTGCTTACTTTATTCTAGTTCGTAACAACTGTTACTATTGATCTGTTATTATTGTTATTTGGATTCCTTATACCTATTTAATTTAGTATCCGAAAAGAAGATGCCATCACTTGGTTTCAAACTGAAATTAGGGGATACAGTGAAGATGGTTAAAGTTACGAAATACATCAGTAAGTGTTGTAGTAGTACTGATAATTATATTGTACCAAATTTCTTTCTAATTTGATGATTTCAGATCTGCAGAATGGTGTGTTATTTAATTGTGTGTATGATATTTTTGTGTTCATTTATGTAGGTATACGAGGTGTGTTCAGAAAATAACGGGAATTGTTAAATTTCGCGGGTTCGGAGGGTCCGGTTGTCATAAAATTTTCTTTATTATGTTGGTATACATGCCCCCGAAGTATGATAAAAACTTTAGCTGTATTCATTGTTTATTTTGTGTGTGGCAGCCGCTAAGGTTAGACGTGTTTTATGAGCTCGGCGATTTTTCGTTCGTTGAAAGAAATGGATCAAAGAATTTGTATCCAATTTTGCTTAAAAAATTAAATAAATTCTGTGAAATGTTAACAAAGGCCTATAGTGAGTCTGCTATAGGTAAAACAATAGTTTACAAGTTGTATAAGAGTTTCCAAGATGGCCGTGAAGACGTTGAAGATGACGAACGCTCAAGCACATTAACAACCGATAAAAACATGGAAGAAATCGTTATAAACCATCAGAGAAGTCGCTGATGATGTTGGTATATCGATTGGCTCATCCCAGGAAATTTTTTCGAATGTTTTGGGTATAAAACGCGTTGCAGCAAAATTTGTTCTAAAATTGTTACATTTTGAACAAAATTTTTGGCCAAAAACAATACTGTAATGATGCCCCAGCCTCCATATTCGCCAGACATCCCTCTGTCTGACTTTTTCCTATTTCCAAAAATAAAGAGAACCTTAAAGGGCCGTCGTTTTGCAAGCATAGATGACATTAAAAGCTCATCGCTGAAAGAACTAAAGGCTATCCCAAAGATCGAGATTTAGAAGTGTTTCGAGTATTGGAAGAAGAGCTGTGCATAATATCCAATGGGGACTATTTTGAAGGCGACAACATTAATGTAGACGGATAAATAAATATTTGTTTCAAAAAACGAAAATTCTCGATATTTTCTGAACTCACCTCGTATGTTATTTTTGTGTTAATTTATGTAGGTATGTGTTTAGGAAATTGATTAATAAAGCAACATTTCTTATCAAAATTCTTTTCATTCAAACTAATACTTTTGTTACTGGGTCTACAAAAAGGTTTGTAAAAATAAGGTCCTTTTTGAAAATTACAAGAATTATGGTTGAATTATTGACCGGATTTTGTTATTAAATATATAATTACAAACTACTTATTCAATTAGTTAACAGATTACAGTTGGTTGTAAACTTAACATAAAGTTATGTAAACCTGGCTTAACATTAAATCTGGTTAATACATTATTTGCTTAAAATTAACAAATAATTTTTTACTGTGATCTATAGATAATTGGCTTTATTTAGATAACAACAATAATTTAGTCAAAATTATTATTTTTTTTCATTTATTGCCGAATGCGCCACGACAGTAATTTAGATAATGTGTGGTCCTGGGCTTCACCGCCTTTTAATAATTAAAATAAGATAAATAAATCGTCCAGGACATTATCTGGTTCATTAAAGATATTTTATTTTGATCCCCATTAGTGTAAAAACACATTTAAATAAACGGTAAACCAGTTACCATAAAATACAAAAGAAAGGTGCTTCGTTTATTCCTTAACAAACTGAGAATTCCATAGTTTTTAATGACTGCTTATGACAATAAATTTTCCTCGAGCATTAAACGACCATAAATGGGACAATTCTTACCATTTTTCTCCGGGAGCTTAAACTTGATTAATTTAATATGCATCTTTTACAACAATTAAAAGATTTTTCTTGGAACTATTAACTTTAAGTGGGAATTTTATTAGTTTATTAAATAATATACTTTATTTACATTTTTAAATTTTTATTAAAATATTCTTAGGTTTTTAATAAAACTGTGTGTATAATAATTTTTAATTAATGTACAGTATACAGTTCAGTAGACCCTCGAGGGTCTAAAATATTATAAATATTAGAAATCGTATAAATAGTTATTTATGTCATTAGGTTAAGAAGTAAGGCTTTTTGTGCTAAGCTCAAAGTTTGAGCGAAGCACAAAAAGACACTTCTTGGCACTTTATATAGGTCAATTTAATTCAACATGAAAGATTACATTAAATGTACAATAATTATTATTCCTTTTAGAAGCAGTAATAGTTTGACAATACCTAGCTACATGATTTAAGTAGAAATGGATTTTTGTAAGAAAATGGTTTACTTACCCTCATGCTATTACATTGAATTCAATTAATTGTTTAATAAATAGGTATCTAATTTCAATTTGTTTGCATTTTTATTAAAAAAATAGGTAGTTTGGAATGTTTACGCTGTGTTTAACATTTAATTTCACTGAAAACTTAAAGCAAATTAAAACTTAAAGATAATTTAAATCGTAGAAAAAGAAAACACAACAGTGAAATCCACAGAAACGTCAAATTGCAATGTCCTAACCTCACTTTTTGTTTTATTATTCATATTTAATTTTACAATAATTTAATGAAAAATAATAAACATTAACAGTAAAACAAACAAATTAGTGCTTATTATAAATAAATTAAACCAGTTTAGTACGTTAATTTCTTAGAAAAGGATTAATTTGTCAAAACAATACCCCTAGCGAAAAAAAATCGAAGTAATTACTTGCCTCATAAAAATTTTTATCGGCCTAGGCCATAACAAGTTATTTCTTTATCGAATGTTGACAACAATAAAGTTTAAATTATAGACCGCGTGGAGATAAACAATTTTACAGAGCATTTAAAGATTGAAAGCTAATTTAAATTATGTTTGAGAAAAAGTGGTGGTACATGTAATGTAATAACTAGTAGCACATTTAAAAAAAAATAGCTTTAAACTTTTAATCATATCAATTATTTGTTTAGTCTAAAATTAATTTTGTAAAAAAGTACTTTACGAGGTGGTTTTATATGACAACAAAATACCTTTAATTTTTGTTATTTCATATAAAGAAACGGTCCTTTCAAAGGGAGTGATAATAAATATTATTATATTATTAAATTATTATATTATTATATTATTATATTATTATATTATTATATTATTATATTATTATATTATTATATTATTATATTATTATATTATTATATTATTATATTATTATATTATTATATTATTATATTATTAAATGTTATTATACAGATAGTATTTACATATGTCTTAGAAAATAATAAAATAGTTTTAAGTACATTAGTCACAAAATAAAACATTAAAAATTTCATAGTTCATACATGCACATTCTTAAAAACAAACCAGTATATTAAAAAGGATCTCCATTTAAAAATTCATCAAAAGAATAAAAGGCTTTTTGCATAAGTATTTTTTTTTATTGAGGTTTTAAACGAGTTTAAATCCATAGATTTTATAGATTTAGGAACTTTATTATAATATTTGTGTCCAAGGTAATTTATTGTCTTTTGGGTTTTGGTCAGTCTACAAACTGGCAACCTTATGTTATCTTGACTTCTAGTGTTATGCAGATGGTTGGAGTTATTATTTTCAAACTTTGTCAAGTTAAGCTTGGTATAAACCAAAGTTTCAAAAATAAAGATTGACGGAAAAGTGAGAATTTTAAGTTCAGAAAATTTACTTCGACAGTCTTCGCGATAATTTAGTTCGGATACTATCCTTACCGCTCTACGCTGTAAGAAAAATATTCGATGCCAGTTTGCAGCCTGACCCCAAACTAATATTGCATAAGACAGTAACGAATGACACAATGAAAAATATGCTGTCTTTAATACAGGCAGTGATACAGATTTTGAGAGATTTCGTAGCAAATATATATTTTTACTAAGCTTTTTTGCAACCTTATCCACATTATTTTTCCAACTTATTTTATTATCAATTACTACACCCAGAGAGTCTCACATTTACCGTCTTTGTTTCGTTTAAACAAATATAAAGAGCCATTCACACTATAACTTGATAACTTGATAATATTTTGTTATGGGCTGAATATAATATTTGTAATTACATCAATCCCTTACCCCCAATTGCTCCAAACATATTTGATTGAATTCAGTTTATTAATAAACTTTAACTTTTATTGAAGAAATGAAAAAACAATCAATTATAGATAGCATTGTTATTGACTATATCAAAGCGTTTTTTTTGTCGGATCCAGAAACAATTCTCGGGGGGAAATTATCTATTTTTTTCAGTAGGTATATATATTAAAGCTCTTAATTTTATTGAACTTGTTTTAATTGCGATATTATTAATATTATTACCACTCTTAGTTTTTAAAATTTGGGGATGGTTAAGTATAGATAAATGGATAAAAGTAATCTTACCTGCAACAAATGTTTTTGCAACATTGTATTACGTTATAGATTAAATTTAATTACCTTAAAATCAATATTTATTAAAACAATTATTTATTAATATTAAAACAATTATTTATTATTCATAAAACAATTAAAAACGAGAATATATTTTAATCAATAACGATTTTAATGTATTTAAGTTTAAAAATTTCAAGAGCAGTCATATTTTGTAACCCGTGCCTTCCGCTTGATAAAGTGATGGATCCAAAATCAAACTGGAGACAAGTAAAGATTATAATGTTACTATGCGGTACGTGGCCCACAGAACTGATTCCACCTGGTAAATTTAGGGCGTTCTACAAAGCCGCCAAAATATTTCCATCGTTTTGTTTATTAATATTAGTATTAAGTTTAACTTATGGATTAATTTCGTTTATTAAACAGGGCAATTTTAAAGACCTATCGATGATGACATCGGTTTATATCGTGCATTGTATAGTATTAATAAAAACGACTGTATCTCAGTTCGGGGGCATACAAAAGATGATTAAGTTGAATGTGGAGCAGGATATTTTTTTGTACAAAAGTAAAGACGAAGCTGTACGCAAAATAAGAGACAATTACGTTGCCAAAGCCAAGTTGTATATGAAGGCTTTTATATATTACACACCTTTTTTGTCCATAGTATTCATCTTCACTCACCTTTTGCAATTCTATATTCTCTGGAACGAAGAGAAAGCAAAGGTAATGCCTCGTTTATTACCGTATCATTCTTATTTACCATTTGACAAGGACGAGCATTATTTGTGGGGTCTCCTTTTAAATGCTTGGTTTAATTATATCCTAAACATATGTTACATTGCATACGACGTAATGCTCATAAGTTTTCTTTTTAACATCTGTATAAAACTAAAAATCCTGCAAAATTTTTCAAAAAACCTCGACAAGTACGCCAACAATATCAGGCAGATTCATAAGGAATTAACTGAAGATCAGGCTGTTTTTGTTGCAGTGAGATTGTGCTGCATCGAGCATCAAAATATAATGAAGTAAGTTATAATCAACACATTATCATAATTGTGAGATAATACAAGGTGTTATGTAATTAATGTTATATATTAAAATACTGAATAGGTACCTTTTGACATAAGGAGTAAAGGAAAAATATTTAAAAAATTATTTTTCCAAAGATAAAGAAAAAATTTGCATTAGTAGTTTTTTATATTTTTTGTGATACGCCACTGGTTACACACTTGGTTTATCTCTGCACACTTGTGTTCTGTGAGTACATAGATACCCACCAACAAAGTAGCTGCGCGTTGCCAGATGTAAAAAATTGTTACTAAAAATTTTTCTTGCAAAAAATAAATAAAAACTCAATAAATACAAAAGTTTTATGCCCTTAAAGCTCTAATACCCTTCTGTATTCTGTACCTATTTTAAAAAATCCATAACCACAAAATTAATTTTTTTCACGGTTTTTTTCTTTGTTTACTTAGATGAAATTGGGACCAGTTCACAGGTTAAACTTTAAACATTTAATTTGTGTAAATAAATCCAAAAGCACTTCCCTTAGATAAGATATTTACAATTTGAGCACATAACCTAAAATTTGAAAAAAATACACTAGATTCTGTCATAAAAGCAGATTTTGTTTGAATTTACCTTCAGTACAAAAAGGACATATCCAACAATTAATAAAAACGCCAAATTGACAATTTGCATTGTTGATTTTGTCATTTTTGTAATTAAGCTAAATTTAAACAATGATTGGCAATTTTTTGACAGAATTTGGAAACGCTGTTATAACAACAGCGGTATACCAACCATAACATAATAAATTAAATTAGGCAACCAGATTAGCCTAAAGTTCCTAGTCGATTAGCGGCGTACTTTTTGGTAGGATAAAGGTTATTATAAATTATTTTTAGTCTTTGGAATTTAGAAAAAAAAAGTTTCAGGTGCTCCTTTATGGACCCTAAGGAACAACCCATTTTAATATATAACATTATTACATAACACCCTTTATAGAGATATATTTAATTTTTAATAAATAATTACCAAAATGTTTTTGTAAATTATATTCAACTTATTTGGTGCTTAAATTTTCCCGGAAATGGATCGAAACTAAAATTGAAACTATAGTTAAAACTTTTACAAAGACGATTTTAAAACATTGATTTTGTTTAAAAGCTATTTATTTTTTAATTTAGATGTGTTATTGAACTGAACGACTATATCAACTTTTTACTATTTTTGGAATTTTTTACTAATTCCTCGCATCTAGCAGCAAATCTATTGGCCATACTGGACGTAAGAAAAAACTACAAAAAAACTAATTTCCATAAAAATATATTTTTTTAGTTTGAAATTGGAATTACTTTTATCTATAAGGTAGTGTTCCTTTTCCAAAAAATTGCCGAAATTACGGTTTTACATTATACTGCTGACGAAATTAAATCACAGGTATGTAAACCTAAAACCTAAAAATTGCGTAACAAATCCACACCACAAGAATTTGACGATTGCATTTTTTTTTCAATGTTTATTTATTTTATTTATATTTTACATAACTTTTTATAGCCAACAAAACAGTTCTTAACTGGTACCGCCAGTCTATAAAATTTGTTTCCATCCAACTAATCCATTCCATTCCATACATTTTCTTACTTACTTTTTCAAAAAGTACCTTTCTTTATTTTTCTTTTATTGTCTTTTCCAAAATATTAATTTGTATTAGAATACAATAAATTTTGACTGACAACTATTATTCATATTATTTTTAAGACATCCTGATTATAATCGAATTTTATATTAATTTTAAATAAAATTATTTTTAGAGCCTAAATCTGTCAGAAGCTATTTGCGCCTCAACCTACTACAATTTCAACAAAAAATCAAAAGATTGCCTTAGGCTCATGTTACTTGTAAGCCAAAGACCTTTGGTTTTGACCCTTGGACCCTTGGGAGAAATGTCACTGGTTCCGGCTATAGCGATTTTTAAAACAGCCTATACAATCACTACTTTTGTGCAACAATCCAAAAATAATAATTAAAATAAATGAGCTTTTAATATTTCTCAAAAAAATATATAAAAATATAAAAGTATTTATATTTATATGTGCAAAGGTTGATAGAAATAGTTGTTTTTTGGCACACCTATTATTGTTAACATTAACAAACATATTTTGCTTCCTGCATATTTTTTAGTAATATAGTTTAAATAAGAAGAAAATTAGTTTTTAAAAAGCACAAATTGATTTACTTCTAAGAGACACTTGAGTTAGAATTTCTCGATGTGATGAAGCAATGTTGAAGTCAAAAATCTTCGGAAAAATATATTCTGGTAAAATCCTAATAATAAGTGGACCACCCTATATAAAGCGTGCCTAATAACATCTAATAATATTTTATCATTACCAAACCAACTCCAAAAAGGACACTTGCTTTATTAATATTAAAACCCTAAAAGGTGATACCTTACTGTTTAATTTAATTTGTAACCAACTCGAACTGGAAACAAGTTTAAAGGTGTATGTATGGTGCTATGTGGATTTGAAAAATTCGTTATTTTTCTTCATATTTATGTTAACTTTGGGTCATGGATTATATTCGGTAACTATAACGATATATTCGGCGGCAGGTTTTTTAATTCGCCCTGTATATATACAGGGCGATTTAAAAAACCTGCCTCCGAGTATATCGGTGTATACAACGATATATACATAACGTATTTGATAATATCAACGAAATCATAGGATGATTAAGTCCAAAACTAAAGACTAAGCCCTACTAAAGATAAGAAACAATTACACAGTCAAAGCCAAGATGTGTATGAAAGCCTGTATACACCGTTTATGAGGGTGGTATTCACATATTTTCCTAAGTACTACGTTTTTTGGGACGAATACTAAGTTAAGGATATGGTTCGTCAACTGGTGTATTATTCTTATTTGCCATTTGACTCGAACGAGCACTACTTATTGGATCTGGCTTGCAATGTTTTCTCCAGTTATTTAGTCATTTTGCATAATTTAAGCATAGTTATTCTTATATGTTTTTCTTTTCTCTATAAAACTGCAAATCCTTGAGAAACCTCGACGAGTACGCTGTCAATATCATGCGTCATGGAGTCATGGAGAATTAACGGAGGAGCAGGCTGTTTTTGTTACAATAAAATTGTATATTATGGGGCATCAAAATATAATGAAGTAAGTTAAAGAAATAATTGTTTTTTTGTCTGTTTTATAACTTTAAATGATTTAATTTTTAAAGAATTGTTATCTTGTTTATTTTTTTTATTCTGTAAGGATGATTATTTGGTATACCATATACGAGGTGTGTTCAGAAAATAACGGGAATTGTTAAATTTCGCGGGTTCGGAGGGTCCGGTTGTCATAAAATTTTCTTTATTATGTTGGTATACATACCGCCGAAGTATGATAAAAACTTTAGCTGTTTTCATTGTTTACTTTGACTGTGGCAGCCGCTAAGGTTAGACGTGTTTTATGAGCTCGGCGATTTTTCGTTCGTTAAAAGAAATGGATCAAAGAATTTGTATCCAATTTTGCTTAAAAAATGAAACAAATTCTGTGAAATGTAACAAAGACCTATAGTGAGTCTGCTATAACTAAAACAAGACCTTACAAGTGGTATAAGAGTTTCCAAGAAGGCCGTGAAGACGTTGAAGATAACGAACGCCCCGAACGCACAAGCACATTAACAACCGATAAAAGCATGGAAAAAGTGGAAGAAATGGTTATAAACCATCAGAGAAGTCGCTGATGATGTTGGTATATCGATTGGCTCATCCCATGATTTTTTTTCGAATGTTCTGGGTATGAAACGCGTGGCAGCAAAATTTGTTCTAAAATTGTTAAATTTTGAAAAAAAATTTGGCCAAAAACAATACTGTAATGATGCCCCAGCCTCCATATTCGCCAGACATGCCTCTGTCTGACTTTTTCCTATTCCCAAAAATAAAGAGAACATAAAGAGCCGTCGTTTTGCAAGCATAGATGACATTAAAACGCATCGCTGAAAGAACAAGTTTTAGAAGTGTTTCGAGTATTGGAAGAAGAGCTGGCACATGTGCATAATATTCAATGGGGTCTATTTTGAAGGCGACAAAATTAATTTAGACGAGTAAATAAATATTTGTTTCAAAAAACGAAAATTTCCGATATTTTCTGAACACACCTCGTATATATTATTAAAATATTAAAAACAATATTTTGTAAAAATAGGTTTTAAAATCATTTGCATTATTTTAGGTTGGTACTAGAAATCAACATCAACAAGTTTTTACTACTATTGGAATTTTTTGCAAATTCCATGCAACTCGCAACAAATAATAATAATAATAATAATACTTTATTAATCCAACAGACAACAGTCCATATATATATTGACAAATTTAAAATAGCTAATTAGGCCAAAATACCATACCTAATTAAAAAAATTAGTATAATGAGCGAATAATTCGAACAAATGAATTTAAATTATGGTTAAAAATATCACAATTATTCAAAATTTGGTTATAAGTTCTACAAATCGACCTCAATGGGGCATGCATGAGCTGGTTGTTTGTGTAAGCATTTAAATAAAAAGTTGGCACGTGGATATTGATTTTTAGTAGTTGTTCAGGGTCTAATATTAATCCATTAATTAACTTATATAAATAAATTAAACCTGCATTTCGACGACGCATTTCAAGACTTTCAATATTAAGGTAAAAAAGTGCAGTTTCATAATTAAAATCTATTAAATGATAATTATTATATTATAGCCATTAATCTTAAAAAACAAGTATTTACAAAATCTCTTTTGAACTCTATCAATATTATCGATATGAACAAAGTAAAAGGTGACCAAATAACACATGCATACTCAAATTAACTTCGAACAAATGCAAAAAATAAACATTTTATAGCGTGAATATTAGTAAAGTGTTTAGAGTTTCTAATCACAAACCCCAACATTCTATTTGCAGATGCAACTGTATTGTTAATGTGTTGAACAAATGAAAGTTTACCATCAAACAGAACACCCAAATAACGCATTGTATCCACCTTTTCCGAACCAATTGCATACTGAAATATTATTCTATTGATTTTTCTTGAAAATGTCATGACATTACATTTCTTTTTATTTAATAAAAGCCGATTTCATACACACTACTAGGGTTGGGAAAATTTCACTTTTTGCTTGTACTTGAAATTTTCATGACATTTATGAAATTTATTAAAATTTCCTAAATTTCATGAAATTTATAAAATTTATGAAATTTATTGAAACTTTCAATAAATTTCAATCACTTTAAGTGTAATATATTAATGCCCACTCGGGGACCATGGCAAATTGCCTCTCTTACCTCTTACCCCTCTGTGGGCCCCTGCACTAATAATATAAATAGTAAATACCTATGTTTACCACAAATTTCTTGAGATTTCCTTTTAAAATATTTTTAAAATTACTAAAACTAAAAGAGATAAAGCACTTTTTGGTAAGCTAATGAGATTGTTTCATTGTTTTATATTTATATATATTATTTTTATATATTTTACTGAAATTTTACGAAAATTGAAAAAACTTCATCAAAATTTTATGAGCCAAAGGCATTTTTTATCCGTTTTCCGATGCAATTATAGCAAAAGTAAAAGTTTAAATTAATATGACTTTAAAAAAAATTTGATTTAATTTACAAATTAAATTGGTAACTGAATTAAATTATTTAAATTAATTTATGCATATAAGTAACAATAATTAATTATAGTGTATTCAAATCCAAGCCGAACTAAACAAAAACGCCCAGACTCTTGATAACTCGTTCTTATTGGTCGATTCGGAATCTGTTGTAAATTATTATTAAAGGTCCCAGAGGCGGCCGCATGTGAAATCTATGCGAAATTTTCAGTAAATTGCGAAACTTTCAATGAAATTTCTGAAACTTTCACAGGCAATGTTGAAATTTTCGGATTGAAAATTTCATTTGAAATTTTTAAAAATTTCACTTTTCCAACTAAATGAAATATTTCAAGTTTGAAACTTTCATCTGAAAATTTCAACTGTCCCAACCCTAATTGTAACTATTACCAAAATTTTGTTGATTTTTAATAAACAATTATTTTAGAGCCTCAATCTGTCACGAGCTATTAGCGACTCAACCTACTACAATTTCAACAAAAAGTCCAATAATTGGACTCTTCGGAGAAATGTCACTGGTTCCAGCACTGAAGATTTTTTATACATACAATCATTACTTGTGCAACACACTAGACATAGTAAATAAAAAAAAATATATTTTAAATTTATAATGTGTAGATAGAAATAGTTATCTTGTTAATTATGCAATAAATTTTCGAACCTTTTATTTTTTAATTTTTTAATGCTTTTTCCACATTTTCTTTCAAAGAAAGTTAAAATTTAAAAATTACAAATTGGGCCCCTTCAAGTTTGTCAACATTTAAATAATAATCCACATATATGTATATAAACAAATAATTATAATTAATAAAATATTTGAAAAACAATACAACCAATTTAAGGTCCAGCTTATCTTATTAGCTTATCTTATTAATACAAAAAGATCCTGTTCGGGAGGTGATTATTTTTATTGAATCGATTCTTTTTATTAATCTTTTAAAATGATTTGTTTCACTTTCTGTTTCGAGAACTGTTTGTTATGACTTGGTTGTATTATTTTAATAAAAGTTAAAAATAATTCCCAACATTTATTTGAAATAAAAAACAGAAAACTTAAAATGAATTATTAATTTGGCAGGTAAGTTTTACAAATAAAATAATATAACATTTACAAATATACACTAGTTGCAGAAGTCACAGGTGAAATTTGCATGAAAAATAAAATTATGGCACTTGTGTGCTTGGTAACATATTTTTCTGGCACCAGAAAACTCCACTTTGTATGTCTTACTTCAAGTAAGTTACTTGTTCTTTCGTAATTACTGCATTCTTTCGTAGGGCTTACCAAATCTCTATAGAGATTGTAAGTACAATTGTAAGTACCGATATATTTCACAGAAGAAATACAAAAACTAAAAATAATACAAAAATGTATAACAAAGTGCCAGAAAAAAATTAAAATATTATGATTATTATAAAAATTAAAAGAATTATTTATCAAGCATTGCAAAATTATTAAACGTCAATTTATGATATTTTGATAGAAAACTTTAATGAAACTTATAAAAAATTAGAAAATTTCAATAAACTTGAATTTATGGTTAAAAACAATACTAAAAAGTTGCTTAAAAAATCGAAGATATTTAAATCCCACTTTCATTAAGGGCCTAAAAATTTTTTTTTAGTCTAGTACAAACATACAACACATATTTTTTTCAAAAGTTCATATCTTCGGGGCTTTTGAAAATTTTGGGCTCAAAATTTAGGGTTAGGCGTCTTTTGATGCGTACAAAAACATATCAAAAATTTAACTGAATCAAAAAATACAATTTTTAAAATTTGGTGATTTGATATGGAATGACCCATATATATACATAGTTGTATACTTGGTGCACCCTGTATAATCTTGATTATAACTGTTATACCTAATTATAATTACAATTAAAATTTTAAAGCTTTTTCGTTTTTAACATTAATAGTATAAAGTTTGATAATCGCCATTTTATACACGAATTTAATTTAGGCACGAGCGAGCTTGCGAGCGAGTGCTTAAGTTAATGAGTGCATAGAAAAGTTTATAAACGAGGTGCATACTATACTTTTTCTACGACAAATACTTATTATTATTTTAAAATGATTTAAATCAAAAATTTGTATAGAGCGCCATCTATGAAACGACAGGGGAAACTGTCAAATGTCACATTTTTACATTTTATAAACACAATTATAAAGGTTATAAATCGAAATGTATCTTGAAAATTGACAGTTTTTCACAGTGAAAGTAAAGGAAATGTTTTATGAGGTCTTTACAGTAGATTCCGTGCCCGAATTTAAGTTATAGTTTACTGCAATGTTCATATAAACTTTTCAAATATTGGCGTTGAGAAACTATTTAATATTTTTGTATTGAGATAATAAAATAATTTTCACATTTAGTATTATTTTACAAGAAAGGCACTTTATTTTAACGATTGTATGACATTTGACAACTGTCAACTAACTTAAAACTAACTTCAGCCCGTGACTAAAAACCTGTTGCTAACTTCAGCCCGTGACTAAAGCGCCGTAAAGCCACAACTTATCAATGTGTATTTAAAAGGTCACTTAGTGTCATAAAGGGCGTTTTAAAGGTGGGAGTAGAAAAAATATTTTAGTAGGTAGGTATACAATTTTTTTTGTATTAATTTTTGTTTTTTTTTTAATTTAATATTATTTTATTAATATCCATAAGCTTGAACATCATTAGTTTTATTTGGGCAAAAACAGGTAGATAATCAAAAAAAGAAGGAACAATATACTCATTTACTCATGTTGCTTATTTTGAATTTTTTTTACAGATCATAAAGATAATAATTATAAATAAATTTGGGGGAGGAACGTCCCGAGGCCGATATAAAAACCAATAGTGAGCCGAAGAAGTTTAATATTCAAATGAGTCGGTTTTAAGTATAGCAAAGCTGTGGCAAAAGGAAAAGGAGGCTTGTGGAGAGTGTGACTGTTGGGGCCCTGGGGCGTGCACCAATCCCCACCAAGGGGGGATATAAGGCACGTTCGATAAAAACGCACGGCTATATAATTATGTATGTATATGTACATATTTAGCCAAAAGCATTCAGAGAGTCGTTTATCTTTAATACATAATTGATAGCTGCGCGTACCCGATAGAATGTTAAAAATGTATATATTCTAATATAAAATATAAAAAGCCCCTGGTGCTTGAGGTGGTTTATTTTTTGGTCAACCGCGCTCTTAATCATATACATCACCGCAAATAACAGTTTTTTAAACGGACCCCTCTTGTAATTTATTTAATTAAGGCAGGCCTTTTTTTTCTTGAATTTTTATCAATCTAAGGGCATAATATTTTTCCATAAACACTCTTTTTATACATTCTTTATTATAAAAATAACATTAAAAATTATTTATTTTAAATTTAAAATATTTATTAATGCTAAAATTGTTTAAATAAATTAATATACCGAGAAATCCAATTTTATTGTCATTTTTAACCAACGGGTTACGGAAAAACAGTTTGGTTAAAAATGATCATACTGTATTTTATTAAAAGCAATAATATTTTTAAATACTGTAATAAATGCACACCCAATTTAAATACTTTTATCTTTTATATTTTAGTTATTATTAAAGGAAATCTTTTTATTTTTGTTTTATTATTTTTTGTTTTCTCTAATGATCTCTTTTTAAAGGAAATTTTTATATTTATTTATTATAATAAATTTTATTATATAAAATACCCGAATATTTCACACATGCATTATTATAGCGTTGAGTGAAGAAGTAGTCAATGGTCAATGGTTGAGTAAGATTAGTCAATGGTTATACCACGTTTCTATGACAACGTATTGTTTGTATCGTAAACCAAAAACGTCAAAATCAGTTTTTTTAGAACGTGTTTGCACAAAACGCGTTAAAATGAATTTACGTTGAATAGTAAAAATAGTTATTACTATTGCAATATGGAGTTAGTTAGATCATTTTAACTGTTAAAAACAATAATAATTTTTTTTGTCCTTTATTACTTATCCCCACACTTAACCCCATATATATCTGCAATTTGGAATTACAAATGGTTTCTAGGTGGAAAAACTGTATGAGAGCACCAGTCAGCAGTTTTTTCGAGTTTACCCGCGGCAAAACTTGACAGCTGTTACTCATGAAATAGTCGTCATGGTTGTGCATCTTTACTGTACAAAAACTTGTCCGCTGAGAAGTTTAGACTACGCTTGCCAGAGGCGCTAATGTCGCCAAAATTGTTTTTGTCACCGAGACTACCGTTGTCATAATGACAGTTGTCATAATAATTCGACTTGTACAAAAGTGCAAAAGCAGGGGAGATAGTGTAAAATGCATCCATTTCCAAAAAATGATAAGGTATGTCCCACTTTTTGCCCAAATAACAAAAAATATGTTGATTCTCTAAGCACCAAGTATTAAAATTTTTATTGTTCTTTTATTTATAAATTTATTTTACCTTATAGAATAATATTATAGGAATAGGAATAGGAATGATATAGTTAGATAAGTTCATATGATGTAGATATGATTTTAAGTTGTGTTTTGAATTTTTACCTTTATATATTTTGTAACTTTGACAAATAAAATAATTACAAAAATGTGGTTTTATTATTCCTCTTTGAACTTTCCTAGAAAAATATTAAAATTATTTATCTAGTGGAGGTAACAAAAGGATCAGTACCATCCAGTAAAAAAATTTAAACAATAATTTTAAAATATATTTTTGACTACACCCGCTAGATGGCGCAGTAGTCACGGAACAAAACTTTAATACTAAGTTGCTTATCTAACTAACCCCCCGCCCACAAATACCTACCATTCGGGCATCTAATTTTTCCTGTGAAAAAATTAGATGCCCTTATGATATTACTTATGATAAAACTACTATTTTGGTTGCTATACGAAAAATAATTGTCAATGTTGACGTTTCTAATTTTAAAATAAAAATATCAAAAAATATGCGTTTGGGTCAAAAAAATCATACAGAAATTGAATCGGCAGTTGATTCTAATTAAAAAAAATATTCGTGAAATAGTCTTGCCAAATACCACTCGTGATAAAATTTTCCCTAAAAAAATTTTTGATTTTTATTTACTGAAGATCAAAAATCAAAAACTTTATAGGTAAAATTTTACCACTACTATTTTGTTCGTATTACAAGGGATTGGTTTCTATGCCAAACAAAAATTCAATTTTGACGTTTCTAATTTTAAATAAAAAATGTCACAAAATCAACTCAAAATTGAATCGGCAGTGAAAGAAACGGTTCGTACCTAAAATATATTCGGGAAAATCTAGTCGAATTTGCTTAAAAACTTTTCTCGTGTCATTAATTCAAACCTACCTGGCAAAATGTTCAATTTCGTTTAAAATTGAAAAATTTTATCGGTAAAATTTTTCCATATAGGGTGTTCATTTAAAAACGATGCTCATAGGTCTGCATCTAAAAAAAATATCAAAAATTCGATAATAAAAAAGTGTTTTGTTTGTAACAAATATTTAAAAAAAAATAATTGTTTATAATAAAATTATAATTACAATTATCTATTTTTTACTATTACCGATGGGCACCATTTATTATAAAACCATTTTTTTAAATAAAAAACTTAATTTCACACACACGCAGTCGTTTAACTGTATCTAGAATCCTAGCTACCGTTGAACAGAACAAGTTAATAGCGGTCGTTTAGGAAAGTATAGCTCGCGTAAATAATAAAGAATCGCTGCCCACCATTTACGGAGGAAAAATTAGCCTTTTCGGCCAATAAAAATCCTTATCTGCTTTACGAGTCCGATGTCGAGCGAAGATTTTCGCAGTAATGATTCTCACACTAACAAAGAGACAACAACCATCCGGCGTATGCATACTTCATATCACGTAGGCAGTAACGTTTGTCATTTGTCCGCATAGCGTCACGCTAAGCAAAGATCATAGAAAGCCGCGATCTGGAGTCCAATCTAGAGATGCTGGATCGAGGGAGGCTTCTGGAGGTCCCTCGTTTGACGGCGACACCTTGATAAAGACGTGTCGACCGAAAAAGACGTAACCGCCAACATGAATGACTTTAATTATAGTTTTTTAATTCTGGGCATGATTTCGTTATTTTGTTGTCCTGGTCAGTTGCATTTTTTATAGTTTTTTCACGTACTATTTGGCCAAATAGAAAAGTTTTATGTTACGACTTACATATTTAGATTATCTTTAGACTATGTAGATGGGTCATTATACTTTTTACCCCTATCTATACACTAAGAGAATTCTTATAGGTTTTCATAAGCATGCTTTTGCAAATAAATAGTACTAGAATTTTTTTAAATGTTTAATCTAACAAACGATGTTATATTATAGTGAAACAAGATAGTTGTAATTAAGAAATATTTTGTTTACAAAACTTTTAGATAAATTCGGTTTTGGTTATGAGAAAAAAATTATTTACTTTAAGCTTATATAGTAGGTAATAGTATATCTTAGTTATCTGTATTAAAAACATCACATTAAAATGATTACCTATAAATTTATCTGCTACAATAAAATATTTACTTGTTAAAAGTAATAATGATATTTGCAAAAAATAATTCTTAGTATGGTTAACTAAAATATCGAGAGGATATTGAACAAAGATAAAACATCGGCGCGACAACCTACATTTGTTTATTATAACCTAAACATTTTGTTTTCCTTAAAGTAATTAAGTAAACAGAATTAAACTATATTTTATTACAATAAATATCTGGATAATTTTAGTAAATTTGCCATTTTTTTTATCATCTCAGAGCAGAAAGACTGCCGTGAAAACAGAGTTTGTGTCGGGGAAAAGTGTGCGAATAATTGTTGTTTACTATTCCTATACTGCCGTGCTTAGAAAAAACGCCATATCTACAATATTAATGAAAATGTTCGTTTATCCTTTAGTATTATTGAAGATACGGAGTTTTTATTAAACACGGCAGTATACCGATATATTAAAATAGCATAGCGGATGATGCCGCAAATTTTGTTTTAAAGTTCCATCTGGAGAAACTGATTTCAGCTCTTGAATTCAGGTAAGCATAAGTTAAACATTGCAGCTTTTGTGTTTATTTGTGTACTCATTGAGAACAAGCTGTCAATTTGTCCTGTTTTTAGTTTATTAGCTAAAACAAATTTTAGGTTAGAATAAGTTAAATAGGATTAGAATAATTTTGCTTGTTTTTAAAGTTAAAGTTACTTACTTGCATTTTACTGTCAACTTTTTGTTCTAATAAGTTTATTTTTCATTATTATTAGATTGGGCAAGGTCGGACATTTTGGCAGATCTAGGTTTAGTTCGTAGAACGTCTTTTTAAGATTTTATTAAAGTTTGGTTAAAAAACTGCTTTTAGTCCGCTCTACACTCTTACGCTTTCGCGGCGCGAGTGTGGACCGGACTATAATATAAATAATTCTTGACCGTACGCTTTTGCGTATGTAAACAAACATTTCTTCCAAAGGTATTTTCTTACATTTTCAGAATACGAGTTCATCTTGGAACTTCTCGTAGAGCTATACAACAACGAAGCAGAGAATAAAGAAATTATCATTACAACAACATCTTCTTTCTCAATAGAAACAAAAATTTGTTTAGTTTTGTATTTTTTTATAAAAATAAAATATTGTTCAATTAACGCAATTTTAATTTCACTTAAATCAAACCTTATGTTATTAATAATAATCACCAAATATTCGGGCAGTAAAGTAATTCTTGTAAAACAGATTTAATTTCGATGAGTAAATTAATAATAAATAAAGCTGTCAATACTTGAAGTATTTTAAGTTGGTGGAACTCACTAAAAACATTATCTCTAGCGAGTTGAAGGTTTAATTTTCTGGAATAATACCACTGGTATTATACTTCTAATGCGTCAAGGAACTTCCTGTTTCCTTTTTTTCCTTTATTTCTGTGTAGTATGATTTAATTTTACCAAAAACACTTAATATTTAACACTAAAAAGATGTTTAATTTACTCCAGGTAAAATTTATTTTAATACTGTGTGAAAGTTAAATTTACACTATTTTACTCTCTAAAAATGAAACAGTGGATTTTCACTGATTGACAGTGCATATTAACTATTTGCCACTATACCACTAGCAACAAATTAGTGAAATAGGTTAGCCTAAATTTAGTTCAAAAAAGTTAAAATTTCACTATTTTATGTCGAGAGTTCCGGAAAAGTAGTGATAATAAAAAACACTAATTTGGAGAAGTTAAAATTTCACTAATTTATATTGAAAAACACTAATTTTACATAACTTACTAACGGAAATAGTGAAAATTTCACTGTTTCACTTTTAGAGAGTAGTATTTGAATTTACACTGGCCAACGAACCATATTTAACACCATTTTGGTTTGTATCGATATAGACTATGTATGGTGTTAATTTGGTGTTAAAATGGTCATGAAATTTTGAACCGTGTAAAAGATCATTCTCAATTTTGTTTATCAAAAACCTTGCAGCACACACTTTTATTTGGAATAACTCGAGCATAAAAACTACAAAAAAATCTGAAAATTATTTCAAATAACAAAGATTGTAAATTTAAAAGAATTCTTGAATTATTGTAAAAAAAAGTTATGGTGTTATAAAATAAAAAAAATCAATTAAACTGACTTAAAATAAACTTAACAAAAGCCGATCGAAGGAGACGCTGTTCAACTAGATTCCTCAAGTCTGTCAATAACAATAATCGAAGAACCTCGAAATTTTCGATCGCAGAGTGCCGGCATTCGGATTTTGGATCTTTCACGTTATCAGCGGGAGCCATAAGATGTAACACATCGTTCGCCCCGGTTTTTTCTTATACTACAATAGTAATTATTAGCATGACATGCAGATTTAAAAGCAACCAAGGGGATTAAGACGATGAGAAGACGATTGTTCTTCATGGCATGAGACTTGTTAAGTTATTTCTTTTTTTTCTTTCTTTGTATGTATACACAGCAAGAAATATATACTGTAGTTGTTGGTATAACAAACTTTAATTGCATATTACATATCACCGGCGGCGCATTTGTCGGTTAGGCAAGGGCGGCAAATTTTGATCCAGATAAAAAGTAAGGAAGTTAAATAGTGGTTTTCATAATATTTCTGTTATTTTTAGTTATAAAACTTGAGTTTTATAGTGTTACTAAAATAGGTGCCGATAAGCTTCGTAAACTCCCCAAATAAGTTCTTTAAGGAGTATATAAGAGTGATATAAATATTTATATAACCAAATTAAGAAATTTAGGTTTTATAATTTGGATAATATATTACATGCAATTATTTTTTTTTCAATATATCGTTTTTAATTTGCCACTGAACCAGTTTGCATGAATTTTACTACTTATTCTAGTACACCGAAAAAAATAATGTAGTTGAGTTAACGTTTGCCTAAATGTCATTTTTAAAAATTTTGTTTCATCAAAAAACCTATTGGATTAATCTATATTTTGGTGTCAGAGCAATAGTCAGAGTTTGTCAAAGTTTATTTCTTCATTTGATAGTTAAAATATTGATTTAACATAAACAAATTTTTTGAATTAAAATGTTTATCCTATTTTGATTTATTAGCTGGAATTGGTTGAATCAAATACTGAAATTTTTAGGATTACCAAAAAAAACTATTAATTAACGTTTAGTTGCTCTTTAAATCCAAAACATTAAATTTGTTCATTTAACAAATTGTAAATGTTACTTTAAATTTGTAAATTTTGCATTCATAAAATTGCCGTGAAGGGCGCTTCGAACACCCACGCCACGTCATTAGACGGTGTTGATCACGAGATGTTCTTACATCTCGCCTCAGTTGGCTTACGATAGGAGTATATAAGCTCAGGTAGCCGTTTGTTTTCGGTGTGTTTCACAGTGGAACTTCCACTACACCAAATTGCCCGACACTGATTATCAGCAACTGATAAGACCCCCAATATAGGTCGAATCAGCTGTCTGTCGGTAGGTATTTGAAGTAGGTGGAACGCACTTAAAACAAAAACTCTGGCGAGGGAAGGTTCAATTTTTTCTCTTTATATTAATTCCATAATTTAATTTACTCAAAATTAGCGCAAATTATTTTAATTTAACATTTTATTGGTGTTAAGTGAATATGCTAAAAAGGTTACCTGGACATTTCAAGAAATTTACCTTAACATGTTAAAATTGTTAGCACAACCATTTTCGAAATATTACTCCGACATATCAAGAATGTTTTTAAAAGAACCAATATTCTCATTTTGTTCATTTGACCAATATTTGTTGTTCAATTAAACAATACAATTTGACATTTTTAGATGGTTAAGTAAACGTGCAAAAACCATTGCTTGTATTTAAAGTGCATAAAGAGTTGGTTGCACATTGATTGTTTATTAAATAGGTACAATTCAATAATTTCCACTCTCTCCGCAATAAAATAAACCATTTTTATCGAATCGAAAGAAAATAAAAGCACAGAAATAAGGAACTATCCACATAAACTACATTACTGAAGATAAAGTCGATTTGTCTACTGATATTTGTTAGATCAAAAACAATTTTTTCAACGAATTCTTTGCTTTACGAAATTTGTAAATAAGCGGTCCGGTGGAATGTTCGGAATTCCATTGGTCGGCAACGCGTAGCACAAATTTTAAAAACGAAGCACTATTTTAAATAAAATTGAAAAAATAAGGGTAAATGTGTAAATATATCCTCCTGAAAACAAAAGTATACGGGTCCGAATATTTTTTTTATTTTCACATATAAATCCGTAAAACTTGCTGGACTGTTTTCGATGGTAAACCCTGCAATATATGCTACTCGTATAGCCAAGCTATAAAATCATTGATAATATTAATACAAAAAATCCTGCATGCTAGATATCTAGTTCGCATTTCATAACTATATATCTATTCGACCATACTACAATCCTCGGCCAGATGTGCAACATCCAGTTGTCCTCGACAGTGCCAAAACAACTGCAATAAATATTTTCTATCCCACTTGCGAATATATTACACGCGACTTCTTCTTTTTGTTCTCATACGAAATGTTGTCCTCGCCTTGTTACTATTACTCTTCTTCTTCTTCTTCTTCTTCTTGAGCTCGAGAATCGTGGTACACGGTGACGCAAAAGTTTCTTCAATTGAAGACACATATATATTCTATTAAATGCAATAGAATTTCTGATTCGCCAGATGTTTAAAAATAAATGCTATTAGTTGGGACGTCAAGTATAAAAATTCTAGACTTTCTATTAGTTGAAATGTTGTATAGTCGTGTCAGGTCCAGTCAACATACCATTCAAAATCATACAATATCTAATAAAACCTCACGGATTACTTTTACAACAGCAATAAGTACTTACTTTTGTCATTTCAATAAGTATTGCCAGAAAAAATGGTAAGCACACAGTAAAAAAATATTTGTTAATTTTAACCAAATATTAACCAGATTTAATGTTAATCCAGGTCCACATAACTTTATATTAAGTTTACAACCAACTGTAATATGTTAACTAATTGAATAAGTAGTTGTAATTATATTATAATTATTATAACAAACATTTTGTAGATTTAATGACAAAATTCTATATCTATAATTTAATCATAATTCTTGAAATTTTTAAAAAGGAACCTATTTTTACAAACCTTTTTGTAGACCCAGTCACAAAAGTAATACTTTTAAAGTATTTGTTGGAAATTAAGAACTTAAATGAAAAGAATTTTAATAAGAAATGTTGCTTTATTAATCAATTTCCTAAACAAAAAAATTAACGCATACCTACATAAATTAACATAAAAATAACATAAACAAAATTAAATAATACACCATTCTGAAATCATCAAATTATAAAGAAATTTGGTTCAATATAATTATCAGTACTACTGCAACTAGGGATTGCAATTGTTGGATCCCTCATCCAGCAATTCAGCTGGATCCAGCGCATTTTTCAGTCTGCTGGATCCAGCACCGTTCTGTCACGATTGCGGCACGTGCTACACCCCTTTCTACACCGCACTTTTCGCTCTCGCTTGATAAAGTTTCATGCTAACTAAGTGTATTCTTGGCACAGCTGTGGCCTGGATTGTTTGTTGTAAGAATTGTGAGTAATTTTACTGAATTTTAATTTTAATTCATTTATAAACATTACATTGCATTGGGAACAAAAAATACAAAACTTTTAATATTTATTATTATAAAAAATAATAAAGATAAATTAGTAAAAAATGCTTGTACTAATTCAAATAGTAGAATTTTGACTATTTTATTTTTAGAGAGCATATATAACAGTGTATATAATAATTTAAAATAGTTAACGATCTTTTTTTAAACACCATGTAGTTGTATCTCCTCTTCTCTTGAGAGCTCACGACTATCTCTGTTTCTGCTTGACGCCCATAAATTCATACGGTTGCCGTATTTCAATTTCGAACGATACTGTCAAAATACCTGATAAATTTAACGCTGTTTAATTTGTCCAGATTATTGTGACGATAAATTAAAATTTATTTTTCGGTTATCAAGCTTTCGCTACCGTGTGTGCTCGAAATGAGATTCTTGTCTTGTTGTTGAAGGAAAGTATCGAGAAGTGCGAGTGGGTGCCGATTTACAACTGCGTGTCTTCCAGTTTTATTGACATTTAAATTTTATCTTTTTTTAAGTGTTTTCAGTAGACAGAAATATAATGCTTAAATGGCATTAACAAAGCTAACAAGCATTATCTTTAAAGCCGTTTTTTGGTTAATTGATCTCCAATGTTTCGCTAAGTTTAGAATAACTAAGTTTTGATATTATGTCACAAAAATGTCACCAAAAATAAGCACTCTTTATTTTAAAATTAAGTAATAATTAAGCTTTAATATTTTATGGCCTTCTTGATTTAAACTGGTCTGACGCACGAATGAACATTAAAAATAGTTTGTCGCTAATATTTTACATTATAAATATGTGTTTTAGTTTTTTTTTACATATAAATTAGCTTAAACAAATTAACTGAATGTGGAGGGGACAAAATTAGTTTTATTAAACTGGTCAAAAATTGAACAAGCATTTCTTTTAACCAAATTGACTAAAACTTAAAAATTATGTTCTGGGTTTAACTATATATTGAGCATATAATAGAATATTATGTATCAAGTTTGATAAATATCAAATTTTTTTATTTTATAAACACAGATTATAAAGGTTATAAATCGAAATGTCTTTCTTGAAAATTTACAGTTTTTCACAGTGAAAGTAAAGAAAATGTTTTATGAGCACTTTACAGTGGAGTCCGTGTCCGAATTTAAGTTATAGTTTACTGCCGGCGAAATTAAAAGGTCAGTACAATGTTCATATAAACTTTTCAAATATTGCCGTTGAGAAACTATTTAAAACTTTTGTATTTTTTTCTATTGAGATAATAAAGTAATTTTCACATTTAGTATTATTTTACAAGAAAGGCAATTTATTTTAACGATTGTACACGGAAAAAAATCCCTTACTAGGTTTAAGAATAGTTCTATACTTCATGTTAGGAACTTGATTTAAGTATATTTATTATTTCTATGAGATTAGCGTACATTTAAACTAAGTAATGGGATATACTTAATTTTTAATAAAAACTGTTACTTGATTTGAGATGAGTATTCTTGGATTGAGTTTAAAGGTATTTTATTTTAAAGAAAATTGGTATACTTAAATCAAATATACAATAATGCTTAGATGAAAGAGCTCTAGTTTTTTACTCAAAGCGGAATATTGCCACTTATTTTAAGTATTCTGTATATTTGTATGAAATTTCGGTATACTTTATTTAAATATATGTATATTTAATACAAGAACGCTTATACTTCAATTTAAGTATAAGACCTCTAGAACAAAGAATACACTATACTGTATTTAAGTATAGCTATTATTAAAACAAATACCTAATTCTTCGCTTAAGTAAATACCGTCCACCCTCTAAGACCGCTTCGCTAAAAGAAAAGACGCAGTTTCTGTGTTTAGTTCTGTCCTGTGTTCTATGGTGGTAGCATTGAGTAAAGTGTTTACTCAATGGTGGTAGCGTGTGTACGTGTCGGCGCCGGCAGTTCGGTTTTTTCCTTTTTCGGTCTGGATGTTATTTTTAATAAAAAATAATGGAGAAGAAACTTAAAAATTGGGTCTTAGAATGTTTACTAGACACATTTTTGGGTAAGTAAATAATATTTCATTAATTTAAAGTAATTAATTAGGCATGATCGTAAAAATGTAGTGTAAAATGGATAGGTATACTGTAGTGTAAAATGGATAGCATACGACAGGTAATAGACAATAGCACATAAACAGCAGAAAGGCTATAGCCTCCAATTCAGCTATATTATTTTTGTTTTAGAAAACGAGATAGATCTCGATATTATGGTAAACCTAAGCGAGGAGAATTTAAAGGAATTAATTCCCAAAATAGGATTGAGGATCAAGTGTAGAGAAAAAATTGAAGAATTAACACCAAACCATCTACGATAATAATGGTAGCCTTCTTAGAGACTCATTTTACAAATTATTTAGCTGGAGATAAATTTTACTGACAATAAAAATACCTACTTCAAAAAATAATAACTATTGTGAATAAAAAACTTACCTTTACATATAGCACCAAAAATGTGATACCTAGGTAATGAATTTATATAAATTGACAGTACTTTTTCTAATACCTCTTATACTGTTAGGTAATAAACCTATTGTGATATCAGTGCCTATTATACTTATTAGTACTTTAGTACATAATATGCCAAAAATACTGTTAAATTACTGTCATAACGATTATATTTTTACTTTCACTTGTATTTTCCGTAGTGGTAGGATAATTAATACAAATATTTTTCGGGGTCACAAATGTTTTTTTTGTAAAAATTATTCCGAGTCGCTAGACGAGGGAATTTTTTTTTCTAATCAACCACTTTCTTTAAGAATAGTGTAAAGTTATTTTAAATATATACTATACTTTTATCAAATATAAAAAAAGGAAAAGTAAGAATACAAGCATTTTATGCAAGTAAAGCGTGTACTTACAATAAGTATAAATAAATAAATTTTAAAGAAAGTGTATTCTTAAAACAAGAATACTGTAAGGATTTTACAAAGAAACTATACTTTAATGAAGTATATACTAACGTTACAACAAGAATACCGTAGTCTTCATTGAAGACAAATTTGTATACTTAACTCAAAATTAGTGTGTTTCTTATTTTTAGTATAGCAGTAATCTTAGATTAAACCGAAGCTATCTTTATTTTATAAGAATATGAGGATACTTGAAACAAGTATAAATTTACTTGCGGAATAGGGAAACTAAGGTATACTTGGATAGAGTTGAATTTTCTTGGAATCAGTATAGATTTTTTTCCGTGTATGACATTTGACAACTGTCAACTAACTTAAAACTAACTTTAGCCCGTGACTAAAAACCTGTTGCTAACTTCAGCCCGTGACTAAAGCTCCATAAAGCCACAACTTGTCAATGTGTATTTAAAAGGTCATTTAGTGTAATGGAAACATGTACGATAAAGGGCGTTTTAAAGGTGGGAGTAGAAAAAATAGTTTTTTTAATGGGTTTTAATGAGTACATCAGGGGTACTGGATTGTTTCAAAACCAGCTTGCTATTTAATCCTTCAACAAAAAAAACAAATAATTTTAAAGTAGACAATGTCCAGAGTATTATAAAACCAGTATAAGATCAATATAACATTAATAGCAAATCTTTTTAATTTACATTTTCATTAAATTTTTTGCATTAGAATAAGTAGTCCTTAAGAACTTTTAGTTTATCTTAAGATAACTTTAAAACCAATATTATTGAACATATTAAGGCACTTTTAAACCCTAAATAAATCAAAAGTATCTTATAATTGTTACTTAGGCAAGGCTGACTCATTCATTAAAAAGATATGGTCATTTTTATTGTAAATATGCATATTTACAATAAAAATGACGAAGAAACACCTAAATATACTTTAAATACATGTACAATGTACATGTATTTAAAGTATATTTAGGTGTTTCATTGTACATACATGTACACAATACTTCAAAAAAGGCAGGGGACATCCAAATACCAAAACATAAATATTTTTATACTATAAAAAATATATACATATAATTATAATGTGTTAAATTTTTTACGCTTGTTTAGTCCATAAAGTTGTTTTTCTGATGAAATATGATTTACATTAATTTAATATAAAAAAACAATCATGACGGAAAGAATGGCCTCTTATATTGCTTATGGTAATTTTATATAACCTAAGGTATTAGTTTTTATAGTAGCATCTAGGTTACTTAAAGTGTTATAATAAAATTTTTAAAACTCTTATATTATGTTATAAAGCTTTTAATAGACAACCACTGTTGCCAGGTTTGCCATTTTTGCCGTAGATCTGCAGTGTAATGGTTATAACGCAATGGGCCAATTTCTTTCGCTAAACACAACATCTAATGTGCACTCGATTTAATCTTCTTTTAAAATATTTGTGTTAAAAACTTTTAAAACTATTTTTTTCTACAAATTTTTCATTAAAATTATAAATAAGCGGTGCGTCAATAGCTGAATCGTACTATGACTATTTTTTTTTAATTACAAAGATTTTGGTTTATTTAGCATATAAATATGTAGTTTTATAAAGCAGGTAACCATAAATTGTATTAAAAAATATATAAACTTATATAAATCTACTGGTAACGATTACTACATGTTGGAATATTGTGCAACAACAATAGTCAACGTTTATAAAATAGGAAATAAACCACATGGCAAGCGAGTGAAACATTTACGGCATTCGTACCCTTGACTTTAAAATATACTACGAGGCAGAGTCAGTCCGAAACCACCCTCAGCGAAATATAGTCGTCACAGATGTTATTTGTATTTATCTCTAAAAGTTATTTGTTACCTACTTATCAATAAAGTGTACCTACTTAGTTATCTCGTTCTTAAATACAATTGTGCTTTTTATTGACCATTCACATAATTACGCAAACACCTATTGAAGTCATTAAATAAAATCCAACAGGTTATGGGCCCAGTTAATCTATGTGAGTGAGTTCGGAGTTTAAAGACAATACAGGAATAAAGTTTTTACAAATAGTGTGCTGCAGCAAAAGTGAGAGAACAATCAAGGTTCGAAAATGTCGGGCGGTTCGCGTTTTTTGTACGGTATCGCGAAATTGAACAGTTCCAATTATCAAATTTGGAAGTATAAGGTCGAATTTTTGCTGATCAGTGAGGGGATATGGGACGTGATCGCTGAGCCAAGGCCAGGTGTTCCAGACGAAGCCTGGATTAGAAAGGATGATCAAGCTAGAGCAGCAATCGGACTCCTTGTCGAAGATAGCCAGTTAATCCACATTAGACAAGCAAAAAATGCTCTCGACGCTTGGAATTCATTAAGGGACATCCACCAGAAGGGATCGCTATCCACCAAAGTTTTCTTGTTAAAGCGGATATGCAGATTAACTCTAGAAGAAGGCGGTAATATGGAACTCCATATAAACCTAATGATGGAGTTGGTGGATAAATTATCGGCCATGGGGGAGGTGCTAAATAATCAGTTAATTGTTGCTATGCTATTAAGTAGTCTGCCGGATTCTTATGGCACGCTAATTACTGCACTGGAAAGCAGGGATGAGAAGGAGTTAACAATGGAACTAGTGAAAGCAAAATTATTAGACGAATATGGTCGACGTAAAGGTGTATCAAAAACAAGGGATGAAGAAAGTGACACGGCAATGAGGGCGTCGGCTTCTCACCATCATAAAGGGCAACCCGGGCATTCAGGAAATTCGGCGAACTTGGTAAAGAAAAAGCAGTGCTATTTTTGTAAAGAACCTGGTCATTACAAAAAGTTTTGTCGAAAATATCAAGCTTGGAAGTGCAATAAAGAAAGGGCAAATGCAGTTACAGATGGTTATTCTGAAAATCAAGTGGATGAGACCTGTTTTATGACACAAACAAATGTGGAGACAGATTTATGTCATGAAGTGAGTGTTTGTTTTGGCCTGCAAATAAGACAACAAAAGGACGTTTGGGTAATCGACTCGGGGGCGACAAGTCATATGGTTAATAACAAGGATTTCTTTAAGGAATTTCATCGAAACACGAACGGAAATGTACGGCTAGCAAATGGTCAAAAGGCTGAAATTAAAGGGACCGGGTCGGGTGTTGTAAAGTTTGTCAATGGGGCCAATAAGGACATTAATATAAAGATTGACAACGTTTTGTTTGTGCCAAACTTGGAAGTTAATTTACTTTCGGTGCGGAAATTAACAGCTAAAGGTTTTAAAGTGCTGTTTAAGGACAACGTGTGCGATATTGTGGAAGGACAAAAAGTGCGGGCAACGGCCAAACAGGTAGCCGGACTTTATGAGCTTCAAACGGTACCGGTGCAAGCAGACAATAAAGCGTGTATAGCAATAAAGGGCGGTCATAGTACACAGTGTCAGCACATGTGGCATAGACGTTTCGGGCATCGCGAAGTGGCAGCAATTAAAGACTTACAAAACAAAGGACTAGCGGCCGGTATAAAAGTTACGGATTGCGGAATACGGGAAACTTGTGAAGTTTGCATTAAAGGAAAAATGGCAAGAAAACCATTTCCAAAAAGGTCGGAGAACAGGTCAAACAAAATTTTAGACCTTGTTCATACGGATGTTTGCGGACCCATGCAAACGGTGACACCTGGAGGAAAGCGGTACGCCTTGACCATAATAGATGACTACAGCCGGTACTGTAGAGTTTTTTTAATGGCTCAAAAATCCGAAGTGGCAGAACTTATTAAGCAATTTGTCGAAAAAATGAAAACCAGTTTGGGAAAAAAGCCAAAAATAATTCGGTCGGATAGAGGAAAGGAATATGTCAACAAAGAACTGAAAAATTACCTGAAAATGGAGGGCATTCAGATTCAGTACACGGTTGCTTATACACCTGAGCAAAACGGTGTGGCCGAAAGGAAAAATCGCTCACTCTTGGAAAGTGCAAGGTGCATGTTGTACGACGCGGACATGGACAAGAAATATTGGGGTGAAGCGATAAATACCGCAAATTATTTGCAAAATAGGCTACCATCAAAATGTATAGAAAAAACACCGTTCGAATTATGGCATTTAAAGGCACCGAATGTTGACCACCTGCGAGTTTTTGGCTGTAGAGCATACGCTCATGTTCCTAAAGAATTGCGAAGAAAATTGGATGAAAAGGCAGTGGAATTTTTATTTGTGGGATACTCGGAAGAATCAAAGGGTTATCGTTTATTGGATAAAAACACCAATAAAATAAAGATAAGCCGGGATGTCGTTTTTCTCAATGACCAAGAAGTAAAACAGCCACTTAAAGAGAATAAAACGATTAAAAGTAAAGATCCAAGTAACAAAGTTCAAATTACGTTGAATTGGAGACGATCTAAGGAAAATAAAACAACGGCGTGTCTTCAAAATTTGGAAAATGCAGTTCAAGAAAATCAGGAAAATTTTAAAGAACCTGTGGAAGTCCTGCAGGAAAAAGAAGAACCAAGAAGATCCGACAGGTCGAATAAAGGTGTGCCACCCCACAGGTATACAGGAGACGAAAAGCTGTATACGATGGTTAGTTTTAACGAAGATCCAAAGAACAGGAAGGAGGCACTTTCTGGACCAAATTCAAAGGAATGGGGGGCGGCAATGGACGAAGAAATTAATTCGTTATTGTCAAATAATACCTGGGAGCTTGTACAGAAGCCGGAAGGTCGGGACATAATCAGTTGTAAATGGGTGTTCAAAACGAAGCGGGACGCAGCAGGGAGCATAAATAAGTACAAGGCAAGGTTAGTGGCACGAGGGTTTTCCCAGAAATATGGAGTTGATTACGACGAAATATTTGCCCCAGTTGTAAGGCACACGACATTTCGGCTGCTACTGACCATAGCAGGTAAAGAGGGACTCTTTATTGCACATTATGATGCAAAAACAGCTTTTTTGAACGGGGTGCTTAAAGAAACAATTTTTATGCGACAACCTGAAGGTTATTTAGAGCCTGACAAAGAAGAAATGGTGTGTAAATTAAACAAAAGCATTTACGGGTTAAAACAGGCAGCAAAAGCCTGGAATGATGAATTGAACATTGTTTTAAAAGGCCACCAATTCAACCAAAGTCAAGCAGACCCATGCTTGTATATTAAAACCGAGGAAGGGAAAGTCATTTACATTGTCGTTTACGTAGATGATTTTTTAATTGCAAGTAGTGATAAAAGGCTAGTAAAGCAGACAGCAGAATTTTTTAAAAATCATTTTGCTCTGATGGATTTAGGGGAGCTAAAGCACTATCTTGGGATACAAGTGAACAAGGATGATGATGGTTTTTATCGGATTAATCAAACGCACTATATATGTAAATTATTAGTTCGTTTCGGGTTACAAGACGCAAAAACCTCGAATTATCCATTGGACCCACAGTACAATAAATCCAGGATTAAGGAACAGGAAGCGATGAAGGATGGCGAAAAATATCAGCAATTAATTGGAGCATTGCTTTACATATCGGTAAATACGAGGCCAGACATTACGGCAAGTGTTTGTATTTTAAGCCAATACAATAAATCACCGACCGACCCCGACTGGGTGGAAGCAAAGAGGGTCGCTCGGTACCTGAAAGGCACTAAAGAACTGACTTTAAAACTGGGTAATAAGGATGACCCAAATAAACACCTGTATGGTTACAGTGACGCAGATTGGGCACAAAGCAATGAAAACAGAAAGTCAAATAGTGGGCATTTGTTTAAATTTAATGGAAGTCCAATAAGTTGGGGATGCAAAAAACAAAATTGTATCGCCCTGTCAACAATGGAAGCTGAATACATTGCGCTGGCAGAAGCTTGTCAAGAAGGGGTTTGGATCCGCCGACTATTGGGAGACTTCGGTCAAAATCAGGATCAAGCTACCATTATGTACGAAGATAACCAAAGTTGTTTGAAATACATAAGTAATTCAAAATTCAGCAACAGAACGAAACACATTGATACAAAATATCATTTTTTAAAGGACCTAAAGAAACAGAATTTAATGTGTTTTGAATATTGTGCTACAGAATACATGTTAGCCGACATGTTTACAAAACCGCTAAGCACTCTGAAGTTGGAAGCGATGCGAAAGGCGTGCAATCTTTTTTAATCAAAAAATAGGATTATTATTGTTGAGGAAGGGTGTTGGAATATTGTGCAACAACAATAGTCAACGTTTATAAAATAGGAAATAAACCACATGGCAAGCGAGTGAAACATTTACGGCATTCGTACCCTTGACTTTAAAATATACTACGAGGCAGAGTCAGTCCGAAACCACCCTCAGCGAAATATAGTCGTCACAGATGTTATTTGTATTTATCTCTAAAAGTTATTTGTTACCTACTTATCAATAAAGTGTACCTACTTAGTTATCTCGTTCTTAAATACAATTGTGCTTTTTATTGACCATTCACATAATTACGCAAACACCTATTGAAGTCATTAAATAAAATCCAACACTACAGGTTGTTTAAAATGTTTCTAGAAACATTTGTATAACCTAATTATATACCTAGAGGCTACAGTAACCTTATGAAACTATGAAATTTGGAAACTAAATGGCGATTTTATAAAACCATATTATACTCTTATATGTATACTTTGATAATCTTTATATAACCTTTATACATGTAATAAATAATAATAATAAACAGTTTTATTTATTGTCAAGTACAAAATATCGTTACCATAAGTGTACAAATTGTTTATTAGCTAAATGATCCTTAAAATTTCCGAAAAAAAATTAATTTAATAAAAACTTTTGATTTTGCTTTTTTAAGAGTAAGCAAAAATGCATCTTTTACAGAACACACTGTATTTAAATAAATACAATTGCTCATAGGGTGGGATCGCATATTACCTTGAAGTGTTAACCACGTCTATTGGTAGCATCTTAAGAATAACAAAATGATCAAACTTCTGAGAACAGTTCATAATAACTCATATTATTCCACGGGTGGCGCTTACTTAAAATTAGAAACATGCATTTAACATGACACTCGCTGATTTATAAGGCGTATTTAAATTAAAAACGTTGTCGTGTAATCGTAAATTCAGCTTTGTCTTCTTTACAGGAAACCACCCAAATTTTATCATCAACTTTTCTCCCATTACAAATACGTAATGGCTTGCTTATGGAAATTTTCGCATTCCCACTTCCCTTTGCTTCACAATAAATTTCAATTATTTTCTCATAAAACACCCAAGGAATATCAATTTAGTTTCTTATTTTGTTACCTAGTTTCATAGACATTTTATTGTTAAGTTCTGAAGTAACTAGAAACAGTAAAATCTAGTTATCGCTGAATTTTTACAATATTAAAAGGAGGGATGATGAAAAATACGTTGAAAATACGTTTAACCCAATTTTTTTTCATTTTATGTTCATCAATCGACGTAAAAAGTGAAAGGTGAAATTTAAAATCGACGGAAAAAACACGGATACCTCAAGATACCTAACAATAAAAAGTAAGTATTGTTTCATTCAAAGTACCTAAAAATAGCTGAGTATACAAAATAATAGTTATTTATGTCCTTAGGTTAAGAAGTAAGGCTTTTTGTGATAAGCTCAAGGTTTGAAGGCCGACGCGTAGCGGAGGCCTACAATTGAGCGAAGCACAAAAAGGCACTTCTTGGCCGAATGGCATACAACATTTTATCTTCAAAGCACTTTATATAGGTCAATTTAATTCAACATCAAAGCGGCCTAACCTCACTTTTTTAGAATCTCATTTATTTGTTAGCTAAAGATTACATTTGTTAGCTAAAGATTACATTAAATGTACAATAATTATTATTGCTTTTAGAAGCAGTAATAGTTTGACAATACCTAGCAACATGATTTAAGTAGGAATGGATTTTTGCTATTACATTGAATTCAATTAATTGTTTAATAAATAGGTAGGTATCTAATTTCAATTTGTTTGGATTTTTATTTAAAAAATAGGTAGTTTGGAATGTTTAAGCTGTGTTTAACATTTAATTTCACTGAAAACTTAAAGCAAATTAAAACTTAAAGATAATTTAAATCGTAGAAAAAGAATCGTGCGTTTTGGTTGCATAACCTCACATTTTGTTTTATTATTCATATTTAATTTTACAATAATTTAATGAAAAGTATTAAACATTAACAGTAAAACAAAGAAATTAGTGCTTATTATAAATAAATTAAACCAGTTTAGTACGTTAATTTTTTAAAAAAGGATTAATTTGTCAAAACAATACCCCTAGCGAGAAAAAATCGAACTAATTACTTGCCTCATAAAAAATTTTATCGGCCTAGGCCATAACAAGGTATTTCTGTATCGAATGTTGACAACAATAAAGATTAAATTACATACCGCGTTGAGATAAAAATAATTATTAACAAAGTAATTAATGATAACACAAATGCAAATATTAAATGAATGTAGATTATTGCCCACTGTGCAAGCATATTTTGCGTCAGTTTTCATAGGTCAGAAACAACTAGTGGCGGCTCAAAATTTCTACTTTACTTATAACAATTTTAATAATAATAATAATAAACGTCTTTATTGAAATAAGGAAATACATTATTAAATTTAAACATTAAAAATGTAAAAATTCATTCTTACAACCAAAAAATGTCAGCTATACCGGCTACAATATTATTAAAATAATAGCTGTATATAACAAAAAAACAATTATGCTAAGTGGAAATACCAAGTTTACAATAACTTAAAAATAAACCCAAATGGACATTAAATAAATATTAAGAGTGTCATTGCTGCTCCATAAATAGAATATCGAAAACTTTGGTTTTAAACAAGCGCTGTGACCATTTCAACATATTAGACCGTAAATTAAGTGGCAAGCCATTAACGTAGCTAGGAAGGATATAAGAAAAAGACCTTTTATATAATTCAGTACGATGAATCGGTACTGTTATGGCGTTTATAAATCTAATATTTATATTATGAATATCAGTACGGTACAAAACTTTTCGATGTAAGTAGCCTGGTGCCTTAGTTTTAAGAAGGTTCTGAAAGAAACTAATTGAATGCATTTTGCGCCTGTGTTCCATATTTAACCACTTGTTATTTATTAGGGTGTAACTAATTCTATCATACTTCCTTATGCCAAATATTAATCGAAGGCAGCAATTTTGCAACTTTTGGATTCGGAAAGCATTGTATTTTGTAAGACATGGACCATAGACAGTATCACAATAATTTAATAAGGATAAAACCAAACTATTACATAACATTGACTTGGATTTTAAATTTAACAAATGTCTTACATGGTAAATTTGCTTTAAGTTACAGTACGCCGCTTTTAAGCGACTTCCAACATGCTCAGAAAAACGCAGTCCCATATTTTTTACACAATTTTGAATTTTAAGGGGTTCATTGTTTAATAAAATATCGTGCTCGTGATTAATTTTAAATGTTGTTCGAAGGTTACTTTTACCAAATATGATTACCGCTGATTTATTTATTATTTTATTACAAAAATGGCACTCATGAAAAAAAGATAGAGGAAAAACTTAAAGGATGACAACTTTGGTGACACCCTGTATGGTTCCTTAAAGTTTTTCAAAAACTGGATGTGGTCAAATCGAGCTGTGACCCATTGCCCATGGCCCGCGTGATTATCATAATAAACAAATAACCGTCATATAACAATAATCCTCTCTTTTGTAGACGTTTTCCGAAAGTTCCGCAATCTGTTCTAAGATTCACATCATAGTGGTCGTAATGGCATCAAACGTTCAACCGCCGCGGCTTGCTTGGACCCGATCGCGAACGTAATAAATCCGTCATGTGTGGGACACATAGGAGACATTCAGGGCACGTATGATATTCCGTCAGATTGCATCTCCGACCGTACGTTTCGTATTTTTTGAATGTGCGTTCACGATCCGTTTTGGGTCGCTTAAAAGTCGAGCATGGCGGAAGATCCGACGGACGGTTGTTCCTGCACATGGAGCGTAATAACGTTGAAAAATCGTGGACGCGGTTCGCGAAAATTGCTTCAAAAACATGCATTTAAGAAATTATGTTTTTTTTATTCGTGAGAACGGGTTTTGACCCACATGTGTAAGACATTATAAAAAATAAATACTCCAGTAAGAAAGTTACCAAAAACTAAAAAAATTATACAACTTGCATTCATAATGACTTTATTATAACACCGCTTTTGGTGCTGTAATGAGATACTTTATCCCACCCAAAATTTTGATTTTATAGGTTGACTATACTTTAAACAGCATAATATTTTGCCTATTGGTTATAATATTTTTATGATTTTTCTAATACTTACGAGACTTTTCTGGCAATAAATAAACACCAAAGAAAATACTTTTTTTCTTCTTTAACATTAACAGTCGCTTATTGTAAATAAGTAAATTAAGGACGGCATGGCGAATCAATTTTGACATTAACTGTCAAACCAATGACTGTGATACCAACTATCTAAAGTAAAATTCGACCAAATTAAATTTAAGGTATAAAATTATTTTTTTTTATAGAATTTTTGCAAAATGGATAAAATAGCATAAAGAACTCATGTCATTAGAGCTTTTGTCGTCTTATGACATTAGTTCTTTAATATACTATTCTGAAACAATAATTATTGTATTAAGCATTAAGCAAAAAAATGTTTTTGATTTTTTTAATAAAAATTAAGTTTTGCCCAACCCTGGTTGGCAGAACCTGTAAATAATTTAGTTGGGTTTAAAAGTTATAAAATATTTGTAAAACAAATAAAAAGTTTGTCCCGACTTTTTGGGTAATTATCCTGCTTTTATTGAAAAAACGAGAAGTAAGTAAAAAGTGTTTTTTTTCGATTGTATAAGTGGGTTGTTTTCAAAAAACCGTAAGTTTGAATTCCAATAACTTTGTTAAAAATTATCGGATCTTATTGATTTAAAAACTAAGTGAAAGCCTAACAAGCCCTTAGTAAACTCTTTCAAAATGTTTGTTTAGTTATTTCAGAATATTTTTTTTTTAATTTTGAAACTTGTGAAACACACATTTTCGCATGTCCCATTAGCGTTTTATAAAACTTACATACATGTTTTTTTTAATATTGAATAACCAGAACTTTGTGTTGCTTTATAGCAATCCATAACATTCTTAGTTAATACAGTAAACAATTTATATACACAGAGAAAAGTAATCTCTTGATTTAAGAAAATGCATTTATTTGAAACAGTTTTTCTTGTATGAAGTAAAATTGTCTTATTCGTAGTAACTTCTTGTTTACAATAAGAAAATACTATTATTTGGTTGTAAATCATGAGTTTCTTGAAAACAACTTATTGTTGTGATTAATTGTAAAGAAATATTTATTTAGAGCAATTAATTAAATTGTTTGGATATAGGTTGTAGGGATTTAGTTTTATCAAATGTTAATACAAGCATATAATATCTTATTTTAACAAAATAATAGAATTGATACAAGTAAATGTTTTGTTTCTTTAAGTAAGATAAAAAGTCAACTAAATATTTACTTGTATTAAACAAACCATCAGTTTAAAAAGTCAAATAAACCCAAGTTTTCCACTAAATAAATATCTTCTTGTATCATATCGAAATAAATAATTTATTTGAGTCAAGACAGATATAGTAAAATCAAGAGATTACTTTTCTCTGTGTATAAATTAATTAATTTTAATATACTTTTTTTAAATTTGACTCATGTCTCAGACATTTTTTCCGCTGCGTTACGTCCGTTGCGTTACCGATAGAATTAAAAAAAAACATATATATGGCAACTTTTTTGTCACTCACGTGATCAACAAATGATGTTCGAATGTACGCATTACCCAGCTGAATTTATTTATTCAATCAGAAAGAAGATATCGGTTGAAACAGGTGCGGGTAACGCGAATGTAATAATTGTTTGTCCGCTAAGTTAAAAAAAAGGTAAGAAAAAATACTATTTTTCATGTTTATGTTTATTTTAGGAACACTAAAGCTAATTGAGAGTAATTAATGACTGTAATGTTTTATTATTATTTTTTAAATATGGTTTCACAAAACTTTTTCCACTGCGTTACCGAGTCCATTATACCTTATGGTAAAGCAATATAATTTTTGGACAAAAAGTGGATATTTATTGTCGCTTTTATTAAAAGTAGTTTATGATAAACCAATTTAAAATTATTTTTGATTAAACTTATGATATAGATTACATCCAAGGGAAAATACCACGCAATATACAAGTACTAAAAGGGACGCAAGACCAGCTTATAGTTAAAGAAAAAGGGTGTCTACAATTTAGAAATCTAAGTTGTTATTGTGCAAGTGAGCACCACTACAAGGGATTTTGTTTATGCATTACTCTAAAATCGTACCACCCTTTATAGTTTCTTTTTTACGTTATCTAATTATGTCCTTTGTGTACCCCAGTCCGTTGTGATACCAATGTCTATTTCTTTACTTTTTTTAGTTTTTGTTTTTTAAATACCTAAAATGATTTTTATGCACTATCACTTGGTAATACGTGTTTATAAATTAGAGTTTAACTCACTAATACAGTGACTAAAAGAAAATATTAATGGTATTGTTTTTTTAACAAAGAATCGGAATGGTTTCTTTTAAAAAGTAACTTACGAACATAAATATTTAAAAAAGCATACAATTTTTAATAAAAAATAAAATAAAAAATTGGAGTCAAAAGTTTGTGAACTAAGTACATTTTATTTCAAATTATTTTTATAACTACTTTTTTTATTGAATTAAATTTTGGATTTCAAATTGGTAACACAGTGGAGATATACATATTAAGCTAGCTAAACACAATTTTCTGAAAAAAACCTAAAAAAAAAATAAAAAGTGCACTGCCTGTGTTAAATGTAAGTAAACAAAACTCTAAACATTTACAAAAATCCAACCAAAAGTGAATTTAAGCAAAAAAAAAAATTGATCTTCATTTTCCTGAAAGCGGGTGTTTCCTGAAAATGACCCAAGTATTCAAAAAAAAAACTGGCGATCCTTTTTCCACTTTATATTGCCATATTTGTCTTTTAAGGTAAGAAACGTATGCGATCTAACTAAAAACACGAACATAACATATTTCGTTGACAGTTCAAACCTTTTTACAATAGTTTACTGTGGTAATAAAACCATTAACAGCATTATAAAGTTTAAAATATTGGTTTTCAATTTAAAATTCGCGCATTCCCTTACCTTAAAACAAATTGGGTGCTGTAAATCTTCATCAGTTGCTAAAGAGTATGTTGAACAATCAATTACCAAAAAAGCGGCTGTTTAAATCAATGGAGAATAATTCTTTTAAATCATCCTCAAGTGATAGCGCAGAAAGAAAAATAGCAGAATGAAAAACATCACAACAAAGATATATATATATATATATATTGTCGTTTCTAATATCAAAAACTGCCTAATTAACTTTAACACTTGCTCTCATTGTATTTAAAAAATGTGTCTTTATAAATAAACTATTTAACAATATTATTAACAAACCTACAAACTGTTTTGTTAAGCTTGACATCCTATAGGCCCATATAATTAACAATACAGGGTCCGATTATGAAAAAATATTAATTTAAATGCTTTTAACCCGGCGCATTCGCCATAATTGTAACTTTTTGGATTAATCCAATTCTTGAAGTTTTTGCAAAATAATGCAATAATTATATATTAAAATGACTTACATATAAACATACACAGTTAATTTATTAAATTATTTATCCCATTAAGGAGCATTTATTTCATAAACATTTAGTATTGCAATAAATTAATCAATCAATCTTATATAAATTATAATGAAGGTTGTTGTATTATTATGTAAAATATTTTAAAGGCATGCCATAAAGCTTTGTAAAGTTATTATAATGTGAAATATTAAAAGCAATTTAAAGAGTCCAAACAAACTATAGTATAATGGGGCTATTGTTTCGTTTAATAATCTTTCTTGACCACGAATCATTCGACAAAAAAAGCAAATACCTGAATACTGGATTAGGCAAAGTAGTTTTTCTACTCCCACCTTTAAAACGCCCTTTATCGTACATGTTTCCATGACACTAAGTGACCTTTTAAATACACATTGACAAGTTGTGGCTTTATGGCGCTTTAGTCACGGGTTGAAGTTAGTTTTAAGTTAGTTGACAGTTGTCAAATGTAATACAATCGTTAAAATAAATCGCGTTTCTAGTAAAATAATACTAAATGTGAAAATTATTTTATTATCTCAATACAAAAATACAAAAGTATTAAATAGTTTCTTAACGCCAATATTTGAAAAGAAAAAACTTAAATTCTTTAATTCTAAAGTGCTCATAAAACATTTTCTTTACTTTCACTGTGAAAAACTGTAAATTTTCAAGAAATACATTTCGATTTATAACCTTTATAATTGTGTTTATAAAATATAAGTAAAAATTTGGCATTTGACGGTGACACACCGATTCCCCTATTGTTTCATAGATGGCGCTCTATATATTTGTATACAAATTTTTGATTTAAATCATTTTAAAATAATAATATGTATTTATCGTAGAAAAAGTATAGTATGCACCTCGTTTATAAACTTTTCTATACACTCATTCATTTAAGCCTAAATTAAATTCGTGTATAAAATGGCGTTTATCAAACTTAATACATAATATACTATTTTCTTTGGTTAAATTTGCAAAATTAAGTAATAACACCAACAAATATCGGGTGGTCCATAATGGTTTAAAAAAATTATAACCAAAGTTTTTCGATTTTTTAAAATTATATACCTATACAAAAAACATTTTGAAAAACATTATTAAGGTGTAAACTTTTTAGTTTTTAGTAAAAGTAGGTATAAAATTATTTTGGGAATTGTTACTAAAAATCCAGTAGTAGTATAGCTTTGATATTTGTGGCAGAACGCGCCACCTATAGCAGATATATCTGCCTTGACATCAGCGATTTTGACCAAACTTGGAACATTTGTATATAACAAATTTATGAAATTGAATGACGTAACAAAAAAGATATAAATATGTCCTATAGTAAATAGTTTTTCAATAAAAAATCTGAGAAAACGCAGGGCAAATTAGGCCAACTTGAAACGTTAATAATTTGTTTATTTTAAATGTAACACATGGTATTTTTTACATTCAAATACTAAATTAAAAAATCGATTGATGTAATTTTAGAGAAATTTAACAATTTCTAGAATTTTAACAATTTCTAGAATGTTAACAATTTCTAGAATTTTAACAATTTCTAGAATTTTAAACATTATTTTGTATGTGACGGGTAAGTTGACGGTATCTATGGTTACCACGTAATCTGTCAAATTTAGTGGCGTCAATTTTTTAGGTTGTTGTAAACAATTTGTTGACTAATTAAGTGTTTTGTAAACAATTTTACTAATGAAAAATAAAAATAACTTCTATTAAAATTGACAAGCCGAACATTTAAAAGTAATACAGTATTTGATAATTTTGAAAAAAATCAACAAAGCTGTAGGATATCAACTGGATGAAGCACTAGCTCATTGGAGGCAATAAAATATTACTTATTTATTTTAGAAAATATTTTAATTAACAATTTTTATTACCAATTTATTACAAAAGTGCCTGAATGGCATTTCTAAATTCTAACTTCTACATTAGACTTGCTCCTTTTGACTAATCTTATAAATTGTTAAATATCTCTGAAATTATTAAATTTAGGTATAGGGAATAGTCACATAAATTTTTTTATTTGATAATGTTAAAACATAAAGGGTGTTACATTTAAAATAAAAAAGTTATCCTAATTTGCTATAGTTTTTTTCAAGTAATTTTTTGAGATATGTTAAAGAATTGACATGAAATCTTTTAGACAATGTTTTAAGATTCCAAAAATTCCACATCCATATGCGGCAACATAATATCAACAAAGTTTAAGGCTATTTTTAATTGACGCGCATTTGTTAAATTTTAACGAAAAAAATTAATAACTCGAAAACTATTCACTTTAGGTATAGGACATGGTTTAGTATTTTTATTTAGATTTTCATGTAGACTTTAAAAATGTAAAAGTATATGGAGTGTTCAATTTAAAATAAAAAAGTTGATGTTACTTCCGGTAAAACCGGAAGTGGCATTTTGTTCAAAATATTTTAGAAAATAGACTTAATTGGATTATATACGCTTTATAAATTTTAAATCCATATCTTTTCCCGTTATGTAGCCGACTACATAGAAAATAATATTGTTAAAATTTAAAATTAATATTTTATATTTTCTAAATTAAAAAAATAAAATAAAATAGCAAGTACTAAATTTAAAAATTGACATTTCTTAAGCACTGATGCCAAACTTCAAAAAACGTAAAAAATAACATAAAAATATCTAAAAAAATGCATTTTTACTGGTGTTGTTTTAGGGCCCATATTATGACCACGTTAAGTGGGGGGTGGATGTCTTACGGGCCCCCTGCGGATACCTGTTTATCGGACAATGGTCGAGGGGGATATCTCGAGTCATGCTCGGTATTAGGCAGCGCATTGGGGGGGCGTACTAGTCATTCTCGGGTGCCGCGGGCTCCGCGAACCCATGAGAATCTCTTCTTTTATTGCCACCCTCCCCTCGCGCTCATTTATCGATGTTTTATTTGTGTTTTGATTGTTCGTTAGTTGTGTCATGCAGGCTAATATGTTAAGGTGGCCTGTCCGATGACGTAGGGATATGAAAAACGATTCTCATTATCGTACGATTTGTTTACTATTAATGGTCGTATGCAGAGAAGCCAGTTAAGATTTGATGGCATCAAAATCTTTAAACACACAAACGGTTTAACTATTCAATTTAAGTAAATGTTATACAAACTTTATTTTTATTACATAAAATACCTAAGATTATATTTAAAAAAAAAAAAAATTTAGGGCCTACAATTTCATTGGCCATCAAATAGTAACTAGCATTTCTGTATTCTGGCATTAGTCGAGTTAGGCAATATGATATAATAATACTTAATTGCATTTAATTATTATTAAATAATTTTGTACTATCCGTGGCTTTGCCGGTACACCAAATATTAACCAGATTTTTTGTTAATCCAGGTCCCCATAACTTTACTTATTTAATTAGATTACAGTTGGTTGTTATAACAGACATTTTGTAGATTTAATGACAATACGCTATGTTAATAATTCAATCATAACATAGAAGAACTAGTTATTACGTTTATTATTAAATATGGTTTTGAAATAATAGGACACAAATTCTTAGAGGTAGTAAACACATCATTAGCAAATGGAATAGTTCCATCAGAACTAAAAACATATGTAGTGATTCCTATAGCAAAAATTGCATTTAGACCTGTCAATGTGGTTTCATAATATGAAAAATTTTTAGAAGACATGGTAAAAATTGTAATAACCAATCGGGTTTTAGAATTGTGAAACGGCAATAATAAATATAAGTGATGAATGGCAAAAACACAAGGACAAAAATCTATATGTATTGGCGGTTTTTCTGGGTTTCAAAAGGTCATCGAAACAATTATTATTAAATTACTTAAGTATAATGAAATTAAACAAAATTGGTTTTAGAGGAATGGCTTTAAATTGGTTCGAATCCTTTTTGAAAAAAGAACTCAAAAAGTTAAATTTAAAAATAAATTATCTAAACAAAAAGAAACAAAAAATGGTGTTCCACAAGGGACTAAATTGGCAGCTATTTTATTTATTATTTATATTAATGATACCATGTTATATATTGTAGGTAACAACATGGAAGAAATAAGAATTTACTCCTGGCTTTGTGATAATAGTTTAAGTATTAATTTTAACATATTAAATATTTCAATAAATGGAAATAAAATTAATCTTTTTCAGGAAATTAAGTATTTGGGACTTATAATTGAAATCTATTAAATTTTTTAAGTCACTTTAAATTTATTCAAAACTAAATTAATAAAAAAATTACTTTTTAAGAAGGATAGGCAGAAAATTGATTTTTAATGTAAAAATTACTTTGTACTCTCTAAAAATTAATTAGTCAAAAATAACTAATTTAATAGTTAATAGTGGCTGCTTTTTCACTTGTGCCACGGTTAACCATCGAATACCATGGTATCCCAAAATTTAATACCCAATCCTTATGTAAAATTGTACCCTGAATCCGAAAATGTCTTCAAAAGTTAAAAAAGTAGAACAGTTTTTGAGATATAGTAAATTTTCCATTTAATATGGAATTGACTATATCTCAAAAACTGCTCCACTTTCATAATTTTTGACGGTATTTTCGGATTCAGAGTACAATTTTACATAAGAATTGGCTATTTAATTTTGGGATACCATGGTATTCGATGGTTAACCATGGCACAAGTGAAAAAGCAGCCACTATTAACTATTAAATTAGTTATTTTTGACTAATTCATTTTTAGAGAGTACCAAGCACTAATAATTATTATAACCTAGCATATAGAATATTGTGCAACAATTCTTTTTTTTAAGGGTTCCAGTAATATAATGAACTTCCAATTAATATTAAATACTGTGATAAGTTTATAAAAAATTATTAATATCATATGTGATTGAAAAGTTGTGATATATGTATAGCAGAGGCTAAATAAATATTATTAAAAAGTACCTTATTATTAAAAACTTTTGTGTAGACCCAGTAAAAAAATTATTTGTTGGAAATTGTAAACTTAAATGAAAAGATTTTTTTAACAAATGTTGCTTTATTAATCAATTTTCTCAATAAAACAATTTACAGATGCCTACATAAAAGAACACAAAATAACATCCACACAATTAAATAACACATCATCAAATTATAAAGAAATTTCGTACAAAATAATTATAATTATAATTATAATTATATATATATATATATATATATATATATATATATATATACATCCCTAATACAATATTGCGTCATTACAATTCGCGACCTTATTGCGTCTACTAGAAATACGGTATTTAGCGAAAATATAGAAGAGTATATTGGCGTACTTTTTTTTGCTGATTCCAAAAATCTGGTCAGATTTTTTTTATCTTAAAAAATAAGATATACACTTTTTTTTTCAAAAGTCACTACATTATCAACTCATTTTAATCTTGATATAATATTGCGTCACGTGTATATTTTATTTTAAATTTTATATGGCTTGTTCAGACTTTATTGCGTCCTACAGTGTTGCCAAATTATAATGACGCAATATTGTACTAAGGATGTATGTATATATATATATGTATATGTATATATCCGTAATACAATATTGCGTCATTACATTACCTTATTGCGTCTCCTAGAAATACGGTATTTAGGGAGTCCACTTTAATAAGATATAAATGAATTTTTCACATGTGATTTTTCTTCTATGTAATTTTTAATATTGATATTTTGCATGTTTATAAAATAATGTCTGTATTAGGAATGTGGGGTTTAAAAAGTTTTAATTAATTTTATATTTAATTTTAAATATCCCTATTATTTTTTAACCTTCAAGGTTTTAGTTTATATTTTTTTCTTGCTTTTTATTTTAACATGAAAAATTACCATTAATATTATATTAATTACTATAGTAATTCTTTTTAAAGGGTATATTTTTTAAGGCTATATTTGTTCGTATTCTTAATAAAAAATAGCATACCTACTATACTAAGAGAAATAGTAAAGAAAATTATACGTTTTCTGGTTAGCAAAACTTTTTTACCCAGCAACACTTTTATTAAGCACATTTTAAGAATCGTAAAGATAAGTATTATATTAATCAATGCTTTTTCATCATACTAGCAGAATAAATTCGACTTTCGCTTAACATAAGTTCTTTAATAATTAATATTATTAATTAAGCTAATTATTGTCTTTAGTTTGGTATTTTTTATGAATTAACTTAAATATTAACAATTTTTCTCTCTTAAAGGGCAGCGAAAGTCGAATTTTCATTTTGTCATAAAAAATAGTGTACATATTTCGTGGTGAAAGGCGGCGATTTCTAAATAGTGTGTTCTACAATCGCCTCGCTCGTGCAGCAAACCTCACACTCTTCAGAAATCGCTGCCTTTCCCCTTATGCAATGCTATATGCAATGCACTATCCCATTAAGAATATGACAAAACAGCGTGGTTAATGGGTGCACTCCAATTTTTTTTATCTCGTGGAAATTTGATATTTCCATTAAATAGAAATCTATCATTTTTTTTACTTATAGAATAATTAACTATTGTTGATTTGCATAAATTATTTATTTATCGTTATTAAAATGTATTTTTAAATAAAATTAATTAAAATTATTAATTTTATTTTAAATTTCTGTATTATTTTTGTATCCTTAAATGTTTAAGTTTCTATTTTTTTACCTTTGTTAACATTGACATAAATAAAGATAAGTATTTTTATTATAATTCCACAACCCTGACTTATACAATAAATTGTAATAATTATTATTTAGAAAACGTCTAAGAATTTTCAAACCCCTAAGGATGTAATATTTTGCTGTAAATTATTTTAAATATAATTACTTAATTTTATTTATTATTTAATTTAAATCGTATAAAAATCAACAATCAACCAACAGATAAGACTAGGGTTGTGGAATTGACCGGTTAAATTGTTTTTGTACAATTGATCAGTCAACTTACTAAAATAAAATTAAACAAAAAGTTATTGTTGTGCTGAGATATTATAATAATTAATCATTTATTTATCGTTATTAAGGTGTGTTTTTAAATAAAAATAAGTAGGTACCATGTTCTATAGAACATGGTACCTACTTATTTACAAAAATAATACAGAATTATAATTAATTTTATTTGAAATTTCTGAATTATTTTTGTAACCTTAAATGTTTTAATTTCTATTTTTTACTTCGTGAATATTTCTCCCTTACAAATTGTTTGTGACTCCAGTAGTTTCTGAGATAAGTATATGGGTCACTTTACGTGGACCACCCTGTACTCTGTATAGTGTACAGTAGGCTGGGCAGAAAAAGGCAAAACATTTTTTTGGAAATCTCACTTGGCTTAGTTAAAAAAAGTTGTAAGAAGGGTACACAAATAAGCTGTTTTTTTCAAATTTTTAAAAACAAATTCAGCCGCGCCCCCGGGGGGTTGAAATTCCTCAAAATTCAATAAAAAATATTTTTTAAGTTAAATTTTGAATTTGTCATATTAAAAAACTATTAGGTATTAACTTACTTAAGACACACAAAAAAAATTATTTATTTTAATTTTACGCCGCGCACCACGGCTTTTTTTTTAATCGAAGAGCTGTATATTAGAACTTTAAAAGCTTTGGGGAGGGGCTTAAAATTAAAATATATTAACAAGATTTTTTTGTGTTACAAGTGAGTTAATACCTTATAGTTTTTCAATATGCCAAATTCAAAACGAACAGTTAAAAAAATTGTCTTAATTTTAAAAACATTCAATCCCCCGGGGGCGCGGCAAAAATTAAAAATTCGGTAGGCTGGGCTGAAATAATTATTTTTGTAAATCTCACTCAGTTAAAAAAAGTTGTGAGAAGGGTATTTGTATAAGCTGTTTTTTTAATTTTTAAAAATAATTTTTGCCGCGCCCCCGGGGGATTGAATGTTTTTAAAATTAAGACAGTTTTTTTTAACTAACATTGTGTGGTATTATTTGATTTTAAGATATAAAAGTATTTAATTATGCCTGAACATAGAGATGATGGACGGGGTGACATTCCATAGAGCGCTCAACATTCGAGTTTCGAAACTACTTATTTAACTTGCTACTGCATTGTTTAATGATGTTATTATGTTTAATTTAGTTTAGTAATGTTATTATTATAATATGATGCAGGGGCGTAGCTACCGCTGTATCAGCCGTATCAATGATACGGGGCTTCCGGCCAGGGGGGGCCCGATTGGCTTCGACATGCGTAAGCAAAAAACATATTACCCTCATGTTACAAAAATTGAGGCATCAAATTAAATAAATAAATAATAATATCACTTAATTGTTTATTCTTCGATTTATTAAATTAAAATTTTCCTGAATACCCTCCTGTTTCAACGAGGCCTTTAACTCATGCGAAATGTTTCTGCCCGCACCTTTCCGCTATGCGTTGTCTGCGGCGCAGTCTGGGCATATTGTTCTGTGCTCTGCGCGGCATAATGAAAATAATTAAAATTTGCCTGTACATAAAAAGCTATGTACACATATTGAGATGTCCCCCAAGTGAAAATGATTATTTTTTATTTTACATGTTTCACTGTTAGTCTAGAATGGGGTTTTTTAGAAGCCACCAGGTCTAGTAATAACATAACATAAGTGGTTCTGCACTAATGTATTAAGAAATCATAAATTTTGAGTATTTTAGCTTCACGGAAGATATCTTCACGGAGGTTAGGATTTCGTATGTTTTTTTAAACCTTTGTATATTTGAAATAAGTTATTACATCTTTTGAATCCTTAATATTTTTAAAAAATAAAATTGTACATACATAAAATATTTATAAAAAAATTTACTTACTGAGATATTACACTTCACGGTGGATAGGTTTTTAAATAGCAATACTGTCGTAAACAGAGGTTTTTGGTTACTTAAAATTATTAAAGCGCCATCCGTTGCATAAAATTTAAAGCAAAAACAGATTCACGGAGGATATAATCAATTTTTTAACACCTACATAAATGATTATAAAAATTATTTCTTTTAATTTTTATTAATATTTTATATTGGATTCGATTGCTTTGGATGTGTTTAATTTACTTAGTGAACTGATATTTTCGGTATGCTTTTACTACCTTAGATATTTGAAAACATATAGGTTAACCTAGAAAGAGTAACAGTCACGGAAGATAGGTTTAGCTGTAATATATTACAGCTATATACAGATATATCTACTTAATTATGAAAGATCAAAATACAATAAAAGTGTAGGTCAAACTCATTTAGTTTTATTAAATATTACGGGGTAACACCATCGGGAGACATTTCGTGAGATTCACCCACATATATTATTTATTAAATTATAAAAATTGGTAAATGCAAAAAAATTATACCCTACAATTTTTTTGCCAGCACCTTTTCCGGGATAAGGGCCTCTAATAGATTTTTGATACGGGGCCCCCTCGAGGTTAGCTACGCCACTGATATGATGTAATATTATTATTATTACAATAATTAAAATTATAATAATTATTATTATAAGACATTCAAATTTGTATTGTGTTTTTGTTATTTTGTGTAAAAACTGTAATAAATCTACTAAAGATACTAAAGAAAAAATGTCAAAATTTACTAAAAACAATTTTTTTTAATCCGCCTATAAATAACTTACATAAAAAGTTTTACTTCAAAACAAAGTTTAATAATTCAAAAACAAAAGCTCAATTGAAAAATATTTATTAGGAAGCCTAATTTAGATTGTCAATTTTTAGTAGAAACACCCTGTATTTATAACATTGATGTTTTACTTTTTTTAATTTTTTTTTAATTACCTGTTAATAACATAAAACACATTGTAGTTATTTTCATTGATATTTAATTTAACCTTTTTTTAAGTATCTAAAAACATGAAAAACTTTTATTATTTTTAAAATAGTAAAATTAACAGAAAAACGATGATCATTTATAACATTGATGTTTTACTTTTTTTAATTTTTTTTTAATTACCTGTTAATAACATAAAACACATTGTAGTTATTTTCATTGATATTTAATTTAACCTTTTTTTAAGTATCTAAAAACATGAAAAACTTTTATTATTTTTAAAATAGTAAAATTAACAGAAAAACGATGATCATTTTTTTACGATTATAAGCGTAAAAAAATGATAATCGTTTTTCTGCCTTTAAATCTGCATCTGCATATATGCATATATATAATTTAAAAAATACATTGTCACAATTACTTATGGACAAAACAATTCTTACAATCAGTTTTAATAAATCGACCGTCATAATTGTAAATTTCATAAAACTCGACGCGCGCCCCAAGATTATAATATGATTACATTTAAACGAAAGAACAACTGTCTCTAGCGTGACGTCACACGGTGCGAGAGAAACAGCGCTATCGTTCGCAACAGTATCGTGAGTTTAATTCAAATATTAAAATCATAGGCGAGACGTTGCCAAATTGTGCGACGCAACAACATACAGTATTTAAAAACACGTATATTGGAAAACGTATATTATCGCAACGCCCTCATCGTCAAATGGGTTGAACTAAATATACACATTTTTTCCATTTTTAGTATGTTGCTGCACACTTTTTGTGTTCAAATTTTTCTAAATATTTAAAAAACGCAGGGTCGGACATAAAAAAATTTTGGATACAAAAATTGGGCATTAAATTCTACACAGATCTGTATTAGCAAGAATCTTAGAAAGTGCTAGGATGAAGTAAATTTTAAGAAATAAGCGCTTGACATTAGTGCGTCAGATATACTGACGCAGTAAGGTCGTTGACGCAATAAGAATAGGGATTTTATAAATGTATGGACGCAGCAATGATAGAATTGTGTATATATATATATATAAATATATATATATAAAGAAGTTTGTTACAATATATATATTGTTATATATTATAATTATATATATATATATATATATATATATATATACTACTACATTTAACCCATTTCACTGTATTTCCCAATTTCAGTTAGAAAACCAGTATAAAAATAATAGTTGCATCTTTTTTCGGATAATTCTACTAGGTATAAGGAATTCGAATACAAATAATAACAGATTTCTGGTAATATATTATAAACACTCTGGACAGTTGTTACGAATTACGAATTAGAATAAAGTAAGCAGAAACATAAGTTGTCTGTGGGAAATTTTTTGATTGACTGCCTGAAATCACGTGTACTTTTTGAGCGGAATAATTTGTTAAACATTAACAAAATAATTTGTAACCTTTGAAATCAACAAAATGCGTACAAATTTGCATTTTACTTTCGGTAAATATTTTCCTTTGTTAAAATAATTACCAACCCTGGTTTTGTACAAAAAATTATGTTAAAATTTCACAAAGTCATGTTAACAAATCTGATTTTTATAACAGTGTACGTACGTGCAAAAATGATCGACTTTTATTCGTTTAATGAACAAGAAAACATGTATTTTTAATTAATTATGTGAAGAGTTAAGCTTATAAATGCGATATAAATTCCATTCACAACACGAAAATATTGAAAGCGTTTTTATCTAGATTTTTTAAAATAATCAAGTGATTTAATTTGGGTGCCTTTTAAAACAATATATATCAATCAATAATGGGTTTTTGTGAGGCGCGGTTTCGGGAACTCGTAAAAAATATGTCGCAGCATTCCGATGGCTTGTAAGTAATGAATATTTTATTAAGTATAGAAAATCGAAGAGATTGAAGATCGGCCGTGTGCAAAAATAAAATAATAGATTCCTATCCGGTCAGGTCCGAAATATCAAAGTGGCGCATCGCAGACAAAAAAAGGCCACCTACGATTGTCTTCTTCAGTGCTGACTTATGCAGTTTTAGAGCCCTGTTGCCATATAAAAAGGTTTTTGAGTAAATTTACCAAATTCACTTAATACACAGTAAAAAAATATTGGTTAATTTTAACCAAATATTAACCAGATTTTAAGTTTGGTTTACAACCAACAGTACTCTGTAAAATAATTAAAAAAGTAGTTTGTAATTATAACAAACATTTTGTAGATTTAATAAAAAATCCTATGTCAATAATTCAAAAAAAATAATTTTCAAAAAGGACATCATTTCTACAAACCTTTTTGTAGAACCAGTATCAAAAGTATTTGTTTGAAATTGGGAACTTACATAAAAAGAATTTTGATAAGAAATGTTGCTTTATTAATCAATTTCCTTAACAAAAAAATTAACACATACCTACATAAATGAACCCAAAAATAACATACACAATTAAATTACCTACACACCATTCTGTAATCATCAAATTATAAAGAAATGAATGGTACAATATTGAAAACGTTACGAATTAGAATAAAGTAAGCAGAAACATAAGTTGCAGATCCAAACTTGTAGACTTGTATTGTACACGGTGTGCCTGAACGAAGTTTAAGTCACATAAAAATGCCGCCAATAACTGATTGCAGTTTCTTGTATGGGACCCTTTGGTGACTTAAAAATGATATTTACCAAAATACTAGCTGCTCCTCTTTTCGAAATTTTTTGATAATTCATGTTTTTTTTAAATTTTTAAAGTCTACTTTTGACAGAGTACAAATGTGTACTCTGTCAAAGGTAAGATAAACAAAAATTTAAAAAAAATTAGGAAATTTCAAAAAATTTCGAAAAGAGGAGCAGCTAGGATTTTGGTAAATATCATTTTAAAGTTACCAAAGGGTCCCGAACAACAATCTGCAATCAATAAAAATCGGTGTACAAATGTGTACTCTGGCAAAGGTAGACTTTGCAATAAACAAATAATTAAATTTTTTTTAACAAATTAAAAAAAAAGCAGTTAGAATTTTGATAAATATCGTTTTTAAATCTCCAAAGAGTGCCGATCAAAAAACTAATCAGTTTTTCGTTCAAAATTGAAAACTACTAAAAAGCCTAAATTAAACAAAATTTTAAATATTCTCTAAGCGTTATTTTATTTAATTTTATTAAAATCGGTGTACAAATCAAAAAATTTTGAAAAGAGGAGCAGCTAGGATTTTGGTAAATATCATTTTTAAGTCACCAAAGGGTCCCGAACAAGAAACTGCAATCAGTTTTTGGCGGCATTTTTATGTGACTTAAACTTCGTTCAGGCACACCGTGTGTACGTTGCCAAGTTTGTACCAACTCGAAAATACTTCTTAACTTGTTTTTTTTTCCTTAATAATTAAATTTGTGTATATATATATATATATATATTTGATGGTTTTTTAGAAATTTATTTTAACAAAATAAAAACACCAAATATTTGTACCTGTTGATAGGTAGTAAACAAACGCTTAGCTCCACCGTCGATTGTCATCGAAAAAAAGCGGTTGGTTTGGGAGAAGAGTTAAAAGATAGCCTTTCGCTAGGCGTGCGACTCAGGCAAGCGAATACGCGCGGAATGCGTCGCTTAACCAGCGCCAAAACACAAATCCTATGCTTATAAGCATGCATTCATGAGACGCCGGTTTTTTATCGGAAAAAAGTGAATTTTTAAATTTGGTTCTTACAACTTTGGGAGAAGTTACTTAAAACTTAAGCACTGAATACTATTTTAAAACTAGAACATATTTTGTTATATTATACGGTTGTTAATTAAATACTTAAACCGACAATCATTGGTATTTTAGTTATGGGTCCTTATTAAACTAAAAAAATAATAATTATACACATTCATAAAGGTATTCCCCTTAAATATCCTATTTTAACAAAATAAAATCGTTCTTTTAGCCAAAATTTAACAAGTGCTGTAATTCGTCCCCTTAATACTACAACTATATAACTTGGAAAACACATAGTTGATCAAACAGATTTTAAAATTACTGAATAAAAATTAGTAAACATTTGAGGGGGCTGAAGTACATACCTGTAGATATGTTGCAAATACTTATTTAAGTTGCAGTGAAGGAAGCTGGAGTTATTTAGTTATGGCGTTCCATGAAAAATTTCAAGTACATTGCATAGAACTGGAAAAGTAAAATTTTGAGTTGTCCAGTTGTATTATTAAGGGGGCGAATTAAAGTTTGTAACTACTACTACTTTTCAGTCAAGGAATACTTAACACGCTCAAAAGCGTTCACTCCTAAGTATGGTTTTAAAGTGTCGAAAAAAAACGGAAAAATTTGGGAAAAAACTGTTTTTTTTTCTTCTTTTTTTTTGAGGCCTGGAAAAATTGTTTTTTTTTTTGGAAAAATTGTATTTTTTTGGAAAGTAGCATACAACACCTTAACATTATTTTAATTTAAAAATAAATATGCTAAATCGAATTAAATTGATTTGGGTGATTCTACAAAAGTTGGACAACTTGATGTCATCAGTCAATAGAGTAGGTATTTTAATATTTTTAGTAAATATTTTAATATATTACAAAAGATCCAGGTTTTTTTAACTTGTCCACCCAATTTTAATGTATTTTTTCAAAAGCGCTTTGTAGAAAAACATAATAAATATTCAAAACATCAGTACCTTGGCGTGTCACAACTCCTTAATCAAATATTTGAGTGATTTTATTTTAAAATATATTCAATTTATCTTAAATTTTTCAATTTCACCACAAACTTTAAAACATTAAATAATGTATTTTTCATATTTTAAAAAATTGATAATCTTTGTACTCACTTTTACACGTCAGTTGTGTCCAATGTTAAAATTCAAAATTCCTGCGAAATATTGAAGTTTAAACGTCAAGTCCTCGTTTTAACTCAAGTGTTGGTAAAAAATTACCTACAGAGCCCGCCCTTTGCACGACAGTCATCTTGAAAACAATGCAAGCGGCGAAGTTGTGGTGAATGCACGTATAGTTCCAGTCAAAATTTCAGTACTGTGGTGAGTAGTTATTTTCTTACGTATATATATATATTTCATTGTAATTTATATAAGGCTATATGTGATTTGTTGATAAGTAGCATCCACTAATAAAAAATATCAGTAAAATACTTAATTCCGAATTATAATCTCAAATTTGTATCCCATTCATCAGTACCGTGTCGTCAGTTCCATGTTCGATGTTTTGGTTGTCTTTTTTTCGCAAACTTCAATTTAAATTCTGCTTGTGCAGAACTTGTTTATTTAATGTCATTATAAACTCATATAAATTTGGTGTGGGTCCCATATCTAATAATTGAGATATCAGTATACCCAAAATCCACCAGTCGCCACTGCATCATGATGTGTGGTATTATTTGATTTTAAGATATTTAATGTATAATATGCTCAAAGTTGCAATAAATCTTATATTTTCCAATAAATTATGTATTTAATTAGTACCCTGGTATACTCGTCACTTTCCTTGCATTCAAATTTAGAAAAAACAGATTTCATAAACTGTTTGAAAAAGTGACTGGCCCGGTCTGGAACAGTATATTTATTATATTATCTATGTCCTCATAACAAAATACTGTTTAATTTTCTCCGAAAACTATATAAACAAAATGATGTCAAAAGTTGTCCAACTTGTGTAGAATCATTAAGAAAATAAAAGTAAACGTTAAATATACTGTCGGTTGGGTGTTTTTTGCAAAAAGAAGTCCTGTGAAAATATCCAATTACAAAATTATAATTTTATAAATCAAAGTGTCAAATAAAACGAAAGTTATGTTAATACAGCACCGAATATGTTATTTTTGCGCCCTGGTAGAAAAAAAAATAGAATCTTACTGAATAGGAATAATTATTATATTTATCATAATATTATAATATATATGATTAATATATAATATACATATATGATTATAATCGGCGTCGTAAAAATTTGTAAATTTTCAGAAAAATTGATTTTTGCATTTTTTTTGCATTACCTTTTGAATAAAGTAAATCGTTTTTTTTCTGCCGGCTTAATTTTACGGAAATTTTAAAACCCCACTCCTAAAATACCAAAACTGCTTCTGGTTGACAAAGAAAAAAATCCAAGTCACCATACAGGAAACAAAGTGATTTTGAGTTCCTGTCCGATTGATATCAGATAATGAAACTATGCATTTTAAAATTTATGGTGGTAAAACTGTCTTGTTCTTGTGTGGTATTTCACATTTAAATAAATCCTTTTAACGTAAATTAATGTTTTATTTATTCTTCGTTCTACCCCTAAAATTAACTACATAAAAATTGCCTGTTTAAAATTTATAAATACTCTTAAGCATATTATATTAAACATTTTAATATATTGCTGATTTTTATGATTTATTACTGGTATACCATTACATAAAGTATGTAAAACAGGCCTTTGGTATGCCTTATTAAAGGCATTAGCTTTTTTATCCACGATTTTACGGTTAAACAGGTTCAGATTTGGTGAGATATTTAAAAAATGCAAACACATAAAAAATATTTAGGATTGCTATGCTAAGTGTCGTTTAATAAGGAAAATTTATACTAGTGATTAAATTAATTACATCACACTAATTCAATATTTACGGTTTGCGTAAATGCTTTTAAATTATAGTAATTCAAATTTCCTTACTACACAGTAATATGGCGATTATAGGACGCTTTTACTAATTGGATATTTAACGAATATAAATTAACCTGCAAGTTTATTTAAACCATTTAGTTATATCCTTGTGTTAACTACTTTATTTACCCATCAGTAATTTATAACTCTTTGGTTTTGGTTTCAATTTGGTTACATTTAACACATTATAGTTAAAAATTACCAAAATTTAGTTAAGTCAAACTAACTTGTAATTTTCAAAATAACTAACCTAAAATAAATTCCCGCCGAACGTTCTGGAAAACGTTGCAGTGTGTACTACATAGACAATCGTGTGGCGTTCAAAGTTTATTTATGTCATGTCAAGTATTCCTAACATAGTACATATTTTTCTATGTAGGTAACAATGAAAACTGCAAAACCATCACTTTATTAACGAGTTGGTTGATTAACGTTAATTTACCATTTAGTTAAAATACATTTGGTAAAATGCAACTTGTTGGTTAAAAAATATAGTCAAATTAACCAAAACTGTGGTTCAATTTATAGTTAAAATGAACCAAAATATAACAAGAAAATTAACTACTCTTTACCAGTTTTATTGGTTAAAATTTAAAGTTAATATAACGTTATATAACTTCTAAAATAACCTACTTATTAACTAAGGTAAATTAAGGTTATTTTAAAAGTTACAATTAACTAAAAATAAACCATTTATTTATTTATTTATTTATTTCAATCATCAGTTAGATTTAAAGTTAAATTATAGTAAAAAATAACTTTTAAATTAACTCTTAAGTAATAGCAAGTAATAGTTGGTAAATTTTTTAGTTTATAATAACCGTAAAAAAAAACTAATTGGATAATTCAACTAATTGGTTAACAAACCAAGTTAAAAAAAACGTCATTTAACTTAGATTTCGGTTAATTTACTCATAATACTGGTGATTTAACCGTTTGTGCTACTTGGGAACCTTCATAAACTCCCCAAATAAGCTCTTTAAGTGGTATATAAGAGTGATATAATATTTTCTGTAATCAAATTAGGAAATGTAGGTTTTATAATTTGGATGATATAACATTTATGGAAACTACTATAAAAACAAATGTTTATTGGGATATTACCTTTACAAAACTTTCGGTAAAATATTTTTTCTACGACTATGTAAAAGTCACATTAAGTATTGGCACCGTTGCTTAGAAAATGAATATTTTCATTGACAAGGCAAAACACGAATGTAAAGTGACATTTCTGTGTGAAAAGTGACAGGTCTATGTGAAAAGAAATTGACAGCATCGTTTGACATTCCTTTAAAAATTTCTATATGTATGTCAAAATATCATTTAGAACGCAATTAATTGGGTTTGTATAATAAATTCTAATTTATAGTGCCTTTATTTAAATCGATAAAGTAAGTTTATTGATTTTAAGTAACTTATACCTTAAAAATTAAAAGAATAAGATGAAAGTAATTTTAACAGCTGTCAAACACGTTTTTAGTTTATTTTGTTTTGTATTTGAAAATAATAAAAAATAAAATTGTCTTAGAAAAAACATTGTGTTTCACTTGTGAGAAAAGCTTTCAAGCTCGTGTTAATGCACACTCGGCCTGACGGCCTCGTGAGCAATTTAAACACGCGCTTTTCAACACTTGTAAAACAAATAACTATTCCTTACGGCCATTACAAAAGTTTATCACCAAAAAACTACAAACAAGTTAAACTCTTTGGATGGAATAAAATGCCAATAAAAGTGACGTTAAATCCAGCACAAATTCAAAAAAGAAAATCAAAAAAACCCTCATTAACAAAAATCAAAACGTAAAACAAATCCATTTTAAAGTCACGAACGTTGCTTTTGCAAAATGAATGGATTAGAAGAGCAGAGCAGAGCAGAGCAAAGCAGGCTGCAGGAGGAAAACAATGAGTGATCGTCACCGGTGTGACAATACATGATAGATCGACGCGATGCGATCGGCCGACCGGGCGGCCTGCGAATGCCGCCCGCCGCCCTTCCGAACTGATACCCGACAGATAACGGCCACCAACAATGGACTCGTTTATTTATAAGCGGGTTACCCGTTCCTCTACCGCGTTTTCCAGCCGGCAAATCCTCGGTGCTGAAGCAAAGATGATTCTGCTGCCGACGAACGGGGAGCGGGTCCTTTTGCCGCTCCACTCGTCCACTACAATAAAAATTATACAGATTTTGTTAATGGTGTTGGTTTGGTAGAGTAGTCAGGGAAAATAGTAAAATAAGTTTAAGACGATTTTTTAATTGCCTTTTTTAGTTCTAAAAGTTTGGTATATTTTGGACAGATCTTATAAAATTTAGGTCATTTTTGATATAAATTTGAAAATAGTATATTAGTCACGAATTTAATTTAGTGCCTAGAAAATTTATAAACGACTTGCATACTAAACGCTCAAGAAGTATCTGGTTTTCGCAACGCGCGCGCCATCTGGTGGACTTCGAATGCATTGCGTGAATTTAAGAATTGTCAACAATAAATTTATATCATTAATTAAGAAACTCAACGCTTAAATGCTTATATAGTTACGTTAGTGTGTGCATTCTATCAAAGGGATCATGGTGAATTATTGTGTTTTTAATTGTAAATTAAATTCAAGAACTAAATCGTTGCATTTTCATGTTTTGCCAAAGGATCCAATTCGGTAAATACATTTGTTGGTGCAGAATTAACTACCTAATATAATTTATATTTAAGTTTGGACATTTTTAAGAAATTAGTAAAAAAATAATTTTTGCATAACATAACCTTAAAATCAATCATTTTTATATTTGAGTTCTCTAAAAAACGCCGACAACTGCATTTTAAACAACAAAATATACATACGAATTCATGGCAACATAATATTATATTTAATACATAATATAATAGTATTTTACCGTTGAGTGGAGACTTTCTTAATCAACGCTTTTTATAATGCTAAATGCTGTTTAAATTTAGACGACTTATTTGTATGACGATTTTTACTTAATTCACGTTAATCACTACTAAAATGTGTATTTATTGTATCTAATAGGTTCTTGAGGAACTACAATAAAATGTTTTACTTCCACGAGATTCCAAACGTGGCACTAAAATATTTAAGAGACTCAATAAATGACAAGAATCAATTTGGTAATTAAAAAGTTTCCACAGAAATTTTAAACTTGTCACTATTCGTCTAACATGTAGGGTATCAAAATTAAAACGCGTTAAGAGGATGTTATGGTCAGTTCCTCTAGCAGGATAAATATGATCAACTCTGTAGGACAGAAGTTTAAGGAATCTTCTTTGTACTTTTTCAATTGAGTCAATATGTACGTTATAATACGGGTACCAAATAAGTGAGCAATATTCGAGCTTTGTTCTAATAAGATAAAAATACATTGATTTTAGTGCTGTGATGTGTGAAGAATAGTATTATCTAAAGTGTAATTAAATATGATGTGCGTATTTTTAAGACTAAAGGTACAGATTTTGCATTTAGAAATGTTTAGGTCGAGTTTGTTAACTTTGCACCATCTTAAAATAATGCTTAACTGATCCTGAAAGAGTCCGCAATCTGTATAACTGGAAATACTGGTAAATATTTTTAGGTCATCAGCAAACAGTAGATGATTACAATTAAGTTGTACACTGTTTAAAATATCTGTGGTGTAAAAAGTAATCTTAAAATGGTGTCAAAATCCAACACCAAGGGGTGTTAATTTAACACCATGAATTATGGTTGAAAATGTGTACCGTTCGCGGCAAAGGCGGTGTGGATCACGTGATGTTCTTAAATCTCGCCTCTGTTGACTTACATGAAGAATATATAAACTCAGGTAATCATTTGCTTTGGTGTGACACTACAAGTTGTTCGATACTAAAGAGACCTTAAATAGGGGGAAATAGCTGTCAATACTTGAAGTATTTTAAGTTAGTGCAACGCACTAAAAACATTATCTCTAGCGAGTTGAAGGTTCAATTTTCTGGAATAATACCACTGGTAATATCCTAGTAATGCGTCAAGGAACTTCCTTCTTTTTTTTTTGGTAGTATGATTTAATTTGTCCACAAACACATAATATTTAACACTGAAAAGGAGTTCAATTTACACCAAGTAAAATTTATTTTAATACTGTGTGAAAGTTAAATTAACACCATTTTAGTATTTGAATTTACACCGGACCAACGAACCTTATTTAACACCATTTTGGTTTGTATCGATATAGACCATGTTTGGTGTTAATTTGGTGTTAAAATGGTCATGAAATTTTGAACAGTGTAATGACAAGTCATTAATAAATAAAATGAACAAAAGCGGACCCAAGTTAGAGCCTTTTGGTACTCCACTGCTTGCATAGAAAAAATCGGAGTTGTAGCCATTATATGAAACAGATAATTTGCGCTCACACAAATATGAATAAAACAAATTAATAAGGGAGTGACTAAAACCAAAAAAGTGTAACTTATTAAGCACAATTTGGTGATCGACCCTGTCAAAGGCCTTAGAAAAATCCGTGTATACAGCATCTACTTGAAGTTTTTTGTCAAGTTGTTCTGAAACAAATTGCGTGAATTCAGCTAAGTTGGATACAGTCGAGCGTTTATTCATAAATCCATGCTGCTGCGTGGAAATTAGTTTACTTACCTCATTGTAGATGCAGGTATACAGGGAAGATTCAAAGACTTTCGCAAAATTAGACAGAATAGCTATAGGTCTATAGTTTTTAATATCGCTAGGATTACCTGATTTTAAAATAGGGCAAACTCTGGTTATTTTCCATAAATCTGGAAAAGTAGACGTTGACAATATCATATTGAACAATATTAAGAGAGGATATGCAAATATTAACGAGCAATCTTTTATTAAGAAGTTTGGGATGAGGTCAACACCACATGAATAATTGTTTTTTAGTTTAGACATACTCCGTAATATAAGCTCCTCAGAAAATGCAGTAATATTTATATCTGAATTAAATGTAAACTCAGGAGTCAAAGCAGTATTGTCATCACTGACAGAATAAACACTACCAAAATAATCAGCAAAGCCATTCACAACATCTTGAGGAGTTTCATATTGTACATCGTTTAAAAAGACATTGGCTGGTATTCTGGTTTTACCACGTTTTTTCGCGCATAAATGACCAGAAATTTTTGGGTTCTAAAATAATGTTGTCTTCCGTATGTTGAATATATTGACGGTATGATTTAGAAATTTGAGATTTGAGAAGTTTTCTAACCTGTTTTAATTCGTTTAAAAAAACCTCATTTTTATGTTTTTTAAAATTCCTGTAACACCTTTCTTTAATTTTTATGTTGCTGATTATTTCGGTTGTGTACCATTTTGGATATTTACGTTTACATTTTGTAAATTTGGGTACGAATTGATCAAAAAGCGAATAAAGTTGAGTATAAAAAGCTTCACAGGCAGAGTTAATATTATTATAGTAATTAAGGAAATTCCAATCTCGCCTCTGTTGACTTACATGAAGAGTATATAAACTCAGGTAGTCCTTTGTTTTGGTGTGACACTACAAGTTCTTCGATACTAATAAGACCTTAATTAGGTGGAAACAGCTGTCAATACTTGAAGTATTTTAAGTTGGTGGGACGCACTAAAAACATTATCTCTAGCGAGTTAAAGGTTTTTGGAATAATACCACTGTTAATATACTAGTAATGCGTCAAGGAACTTCCTGTTTCCTTTTTTTCTGTGTAGTATAATTTAATTTGACCAAAAACACATAATATTTAACACTGAAAAGGAGTTCAATTTACACCAGGTAAAATTTATTTTAATACTGTGTGAAAGTTAAATTTACACTATTTTAGTATTTGAATTTACGCCGGACCAACGAACCATATTTAACATTTTGGTTTGTATCGATATAGACCATGTATGGTGTTAATTTGGTGTTAAAATGGTCATGAAATTTTGAACAGTGTACATACTGATCGTTTACATCTGTAAAATCTTTTAAAATAAGTTCATCAACAAGAAGTTAATCGCAACAATTACTTATGCCCATATTTTTTTGTTGTTTTTATCATCGAAATTTTTGTCCATTAAGTGTAACTTTTCGATACATAGCATATATTTTGTTTTCGTAGCGGTCCTTGTTCTTTTCTGGCAATAAATTACCAATATTTTTCTTGATATTTTCTTGAACGTCCATCATGTTTCTTTAACGAATTTTACAAATAAACAACCGCTACCAATAGCTATCAAAGCATTGGTTTTGCTAGCTTGACGTTTTTTTAAATTTGAACATGACATTAGTAGTAATAAGTAGTTGAGTTTCCAGAAACTCAACTTCTTTCTTATTGAACTTTTTAGTTACAAACTCGGAACCTTCGAGAGATCAAAGAGATCAAATCAATCGACAAGATAAGGGTAGGTTAGTAGTAAAATTGGCCCGGTGTCATCCAAACAATAATAATTTAAGTCCTAAAAACTTTCAGCTACTGAAATAAACGATTATTATCTAAAGCACTCGATCCAACAGCACCTCTCTTCTTAAGCCGCGTCCAGATTTGTACCACGTCGCGCAACCGTACCACGTTGCGAACCACGTCGCGCGCAATCTGGACGTCGAAACGAACGCCGTCGCGAACCTAATAATAAGCGTTGCAGCTCGAGGTACGTCGCGATCCACGACTTGTCGGTAAACTGACGAAACATCAAAGGATTGGTATGCGACGACGTTGAACAAGTCTGGACGGGCAGAAGGGCAATTTTGTTTGTTTAGTTTTATTTTGTGTATGAAATGGAGTGGACCGAAGAAAATATTCTACTTTTAATTAGTTTATATAGGCAAAATGAATGTTTCTTGCACTGAGATTGCTTTTAGAAACTTGGTATCTTGCTTTCCTATTTTGGGCCCAATTGCATTTAGAAGATATTCAAAATCTATTGTTGACATTTGAGTGAAATTTTTATATTGACCACTAATTCTTTGCATCTTTAAAGTAATTTGTTCGCACCATATTTCGGTATATTTCTAAATATTTCTGTTTGCCACCACCGCCTTTTTTGTTTTCGCTTTTTAGTTGATAAAGCGAAATGAATATAAATGTACGCTGCTGCAGCGATATCCATTTTAAAATCTGACTAAAAATTGGAACGCGGCAATGGTTGCAACCCGAGGTACGGTATGTTGTTCGAGGCGGCGTACGTGGTTGCGGGATGAAATTCGCGTCGTGGTTCGCAACGTGGCTCGCGACGTGGTACGGTTGCGCGACGCGGTACAAATCTGGACGCGGCTTTATTCTCATTAAAGACAAAGATGAAGGTGGTATACTGCCCTACTATGGAGAAAGGCAGTAACTGCTTAACAAGAAATTTGTGGAAAATTAGCATAAACTACATTTTTATAAAAAGCAGTAGGTATTTGATTGATTTTATTAACTTATGAGATATTTGACTACATTTCTGTGTTCAATTCGGTTTCAAAATGTCCATAGCTTTACCATAGCACCAGAAAACGCATTTTGCATTTTTTTGCAGTTACTGCCTTTCTCCATAGTAGGGCAGTATACGTGCAGGAAAATACGTATGTTGTGTGACACAACGCGGTGTTTAATGATATGTTAAAACATTAAAGAACACAACGGTCGTTAAATATTATATTATATGGTTGAGAAAAAACGTTGAAACGTTCGCTACAGTGGAATTTATAATTTTGGAATTTCGGTGGCTTAACGATGTGATAATTTCAATTCAATTTATTGCAGTGCTCCATCGGTTTTATGTGTTTTATGCTAATTAAACAATTAATGAGATTCTCAATTTATTTTTTTCCTATCTACCTGTCCGGCTTATGCTGCTGCTGTCGGGTTCCAAGAAGCAATATTAAAATCAGTGCTGTACAGAAAAACTATTCAAATTTATTTTAATTATAGATACTTTTTTATAAAGTATGTATAATCAGGAAATACTAATATAAATAAATAATTAATAATAATAATAATAATAATATAGATTTATTGTGTACAAAAGTTTATACACAATTGAAAAGAGTTCGGCTTTGCCGGTCTTCCACTCTCCCATAATAAATAATTATAATTATAATTGACTACGCTATAGTACCAAAAGAAATAAAAATAAAAAAAAATAAAAAAAATGTTAACAAAAAACAATAACAATTCCTTATTTACAAATTAATAGCTTCATTTAAAATTTTGATTTTACAAGTCTGTCTAAATTGATTTTCTGATAAATGCAAATATTCAAAAATAAAGTTTAACAATGTTGGAGCACAAAATTCAAAACAACCTCTAAATTTGCTTGTGGTATGCTGAGGTATGGTATAATTTTTTGTTCGAATGTTTACTGTATGAACTGAACATCGTAGTTTTAATAAATCAAATAAATATACAGGTTGTTTTGTTTTTATAATTTTATGCAAAAAAGATGAAAATAAAAATAAAAATGTTGTCATTTGAAATACATTCATTTCGTTTAATCGATTTAAGGATGGTGTAATATGGTCTCTAAAATTAATACAGCATATAAATCTAATACAAGCATTTTGAATGCGTTGAAGTTTTTGCCTGTTATGCATAGTTAAATTAAAGTAATAAACAGAACTACAATAGTTAATTTTCGGATAAATAAGAGATTTAACTAGCATTAACTTTGTTTTTTCGTCAAGCACATACTTTAGTTCATTTAAAGATTTAAGTTTAAAAAAAGAAGATTTATATATATTATTAATATGAACATCAAAATTAAGATCGCTATCAATTATTATCCCGAGATTTTTAGCATTATTTACCCAATTTATTTTTTGATTATTTATTTTTAAACAATGTTCAATGTCTACATTTCTTCTCATTTTTTCCCTACCAATCAACAATGCCACAGACTTGTTTGGATTGATTTTAAGTCCATTTTCTCCGCACCATATCGAAAAAGTATCCAATTCTTCATTTATATTTTCTATAGCTTCCTCAAAATTTGCCTGCTTACAGCTAAAATATACTTGTAAATCATCCGCATATAAATGTATTGAACATTTTTTAAAACAATTTACAATATCTAATGTAAAAATCGAAAATAATACCGGACCTAATACGCTTCCTTGTGGAACTCCGCTTTTAACCTCCAAATCTGAGGAAAAAATATTATTAATTTTTACTTTTTGTTTTCTACCAACCAAATACTGGGAAAACCACATTAAAGAAACATAATCCAGTCCGATATATTTAAGCTTGGATATCATAAGCTCATGGTCTACAAGATCAAACGCTTTACTTTGATCCAGTAAGGTTAAAACAACAAGGTCACCATTATCCACAAATTTACCTAAATCTGAAACAACCTTTAATAACGCTGAATTTGTGCTGTGATTTTTACGATAGCCAGACTGTATAGTAGGTAAGATTGTGTGTTGTTCTACATAAGTTTTCAACTGTAAACAAGCAATTTTTTCTATAACTTTAGATAAACAGGGTAATATGCTTATGGGTCTTAAATCTTTAAAAACAGTAGGATTAGCAATTTTTGGAAATGGTAAAATTAAAGCGCTCTTCCATTGGTGCGGGAAAACTCCATATCTAAAAGAATAGTTTACAATATGTCTTAAATCATCTATACAATATGGCAATAATAATGTGAGCATTTTTATATTAATATTATCCACTCCCAACGCATTAGATTTTATGCTTTTAATCATTTTAAAAATAGTATCATTATCCACTTCACAAAAACTAAATGAGATACCGTCAAGAAATTTATTATTTTTATAAAAACTTAAAGTAACAGTGGTAGAACCAGCAATCTCTGTATAGTATTTGTTAAGTTGATCAGGGCATTGAAGACTCTCAGGTATTTTAAGTTCTATTTTATTTGCCACTCCAATATTATTTAATTGTTTCCAAATCTTACCACTATCACTCTTATTTTTTCTTACAATAAACTCAAAGTAAGCTTTTTTTTCTCTTCGTATTGCTAAATTAACATAATTACGTATTTCGATATAAAATAATTTGTGCGAATACATTTTTGTTTTTTGATATCTTTTAAGAGCTTTATTTTTAGTTTTTATCATTTGTTTAATATTATAAGTGATATAAGGTAACGATTTTTTATTAGATCTTTTTGTAATAATTGGAGCGTGTTTATTAAAAATTGACATAATATTTAAGTTTAAAATATTTATTTTTTCATCTATATTATTTACGTATTTAATAGCATTCCAATTTGCTCTAACTGCGTCAAACGCTAAATCATTAAAGTTAATATTAGCAAAATCTCTGTAAGAGTAGGTATCAACTGTTTTTGTTGGTTTTTCTTTTACAATTTCTACAAACACACATAAATGATTTTTAAAAGCTAGTTCTCTACTTATACAAATTATATCTATTAGAGTCTCTGTATTACTTGTAATTCTAGTTGGAGTGTTTACTATTTGAAGAAGATTGAAGTTTGAAATTAGAGATTCAATTAATTTGCTTTCCTTAGAATTTTTTGTTTAAAAAGTTTACATTTAAGTCACCTGTTAGCACCAAGCTATCCACTTGTACACACAAATTTTCAAGAACATCACCAACAGTCCAAAGTTCATTCACGTTCACCTTAGGGGCACGGTACACAACTCCAAGTCCAATTTTGTTCTGCTTATAGTTTAGAATAAGCCAAAGCTGCTCTACTTCCATACTGCCGGACTCTTTTTGATGAAAAATTTTATAGTTCAAACCATTTTTTACGTATATTCCTACACCGCCTCCTCGAGTAATTCTGTCAGCGCGAACTAGAGTATATCCATTAATGTAAAAGTTATCACTGGATAGTTCAGGTGTCAACCATGTTTCACTTAAACAACAAACATCAAAATCTTGTTCCATCAACACATGCTTAAAAAGTAGAAAATTTGAATTCAGGGATCTAACATTTACGTGTGCTATTTTTAAATTTAGTTTTTTGAACCAGAAGATGTTTTATTTTCCTGCTTTTTTGCTATAAAAGGAATACCATTGGAATATTTTATAAATAGATTTGATTCACCTTCTTCAATCCTTGTTGCCAATTCTTCCTTTATTTTATTAAAGTAGTCTCTTTGCATAGGTGTGTTATCTGCTGCAATGGTGATATGTTTTGTTTCCTCAAGACTTTTTAATTTTCTTTTGTTTTTAATAATCGTCATGGCATCATCATGACTTTTAAGTTTAATTTTAAGCGGTCTTATTATGTCGCTTGTAGTATTTTTTCCAAGCCTATAAGTTGAAATGTTTGAAAAATCCACTCCGTTAGATATTTTATTCAAAACATTTACTGCACTTTCCATATCGAGTTTTTTCTTTTCCTATACTATAACTTATATGGGTGATTTCAACGAAAATGCTACAAAATGGATAAATTATACACTGTTATAAAAATCATATTTGTTAACATGAGTTTGTTGTTTGTTAATTTTATTTTGTAAAATATTAACATACTTTTTTGTAGAAAACCAGGGTTTGTAATTATTTTAAGAAAGAAAATATTTTACCGAATGTTTTGTAAAGATAGTACGTAATTTTGTAAGCATTTTGTTAATTTCAGAGGTTACAGATTATTTCGTTAATGTTTAACAAATTATTTCATTAAAAAAGTACACGTGATTTCAGGCAGTCAATTAAAACATTTCCCAATGACAATACGCATCAACAAGTTCAACTGACTTCAGCGTCTGCAACTTATGTTTCTGCTTACTTTATTCTAATTCGTAAAGTGTTCGCAACAACTCGCGACCTGAGAATTAGATTGTTCTATCTAACAAAATTTAAAGAGGAACAAATAGCAGTTTAAAGTTTAATTTATATGCAAATGAAATTTTAAAAAGCTGTTTTTCCGTGTTTAGGTTTTGGGAGATTCTTTCTTTCAAAAATCTGACACGGAAAAACAGCTTTTTAAAATTTCATTTGCATATAAATTAAACTTTAAACTGCTATTTGTTCCTATTTAAATTTTGGGAGATAGAACAATCTAATTCTCAGGTCGCGAACTGTCCAGAATGTTTATAACATTACCAAAAATCCGTTATTATTGTTGTACGGATTCCTTATACCTATTTAACGAGTGTGCGAAGTATCCGAGATGCCATCACTGGTTTTCAAACTGAAATAAGGGGATACTTTAAAGTTGGTTAAAGTTACGAAATACATCATTGTAGTAGTACGGATAATTATATTGTACCAAATTTCTTCATAATTTGATGATTTCAGAATGGTGTGTTATTTAATTGTGTGTATGTTATTTTTGTGTTCATTTATGTAGGTGTGTGTAATACACAGTGTGTTAATTTTTTCTTTAGGAAATTGATTAATAAAGCAATATTTCTTATCAAAATTCTTTTAATTTAGGTTTTCAACAAATACTTGTGTTACTGGGTCTACAAAAAGTTTGCAGTTTTAAAAATTACAAGAATTATGGTTGAGTTATTGACATAGAATTTTGTTATTAAATCTACAAAATGTGTGTAATTACAAACTATAGTTTGTTAATGTTAATCCAGGTCCACATAACTTTGTAAACTTAACATAAAGTTATGTGGACCTGGATTAACACACAATCGGGTTAATATTTGGTTAAAAGTAACAAATATTTTTTTTACTTTTTAAAGGAAAAACTATTCAAATTGATTTTAATTATAGACATTAAAAAAGTATATATAATCAGGAATTCTGATATAAATAAATAATTATATGGGTGATTTTAACGAAAAAGGTACAAAATGTACAAAATCTAAAGTTCTTAAAAAAATGATTTTTTTCCAAATTTGATATTAGTTTTTGGCCATCCTGTATACAATTTTATTACAAAATTATCGTTTTAGGGGTATTTGGGTATGCCAAATTTAGAAACGATATCTGTTTTTAAATTTAAAAAATGCCTGATACCTTTTTACCTTTTTGGACACCCATTAAACATAGAGGGTCATGGAAATGTACCACAAACTATTTTTTTTAAATAGGTCTATTTTTAAATAAATACCGATTTTGCACACTAAATTTTATTGTTTCGACCTTTACTTCATGAAACTCCATGTCACTAATGTACTTATATATAACTATAGTTATAACTTTAGTTATAGATAAAAAACAAACACTGTTTTTTGAGTTTCACGAATTTATTTTAATTTTATTTTGACAATTGTTTTGCTAACACAGTAGCTTCCTCAGAAATGATTTCAAACTTTATCTAATAACAAACATTTATAACACAATTTTTGCAGGTAATGGGTTTTTTATGAAAATATTAGTACAGTATGACAATTTTACCTCGTTGTAATAAAATAATTTTTGGGGGATTTTCTATCCTAAATAATAAATAATAAATTTAACAGAGGGGAATTATTTGTTTCTATTTGACCATTGAGGATAATATTAGATTTTTTTAGTTTATTAATTTCTTATGATTCTGGTAAATTTAATATCGTACCTTTATTTGCAACATGAATTTTGAAATTATTGTTAAATGAGTGGTTTTCTTGAATCAAATGGTTGGCATAGTTAATAAAAGATTAATTCTGGTTTTAAAATTTTGGCCTGTTTGTCCTATGTAAGTTTTTGAACAATCTGCACATTGTAGTTGGTACACATAAAAAATCTAACATATATGTTAGATTTTTTATGTGTACCAACTACAATGTGCAGATTGTTCAAAAACTTACATAGGACAAACAGGCCAAAATTTTAAAACCAGAATTAATCTTTTATTAACTATGCCAACCATTTGATTCAAGAAAACCACTCATTTAACAATAATTTCAAAATTCATGTTGCAAATAAACTAGTACTATAGTACAGCGCTGTCATTGAATTAATTAAAATTGAAGCAATCTAAATTGTTATTTGCTCAATTAATTATTATTAAACCAAAATAGGGAAACATTTTGCCTAAATTTCAAAGAATTTATTGCGTTAAATGTAGTAACGTTATTAAATAAATTAAATTAGTATTTAATGCAATAACATTCTAACATAAAATGAGAATAAATATCAATATAAATATCAATAGATTTAGGAGCGATAACTTTTGTTGTTAATTTAAAAACAGTAAACGATTATAAACCAAGTGCTAACTACCTCTGGGTGTTATAGGAACTGATACACAGTTAATACGGATTACAAGATCCCATTAGCCATTAGCTCACCCATTCATGCCTTGCTAGCGTTTTTTCTGCGTATAGACTTCGGATTTCTTTTTTAAGTTTATCTTTGTTGTATTTTAAAAAATAAATTATACACATTCATTAAGTTTTCCCTTTTAAAATCATATGTTTTTAACAAAGCTAAATCGTTTTCAGCCAAATTGTAAAAAATTAAAAAAAAAATTTGTGGCTTCATCTATCTACTTTGTTTTGTTAAAACTGCAATCAAATATTAATTGGCAAAATGGCATTCAAAACAAAAATTATAACCCCCTCTCACATACTCCATGAACATAAAATGTCATGGTTCATAACAAATATCCGAGTGATCATTTTAGACCCCGGAATTTAGCATGGTAGTTAGTTAGTGTTAAGTGATTTATCTGCTTGTGTCAATAGTTGCTGTGAATATAAATTTAAGGGGCATTTGGGCTGTAAATGCCAATTAAATTAAAATTAATAAGATACCATGTATCGCTTATTTAGGCGCTATATCGCGCGGTGCGTTGAAAACTGGTTGCTTTGTTAAAAAATTCTTGTAACATATTTTCGCCCGAAAGTAATTTTCTTGTTAGCCGCGGTGGAATTTTAAAAGGCATCGTTACAAATACTGGGTGGCTAAACTGTCAACTGTTTTAACGATGATTTTATTTAAATTTGAGGTTGCAACCCATGGTAGGAGGATTTATGCATTTTTAATATAGAGGAATAAATAACTTAAGATATATATTGAAATAAAAATTTGCTGTTAAAATGCACAGTAAGTCACTTAAATAATATTTTTTAAAACATAAATTTTAAAAAATACCCAAAGTTTGTAGTCCCTTTCAATTAAATTATTAAACTAATAAGTATACAGTCAGGGGTGGCCCCATAAAAATTCCGAAACCACTATGTTTTCCCAGAAAAGTAATACTTAGTATTCAAATAAGTAACCGAAACCCTTAAAAATTTAAACCCATTCAAAAAAGCTCTACACACTGACTTAGTTAAAGAAAAACAAAAAAACATTTTAATGATTATATATTGGATCGCTCTTTATAACTGTTATTAAGTTTATTAAGTATTGGTTACGTTATACCACAAATCATTAAATTTAATGTTCGACCATTATAATTAGCTATTAATGTTTTTCGAAGTTATATTTAATATGTGCTTTGGGTAAGAAGTGCAATAGATAGTTTAATTATTGGGTTTTATATTGATAAGTTTATTAATCAAGTATAGGTAATATAAAAGAATATATTTTTGTTACCTTGACAGTGATAAAATAATGTTAAAAATATTGTCCTGTTTTTTCAGGACATGTCCTGCTTTGGGGTGTCCTGGACCCTAGTAGTTAAAAAAATGATTTTCTATAAAATTTTATTTTAAAATGTTCCGGTTTCTAACGTAAGCATACGAGGTGTGTTCAGAAAATATCGGGAATTTTCGTTTTTTGAAACAAATATTTATTTATTCGCCTACAATAATGTTGTCGCCTTCAAAATAGTCCCCATTGGATATTATGCATTTGTGCCAGCTCTTCTTCCAATACTCGAAACACTTCTAAAACTCGATCTTTGGGATAGCCTTTAGTTCTTTGAGCGATGAGCTTTTAATGTCATCTATGCTTGCAAAACGACGGCCCTTTAAGGTTCTCTTTATTTTTGGGAATAGGAAAAAGTCAGACAGAGGCATGTCTGGCGAATATGGAGGCTGGGGCATCATTAAAGTATTGTTTTTGGCCAAAAATTTTGTTCAAAATTTAACAATTTTAGAACAAATTTTGCTGCCACGCGTTTCATACCCAAAACATTCGAAAAAATTTCATGGGTTGAGCCAATCGATATACCAACATCATCAGCGACTTCTCTGATGGTTTATAACTATTTCTTCCACTTTTTCCATGTTTTTATCGGTTGTTAATGTGCTTGTGCGTTCGGGGCGTTCGTCATCTTCAACGTCTTCACGGCCATCTTGGAAACTCTTATACCACTTGTAAACTCTTGTTTTACTTATAGCAGACTCACTATAGGCCTTTGTTAACATTTCACAGAATTTATTTCATATTTTAAGCAAAATTGGATACGAATTCTTTGATCCATTTCTTTTAACGAACGAAAAATCGCCGAGCTCATAAAACACGTCTAACCTTAGCGGCTGCCACAGACAAAGTAAACAATGAAAACAGCTAAAGTTTTTATCATACTTTGGGGGCATGTATACCAACATAATAAATAAAATTTTATTACAACCGCACCCTCCGAACCCCCGAAATTTAACAATTCCCGTTATTTTCTGAACACACCTCGTACATACGTTAGTATAAAGTTAGCACACCAACGTTAGTTATATTTTGTAATGTATATAACGTTTTATTTTATGATACTTTTCTGTTCAAATTTTATATTATATAAGGTGGCGCAAATGTCATCACCCAATTTTTCAAGGCTATAACTTTTTTGTAAATGAAAAAAATCAGTTATGTTTGAAAATAATGTTTATTTGGACCTTTAAATTTTTTCCTGTTAATTCGAGAAAAAAATATCGGCCAAGTGGCCCCTGTCAGAGTTAAAAAATATAAATGTCCAACTAAACATTATTTACAAACAGAACCGATTTTTTTTATTTACAAAAGATCTTTATTTTTTGTGCGTTGTTTTAAAGGTAGATGATATTCATATTTACAATTATTTTTATGCTATTCGAAATTTTTCGAGATTATCCACAAAATATAATAATGATAAATTTTGATTGTCTATAGATTTTTTACTTTTATTCATATCAACAAAAATATATCAAATGTTAGATAATTAGTTTCATACACTTTGAGAAAATATAAATATCTTATTATGCACGAGTACTAGATTTTACTGTGAAAACTGCTTCTATATGGGATTTAAACAGTTGTTAGTTAATTTTTAGAGAATAAATTTCCATTTTTAGAAATTTTGACAAACTGCCACTAACATTTTTAAAGCCGATAAAAAAGATTCCCCTCTGTCATTAAACCAAAATGTCCTGGTATTTCCACCTTCGAATAATTATGTACAAAGCTTATACAGGGTGTTTTATTTTGATTGGCGACATTTCACTGTATAAAATTAATTCTCAAACAGTTTAAACTTCCATAAATCATATTAAGAAAAATTATTCTTCACTTAACATCTATTAATTAAAACTAGATCCGTGGGCCACCCTGTACAAACTGATACCTACAAAGGGGTGCTAAAATAGGTCAATCTTAGCTAGTAGAACTATTGACCCGCTCAGGCAATTTACACGGTCTTTTTGGTTCATTTAATATGCTGAATGAAGCCACTTAAAAATTTGATTGATAGTTCGATCCTGTACCTATTAATCATTGAAAATCAATTTGGGAAGCTGCGTGCGGCCCTGTGCATGTGTGATATGCGATGAGACACATGCGCCCTAATGAGTTTCTCATTAACTAAGTGGATTTAAGTACACTGGTAAAGAACTGTAAACCTTTAATGCGCAGAACAGTAATCCAGAAATCATATTCATTGTGCGCAATATATTGTTTACACTGTTAAAAAAATCAGATTTGTTAACATGAGTTTGTAGTTTGTTAATTTTATTTTAAAAATTAATAATTTTTTGTAGAAAACCAGGGTTTGTAATTATTTTAACTAAGGAAAATATTTTACCGACAGTTTTGTAAAGGAACTATGCATTTTGTAAGCATTTTGTTAATTTTAAAGATTACAGATTATTTTGTTAATGCTTGACAAATTATTTCGTTAAAAAAGTACGTCATTTCAGGCAGTCAATCAAAACATTTCCCATTTAGAATACGCATTAACAAGTTTAACTAACTGTATGGTTCGGAACACAAACGAAATGAAAGAAAAGCGGACACGAAATAATTACATCAGTAAGTGTTGTAGTAGTACTGATAAATTATATTGTACCAAATATCTTTATAATTTGGTGATTTCAGAATTATGTTATTTAATTGTTAATATGTTTTTTTTTAGTTTATTTATGTAGGTATGTGTTAATTATTTTGTTTAGGAAATTGACTAAAAAAGCAAAATTTCTTATCAAAATTCTTCCGAGAGTTACAAAAAATACTTTTGTTACTGGGTCTACAAGAAGGTTTGTAAAATACAAAATTTCAAGAATTATGGTTAAAATATTGACATGGGATTTTGTTATTAAATATACAAAATGTTTGTTATATATAGGGATGGGATTTTAGTTACTTTACCTTTTTTCAACCGATGTAACTATTTGAAAACCAATAATACCAAAATGTGTTTTAAAAGATTTTCTTTTATATGGACCTAACTTGTTTTCACCTTTTTTACCTTTTTTGGAGGTTTTTGATTTAAACTACCTTTTTATACTTTTGTTACATATTTTTTAATTTGTCAGTTTATTTTCACCTATTTGTTACCTATTTTTACGTATTTATACTTATTTTATTTTTTTGTGTTCTTTTTAAATTTTGCGCTATGGTCACAGACTGTAACAGTAACTTTCTTTACAGTTACCTTCTTTGTAGTAAGCTTATGTTCTGTCATAGAACTTCTGTGTAGTGAGTGTCACTAAGTGAAACACAGTTTATTGCATAGAAATAGTATTGTGGGTATGTTCTGTGTTTGGGTATGCGGCTAAACAAAATTATAAACAAAACTTGAACTTTTAATGTTTTTTTTGTTTTTAAAATGCTGTTTTTTTTTTAACCTAAAATGCTTTTTTTTAGTACCTTTTTAGTTACCTATTTTTCAGTTTTTAGTACCTAAATGGTTATATAATTACAAACTACTTATTCAATTATTTAACAGATTACAGTTGGTTGTAAACTTTATATAAAGTTATGTGGACCTGGATTAACATAAAATCTAGTTAACATATGGTTAAAATTAAAAATGCTTTTTTACTTTGTATTACTGTTGTCAAAGTTATCCGTGAGGTTTTATTAGAAATGGTATACCATACACATATGTATATTACGAAAAAAAGGCTTTCGTTTTGCTTTACAACTTATGCATTTATTCAATTAAATAAAATTTAAATATGTAAATAAACAATTAGTTGAACAATGGTATAAGGAGTTGTATATTCGAATGCAATCTGCCTAAATAAACAAAATGCAAGAAGCGTGCTTGCAATTGTTTGTGAAAACAATCGTCATAAGTCACTGGGATTCCAGAATTGGAGTCGTGAGAGCTGTTCTACACACTCCACTCTATTGGCTGCCACATCCAGTGAAGTACCAACAAAACGAATTTAATGGATATTATGTTATTCACACATGGCATGACCAATCTGTTACAAAATATTTCGGGGGGGTCAAAATATATTTATCAAAAAAAATTGATTTTTTTTATATTTCATTTTTATGGTTAGTTTTAGGTGACAAAGCAGACAAATCCTTTAAAGTGAAGTGTGTTTTATCGTAAAAGGTCGATTTAGGTAAGGGTATTTCCACGAAACCTTACCCCACCTTGACAAAAAATCAGATATGTTATTTAACAAAATAACAACTATATCTGAAATCAAATAGTTTAATTGCTACGTAATTTATAACCTTAACATATCCGTACATTGTGATGCTAAGAAGCTAACATTAAGGATAAACACGGAAGAGTTTCAATACTCGATAAAATGTTCAAATGTCGCACCCGTTACATTTTAAGAAGATTTTAGAAAATAAAGTATGCTATTTTTGTGCATTTAAAATACGTGCTTGTTTAAGTTTACTATTCAAGTTTTACACAAAAAATTATTACTATATGCTTTCATCCAAAATTTTACAGTATCAACATTAGAAGCCAACTTGGTCGCATTTGCCGATTTTCTAAAGTCGCGCCCGTAACTCTATTAATGACGTTATAAAAGGTTTTCTTTACAAGATTTTATTGACATTTTGTTTGATTTAAATACCTAATTTTTCATACTATTTTTTATATTAACGTATCTTGATATATATGAACAAACACTTGATTATCATGAAAAAACGCAGTTTTAGTGTCGCACCCGTTACAAAGGAAATACCTGTAAGTATTTTTTAATAGATCGATTCAGTATGAGTCAAAATATCACAATTTGTTGTGTTATTAGGTGGTTTTATCACGATACCACTATGCGTATGACGCCAACTTATTTTGAAAAAACCAAAATTGTTCTCTTAATTTTTATACGAATTGATTTGATTTACCCTATTATTATTTCACTTTTCATCTAGAGGACAGTGGTTTTTGTTCTCATGAGCATACATACGATTTATTTTTTAGAAATTTTTGAAAAATAAAGGAAAGACTTCATTGAAATGTCATTAGTATAAGAAAGAAAATTTAAAAAACCAAGTGACAAAAATATCTTTTTTGTAAACCCCCCAACCGATAATAGGGACCTGTTTTAATTTTTTTTACTGTATGGCCATACTCAACTTTAAATATTTTAACATCTTTCTGTATGATTATTTGGAATAAATAGAGTCAGGTATTCCTTGCGGGACGGCACTGGGGCGAGGTTGCTTACCTGGGACGGTTGACATTTTTTGTTGCTCGTTTTTTGTGCTTTAACATATAGGCAAATGTAAGTAATAGATTTTGTTTCGTGTTCAAAACATTTTAAACTGTTTGGGAATTTAAAATTCCTGGAATTGGAACTACTTGTTAGCGATTGTTTTATGACATGTGGACCACGGATAATAAATAACCCACCTCTGTTTCTTCTGTTTTTCTTCCTTCTTCTTCATTCGTATTGAACGTTACACGATCCCGCGACCTTCGCTTTTATTTCGTAATAAATTTTATTCATTTAAATTTCGGACACAATTATAATTAATAAGAATCCTTTCGAAATACCATTAATTAACTTTGATTTATACTTACTACACTACTAGCATTTTTTATGTTTTAGAGTCGTTCTAAAAAAATTTCGAAAAAAGTTAAATGAAGATATAATATACATATATTTTGTTTTGTTTTGAGGCCGGTAAAAAGCTAATAACAATGTCAATAAATGTTCATAAATATTTTTTTCACTAAAAAAATGCGCAGTATTAATTTTGTATTTGTTTTGTTTTAAATTAAAATTTATAAATAATTTTTTCTACTACCACCTTTAAAACGCCCATTATCGTACAGTTTCCATGACACTAAGTGACCTTTTAAATACACATTGACAAGTTGTGGCTTTATGGCGTTTTAGTAACGGGCTAAAGTTAGCAACAGGTTTTTAGTCACGGGCTGAAGTTAGTTTTAAGTTAGTTGACAGTTGTCAAATGTCATACAATCGTTAAAATAAACTGCCTTTCTTGTAAAAAAATACTAAATGTGAAAATTATTTTATTATCTCAATACAAAAATACAAAAGTATTACATAGTTTCTCAACGCCAATATTTGAAAAGTTTATATGAACATTGTACTGACCTTTTAATTTCACCGGTAGTAAACTATAACTTAAATTCGGGCACGGACTCCACTGTAAAGTGCTCATAAAACATTTTCTTTACTTTCACTGTGAAAAACTGTCCATTTTCAAGGAATTTTGATTTATAACCTTTATAATCTGTGTTTATAAAATATAAAACGGCTCGTGTGACAAACTCTTCACTCGAGCGGAATATGCTGTATTCCAAACTTGTTACAGAATATACTATTCAAAATACACTAAGTACTTTAGTTTCTGTAACAGATGGTTAATATTTTATAGAAATGTAAGTTATACATACATACTATTTTTTATTGCTTCTTAAAAAATTTTAACACATTTTGTGTTTTATTGATTCTGTAATTTTTTAATTTTAATTGAGTGTTGCACAAACAACAGTAATTGATTGAATTTCTTACCGTGGGATCTTAGTAATTTAGAATAAAAAGTATATTTTAAATTATAAAAAGAAATGTTTTATATTTATATACAGGTATTTTTGATTAATACTTAAAATTAATGAAACATGATTGATATTTCAAAGTAACCTTATAACCTCATAAAATATGTTTTTTCAATGGTTTATTAAGTACCATTATTCATCAACAATCAAAAATCAATAAACGCAAGCTCAATGCATAATTAATCTCCTCCGGTTAAGTAAAAATTGACACCAACAAATGCCCGAGCCATAATTTTAGATCTATATGCCAAGTTTCATCACCGAGTTATGGATAATTATTTATTACAATAAATATTCCATTATTTTTAATGATTATCTAGTTGTGTGCGGTGCGGTTGAAAAACAAAATGCTGCGGTCATTATATTAAATCGATCCGGATGAAGCACCTAGGTGGCGGGACAGAGGCGGCTTAGGCCCAGGGCACTTGATTTGATTTTATAAATAATTTTAAGATAGAATCTCTGTATATTTTTGAGTGGTCAAGTTAATATTTGGTAAGAAATACACATTTTAAAATGTCAAAACTTATTAAAAATGTTTCTTAATAATGTTGATACTTAATTTTTATTTGTCTTTTTCCAAAATCTTGATTATACAGGGTTTCCCGTAATTAGCGTGCAATACTTTAAATAAAAACCATCTTCAGGGGCTCCATTTTCGGGGGCTTTTTATGTTATTTTTGTACATAGAATCTGCTGTTAAAGTCTGCAATATATTGCACCTTAATTATGGGACAGCCTGTAAAGTGTATTTATTGTTTTTGTAACTACCCCAGTGACACAAAATATTGGTCCTATATGGGGCGCGTATATGCCCAATATTTTATCTGGAGCCAATATTGGATTTATTTAGCCGATATTGGCATAAAATGAAAATTTAATATATCTTGCCAATGTTTATCCAAGGTTGGTCCTATATTGGCATATTATTATATTATTTCTAAATGTTATATGTAACGACACAACTTTGTTTCCAGGATATGTCTATACTATAGTGTCTATAGTGGCGCAGGAACGGTTTTAAGTTGGGGGGGCGCAACCGACTACCATACTTATTGTTTAGCACCAAACGGGTGAAAATAATAAAGGCCATTCTTGCATATTACCGTTACAAGAATAACAAGGGTAATATGCGATTTCTTGTCTTATTAGCAATAAAATTCGTTATTACGTTAAAAAAGCTTAAACTGATCATTTTAGCACACGATACAAACGATTTTAGCATTTCATCGTAATCAAGAATAACACTCTCCCCCTTATCATTTTGGTGGGCATTGTCACCCGCCCCCCCGATTCTACGCCCCTAAGTACCTACTATAAACATTTTCTGAAAACAAACGTTTGTCGACACGATCGTGACATATCACTTTTAGAAATCCTACTACGTAGTAAGTACTAGGTGGCTATCCTTATTTTCTTTCAATTTCTCCCTCAACTTTTCTAGAATATAATGTAAAACAACTTCGGGCCAATGCGGATTTCCAATATCGGTTATATAATGTCAAACAACTTCGGGCCAATGTTGGGTTTCAAAATTGGACCATGTCTGACGAAAAATATATTGGCCCAATAATATTACGAATATTGGGCCAATATCTTTGTGCTACTGGGGTACTAGGGTAAAAACCATTTTAACATTGGAACAGATTAAGTGCTATTATTACTATGCGGAGGTGTACTCGAGACTGGTTTACGGTTTATGTTTTTGGCGCTCTAGCTAAAGACGTTTTTATTATACAAAAGAGAATTTTAAGGTGTATTATGGGTCTACCATCATACCACTCGTGCAGGAACGTTTTTAAAACATTGGGCATTTTACCTCTTCCCTCCATATACATTCTTGAAATTCTTAAATTTGTTTATGGTTTATGAAATACATACAACGTCAACAATAAAGTTCATAGCCATAACACCAGGCAAAAATACAACTTTTATCTGCCGCGGCCCAGAGTTGACATATTTAAGAATTCACCAGGCTACCAGGGTCAGAAGTTCTTCAATGCATTACCAGAAGAAGTCAAACAAATAAATAATATATAGTACCTATTAAATTTTTGTAAATGTCTTTATAATTGATGTTATAATATTTTGTATTTTTATCTTTTGACATGTCTTATACAATTGTAAAATTGTCTTTTGGACTAATAAATATATTATTATTATTATAGGTTTCAATTCTTACTGAACCCGTCCCTGGCAACTGTACCTACACTAAAAGGAAAGCAATCGTTTTTCGAGGGGGTCGAGGGGGTTCGGCAAAAGTCCGCCGTGTAAACTAATGATGGGACCCCTTGCAGGGAGCGCTGATGTTCCGTTCCACAGTAGTTCTTGTTATCGGCCTGGAGCGTCTCTTGGAGAGATGTCCGATGGACCTTTTCGCTCCTACACAGCTTATACACTATTTAGTAAGACCCCATGCGTTCTATTTTAAAAAGTTTTAATTAACCGTACATACAAAAAAGTTTTTTTGCTATGCATTACTGAAAACACTTTACTTTAAAATAATGTTGAACTGAGAAATTTGAATCGTTACGCAACGTGGGTATTTCTAAGTCTCTATGACCTGTGAAATTTGGTTAAATGGCAAATGAGCGTTGCATCTGAAATTAAGCATTAACAGCATGTGTTAGAAGTAGGTGTACCAACCTTAAGCACTGTCAATAAATTACATTGGAATCGGGCAAATCAGTTTGCTTGAAGCTCAACTGAACATTAAATAAATCAGCCAATTGGTGCTAAAGCCGTGATGTCCCATGGGGCATTTTATATTTAAAATAATTAATTACATTACAAAGAACAAAGTTTAATGCACAAAAAGAATACTTTTGGGTGTGCTAAAAGTTTAAAAAATGGCGAATGCGCCGGGGTTACTAAACAATTTTTTTATTGTTTAATAAAAAAATGCATTTTTATGATTTTCAATTGAATTAAAAATATATATGGATTAAAACGCATATAAAATATTGGGTTAAATATTTATTGACCATAAATTAGGTCTATTAAAAAATATAATAAATTATGACCTTTAATTAGAAGCAAAATGCTTTATTTTATGGCATCAATAATTATTAATTTATAGGTTCTATATTTTAAATTAATAAACAAAATTTTACAAATTCCATTAATAAAATTTTAATTACCGATTAAATCATTATTTAAAACATTGGAAATATTAACGATAAAATAAATACCACAGTATTTTGTTCAAGTGTGTAATAATTTTGATATTATAACTCCCTTAAGTCTATATAGAACTTCAAATGCTTATCTCCCTTTAAAGTATAGTTTTTTTAAATACTTTTTTTTACCCATTTCTTATGGTTTTTTGCCATTTACCTAAAATATTCTACAGGGGAGATGGCCGCTTTTGAAATTAGACGACTCAAACAATAAAATTAAATACAGTCCTGAAAATAGTGTGCAATACTTTATAAGCATTTTTAGGGCCAAAATGGGAAGAAATCTTTATATAAACATTATGTTAGGTCCTCAAAAGGCCACTAAGGCACCTACAGCCTCTTAAAGGGGAGCCCCTAAAGATGTTTTTTATTATTTTCGAAATGGTTTAAGATGAATTTATGTATTTTCTGGACACATATGTAGTTTTTTTATTAATATTTCTGGATAAATATTTTATATTAATAAAGTAAAAATATTTTTATTTTATTATTATTCGAAAGTTGTGCATTTTATCTATATTTAACAAGAGTAAGAGTTTTTATTTTAAAATTTAGCCTAAAAATTAGAGTAAGCCAACCTATGTTTTTTTGTCTTTAGAAACCGCGTAAAGAGTTGTACAATATTTTTGGACACCCTGTATAAAACCCGGCGGCGGAAGCCTCGCACACAATCTACTGCCCCGACTAGCGCCTCGGCAGTAAAATGTATGCTCAGCTATGTTATGAGCTTTCTCCTCCTGGTCCATAATGTACTATTTTTTAATGGACTTTTAATATTATTTAAAAAATTTAAAAGAGAGTTTTAAATTTTTTTTTTAATTTCTAAAATATAGACCAGAAACCGGATACTTTTTTATTAGACACCTTTTCAGGAACCCCTTAAAAAGGTCAAAAAGATAAAAAGTATTTTATTTTATTTTAAGAAATTCGGCTTTTAAACTTTTCAAAATAACATAAAATTCCCCAATTTACTGCAACCGAGACTGCAACTTTATTATTATTTGAGTAAAATTTTCCAAACGTCACATTTTTTTAAAACGAAATGTTATTTGCGAATTTTTGTTTCATATGTATTTTTTTGTAATTTAAAGTTCGGTGTTAGATTTGATTATATTTTTTATAAATTATTATAAACCAGCTCTAGACCCGCGGCTTCGCTCTCGTGGTTTTAAAGAAAAAAAATTATAAAAAACCGAAAATAAAATAAAATGAAAATTTAAAATAAAGGCGCAAAAAGAATATTTTTTTTTATACTTCCCCTATCGCTTTTAGGAGTTATAGCCACCTTGTATAATAAAACCAAATTAAGATAGGTACCTAAAAAAATGTATATTTTTTCCATTTTTATTAGGTGGTTAATTTAAATCCGGTATGGACTAAATAATTAGCTAATCAACCTCTAAAAAAAATATTTTATATTTTCAAATCCATTGTGACTATTATTTAGGCAAACTAAAGTAAAATTTAAAAAAAAAACATATGACGAAGGAGACATTTTTCACAATAAAATCAATTTTCCAATTGCACAATAAATGTACATAATACATTGCATTAATTAAAAAGAAAGAAATTGGTTTACTTTACATGAAAAAGAAAAAGAAAATTAAATACTGTACAAACTTACCGAGTAAATGCCGTGACGAAAGATAACCTTCAAAATCACACGCTGCTTGTTTGTAACGCGCAAAATAACAATAGCGATACCATTGCATACAAAAACTATGAAATATATTTAAGTTTTCACTATTGCAATATTATGGGGACAAGGGGTTATAAAAGGTGAGGCTAACTTACAACCTTAATTAAGACATTAACAATATTTTTATATTTAATTGAAATTTTTTTATTAATTTTTATTTTTAGTTCTTATTTATGAATTTGCTTTCAATTTATTATTTTTTTAATAAGAAATGTTAAGGACAAATGGCAGAGAGCCTTAATAGTTAATGTACTTATAATATACTTGTAACCATTAAAAAAATACCATTGGAAAAAAATATACATATCTTAAAACTATGACAAACATTTTTCTCTATACATCATCTAATACCATAATAGGTAATATTGTCTCGACTTTTTCCAAATCGACTATACATAGCATAGCACAGTTCAGCTGAACTCTGGCAAAGAAGATGGGCAATACTTAAAGATGGCTCATAATAAAAGTTATTATCGATCCGGTATGTGTACACACATTTAAAAGTCGTGACCAAAGCTACCCACCGTGTAATGAGGAGGCCCAGTCTTGCCACTCGCACGAGCTCGTCCCGTCTCTCTCCAACATCGCGCCGATATCGGCCCTCCTCTTCTCCTCATGTCCGCACCACCTCCCCTCGCCGCTCTCTTCAAGATGACCAGATAACCAGACGTTTATGCCAGAAATTATTGTAATTTCTTCTAATGTGTCGTTAACACCTTCACACCGGGGTCTCTGGAGTATTTGGAGAGATCTACCAAAAGATTGAATCAAATGCCACAGTTTTTTATTTAAGCATATTTTTCAGATATAGTATTTATATAGTATTTATATAAGTATTGGCCTTTTTTCCACTGACCATGATTTTTATTTAAATTTTTATTATACATATACAGGGTGTTTTACATTTGTGGTCCATTAGAAGTTTTAGATATCGATTTAAAATTTTTAAAGCGTATTTAATCCTTTTAAGTCTATTTTTCTAAAATATTTTAAACAAAATGCCATTTCTGGTTTAACCACAAGTGACAACTTTGTTATCTTAAATAGAACACACCATATGTTTTTACTTTTTTAAATTCTGTATAAAATTCTATACCATGTTCTATACCTGAAGTGAATGGTTTTCGAGATAATTTTTTTTGTTAAAATTTGACAAATGAGCGTCAATCATAAATAGCCTATAACTTTTTTATTAATGGATTTACGGATATGGAGGTGGGATTTTTGGAAACTTAAAGCATTGTTTAAAAGATTTCATGTTAATTCTTTAACATTTTTCAACAAAATACCTGGAAATTATTTCCGAGGCGAAAGCCGAGGCAAATAACCACGTGAGTGATAAAAAATGACTTTAATGCCGAGGTGCATATTAAATTTTATCCGAAATCACATTTAATAATACTAATAATTAATATTGATGATTAAATCAAATGTCATTTGATGATTAAATCAAATGTCATTTGATGATCAAATCAAACGTCATTTGAATATAGGAAGTGTCTACGTTTGTTGCGACGGTATTAATAGTAGTAATATATTTGCCCGCCGCGGCGATTTTTTAATCTAATTAATAAAATAAACTTATTATTTTTATTAAAAAACATTTTATGAAAGGGTCCAATCGACCTCCGCGACAGTGCTTTTTTAACATTATTTAGTTGCTGCTGAATCTCTTGATTTTTAAGATTATAAATGATTCTTATTATTGTCCGAGCTCAGTGTTGCCAATTGAGGAGTGATTTTTCAAAAGGTCGTATTTCCATTTGCAAAAATTTTTCAAAAAAATGACTATAACCTATATAGGTTAGGGCAATATAGATTATTTAAAAAAAATTCTGATGAATATTTAATAATACTTCAGACCTACTGTCATATTTTGCCGTTAATATATGCCTTTTAACCATATCTTTGGGATTTTGTCAAAAAATTACATTCAAGTAAAAATGGAAATAAGGCCTTTTGAAAAATCACTCCTCAATTATGGTATTTGTACCATAATTTTAAAGGTCAGTACCTTTTATGTTTTAGCGTACCATAATACCATAATTGAGGAGCATCCGTGCAAAACCGGCTAAATCCATTTTATTCAGTTTTTGTTTGTTTTTTTTGATTTCGCATCTTTGGGTTCATTTCTATCGACAACCAAGATAATTCAGTTTAAATCCGACTAAATCCATGTTAAAATCACATTTAAAAAGTAGCTTTAGGAGCAAAACCGGCCAAATCCACGTTTTTTATAGCAAACCCGGCTATATCCAATAAATAATAATATGTGGCTTGGATATGTCGATACTACTACTAAAATTTGTTCTGTTTTTTTATGTTTGCACTATATTTATTTTTTGAATAATAAAGGTTTTTTTACATTTTATTCGTTTTTTATTCGGTTTTCGTGCAAAACCGGCTATATCCAAAACATTTTTTGAAATTTTGTCCTTAATATAAAGTTTTTGAAAACGAAAGTATGTCTTATAAATCAAGTAGGTACCACAAGGCCCACAAAACTCAAGTTTGCTTTTTCTTTTATATGTAAAGGCCAGGAAACCGAGAGTTTTTGCCATTTTCGCAACATTTTATTAAAGTGGATATAGCCGGTTTTGCACGGATGCTCCTCAATTGGACCATATTTTTATCAAAGTTTGTGTTAAAATAAATATGACTTTTGTTCCTAGTTGCTTGGCATAATATTTGTTTGGTGCGTACCATAATGTACCATAATTTTTCTAAATGTGTACCATAATTTTTATTTTGAGGTTGGCAACAATGTCCGAGCTACACATGCTCTATGAGAACAAGAAGAACCACCCCACACACAAACGTTGTAACTCGAATGTGAATAAGCTAAAGCATAATACACCCTCATCAAGTATGCTTGTGGCAGGTTTTTATAATTAAGATTACAAAAAATGCTTTATTTAATTTATCAACCACTATTATATCGATATGTGATGTTCAATTTAAGTCACTATCTAGGTGAAGTCCAAGAAACTTTGTTTTCTTAGAGGGATCAAGATTTACATTGAAAAATGAATTTAAGTGGATTATAAACTCTTTTAAAATTTCAAATCGATATCTGTTTCCGTTTGTATTTCTTGACACATCTGTTAAAACATCATGACGTTACGCGCGATTTATAATAAGTACCTATATAAATTACTTAATTTTGCTGCACTGTGCTAGGCAGTAGATACACTGGTGATTATAATTAAAAAGAATGCCTTAACAGAAGTATTAACACTCTAGATGAGAAAAATAAGATAAATATTTATTATTTTATTACTCGAAGCGAGACCGTATTGTCTTGACACGAAATAGCCGAGCTGCTCGGGCCGTAATTTATCAGATTTTGCATTACTTTCGAACTAAAAGGAGAGGAGGCTTGTTAACATCTACACGCCGTTGTCTGCTGGGTTACAGCAGGTCGTATCAATATTAAATTCCTATTCGATCAAGCAGGTATCTTTAATAAAGTACCAATCGGCGATACAACGGCCCACTGCGATTTAGCACCGCTCCGTACGAGATATTGATGTCGAGTGCTCACTTGGGACGGCGGGCTGGTTATTGGTGTACCAAACACTATATTTAACACAATCGTGACAAGACATCTCCACGGGTCCACTCTCATAATTACATACACCACCTCTTATTGTACCTTTTGGTACTGCCCATCACATATGCAACAGCACCCTTCTACAGTGCTTGCAAATCCAAGTCCGACCGCCTTGGGAAGGATCGTTGTTCAATACCCGCGTGAAAAGAATAAGGATAGAATACCAAACAGAATTTGATTGGTCAGAGCCTCAAGCGTGCGTATTGTAAGCGCCTTCTGTTTGGCGTTCTATCCTTGTTATTTTCACGCGTCCTTCTCAAACCGGTCGGACTTGTGTTTGCAAGCACTGTATAATTAGTTGGACCATGGGTATTTTCACGATCGTTTTTATTATAAATATTTATCGTCACCGTTATTAAACTTCTATACACCTAATATGTTTTTAAACAAGTTATTTTCAAGAAACACCCGCTTTCAGTAAAATGAAGATCAAAATTTTTTTTGCTTAAATTGACTTTTGGTTGGATTTTTATAAATGTTTAGAGTTTTGTTTACTTACATTTAAGACAGGCAGTGCACTTGTTAATTTTTTTTACGTTTTTTTCAGAAAAATGTGTTTAGCTAGCTTTATATGTCTTCCACTGTGTTACCAATTTGAAATCCAAAATTTAATTCAATAAAAAAAGTTGTTATAAAAATAATTTGAAATAAAATGTACAGTCCGTTCAGGCTAAGTTGAGCGCTTTGGTGGGAGATCATGTGACCGTTGATTAAATTAAATATCGAATCCTCGCAAGATTTCGCTAACAAGAAGATGATTTATCAGTGCAGGGGCTTGCGGTTTGTTGGTACAGAGCGGCTACCGAAATATATGTATTTAATTGTACCTAAACATAGAGATAATGGACGGGGTGACATTCCTTAGACCGCTCAACTTAGCCTGAACGGACAGTACTAAGTTCACAAACTTTTGACTCCAATTTTATTTTTTATTAAAAATTGTATGGCTTTTTTAAATATGTTAGTTAAGTTACTTTTTAAAAGACACCATTCCGATTCTTTGTTAAAAAAACAATACCATTAATATTTTCTTTTAGTCACTGTATTAGTGAGTTAAACTCTAATTTATAAACAGGTATTACCAAGTGATAGTAAAATCATTTTAAGGATTTTTTTTAACAAAAACTAAAAAAGTAACGAAATATACATTGGTATCACAACGGACGGGTACACAAAGGACTTAATCAGATAACGTAAAAAAGAAACTATATAGGGTGGTACGATTTTAGAGTAATGCATAAACAAAATCCCTTGTACTGGTGCTCACTTGCAGAATAACAACTTAGATTTCTAAATAATAGACACCCTTTTTTTACCATAAGCTGGTGTCTTTTAGAACTTGTATATTGCGTGGAATTTTCCCTTGGATGTATCTATATCATGAGTTGTAATCACAAATAATTTTAAATTGGTTTATCATAAACTACTTTTAATAAAAGAGACGGTAAATATCCACTTTGTTGTCGAAAAATTCTATTGCGTTACCCTAAATTCCATTGCGTTACCATAAGGCAATGGACTCGGTAACGCAGTGGACAACGTTTTGTGAAACCATATTTAAAAAATAAACAAAAACATGAAAAATAGTATTTTTTCTTACCTTATTTTTATTATTTTTTTGAGTAACTTAGCGGACGAACAATTATTACATTCGCGTTACCCGCACCTGTTTCAACCGATATCTTCTTCCTGATTGAATAAATAAATTCAGCTGGGTAATGTGTACGTCCGAACATCATTTGTTAATCACGTGAGTGCCAAAAAAGTTGCCATATACATATGTTTTTTTAAATATTCTATCGGTAACGTGACGGACGTAACGCAACGGAAAAAATGTCTGGGACACGAGTCAAATTTAAAAAAAAGTAGATTAAAATTAATTAATTTATATATAAATTGTTTACTTTATTAACTAAGGATGTTATGGATTGCTATAAAGCAACACAAAGTTCTGGTTATTCAATATTTAAAAAAAAAACATGTATGTAAGTTTTATAAAACGCTAATGGGACATGCGAAAATGTGTGTTTCACAAGTTTCAAAATTAAAAATAAAATATTCTGAAATAACTAAACAAACATTTTCTGAAAGAGTTTAGGCTTTCACTTGGTTTTTAAATCAATAAGATCCGATAATTTTTAACAAAGTTATTGGAATTCAAACTTACGGACAGCGAAAGGCGGGTGTTTTTTGAAAACGACCCAAGGACAGACAAAATAAAAAGCACGTTTATACACATTACAATTTATTGGTTTATTTTTTCATGTCCTTTACTTGCAACAGAAAAGCCGCTAGGAGTTTGGTTGCTTCCATGAAATTCTTTTTTGGTATATGTTCATTGGCCACTTTTTTATTACAACCATGGGGTATTAAGGGCATGCAAAGTACTGGTTTCTCAAACACTATCTTCAAAATTGTTATAATAACTCTACCTCTGTCTTCACGAATCATATCTGGGTCTTCCTTATAGATCTAACAAAGGGTGAATTTATATACTTTACATTTTGATGTAAAATTTTCATATTTGTCCACTCAAAATCTTGTTGAAAATGTTAAAAAAAGCGTATAAAGATTTCCCATTTAAAATACACGTAAACTTTGATTTTTTTTAAATATCTATATCTCAGCCGCCTTTTATGTTATTGGATTGTTCCAAAAAGGAATTTACTCGTAATCAAAAGTTCTACAAAAATGCTTTATGGGTCATAGCTGTAATCTGCACCTGTAGGATGGTACGGGTCACTAAATCTGATTTTGGTGAAAAATTCCCATATTTTTAAAGATATTTCAAAAGTGACTGGATTCATCGAAAAAATATAAAGGACAAACTTGTAAAAAATTTAATTTTCTTTAAAAAAGGTCTTATCAGTTGAATCGATAAGATTGATATTTGTTGAGATATAAAGCGTTTACATTGACATTTTATGAAATTTTTTAGTATTTTCGTACCAAACTTTTTATAAATGATATTTTCAATTTTTTATCAGTACAATTTCATGTAATTACATTTTTTTACAGTAGGGTGATTAGATAAAAATAAATAACTAAAACAATCAAGCATAATTATTAATAATAAAACTTTAAAGAGAAAAGTTTTTAACTTCTCGTTAAGAAAATAAAAATTTCCGACAATTCAAGAATTATTTATTGTCTCTTATTTGTGTTGAAATTTCTGTTTGCCTGTGAAGAATATTATAAACATATTAACGATCAAAATTGTAATAATATAGTACGCGGTATGAGTATTAATAGTAATAGAGAACAAAAAAGCGCTGCAATTAAGAGGAAAATTTTTGAGTTCGTTCAGGGTCGAGTTTAAGTGTTGTTGTGACAATAGGTATGACAGATATATATTTCATATTTTTGCAGTTTGTATAATACGTTATGAATTTAATTTTAAATTATGTGTATTATAGAAATATCTCACCTAAAAATTCATATAACAATGTGTATAATACACGTTGTTATAATAATAATTACATACAAAATTTTTTTAGTAGATCTTTATTTCTGACCCTTAAACCGTTTACAAGATAAACTGGCACTAGGACCTAATGCTAAATTAAATACAAATCACTCGATGAGACTATGACATTTTAACATAATTTTTTAAAATATTATAAAATATTTTTTTTTTATTTAAAACGTTCATATCTAACCACTTGTTATTTTATTAATAATTATGCTTGATTGTTTTAGTTCTTTATTTTTCTCTAATCACCCGACTGTAGAAAAAACGTAATTACATGAAATTGTACTGATAAACAATTGAAAATCATCATTTATAAAAAGTTTGGTACGAAAATCCTAAAAATTTCATAAATTGTCAATGTAAACGCTTTATATCTCAACAAATATCAATCTTAGCGATTCAACTGATAAGACCTTTTTTAAAGAAAATTAAATTTTCTACAAGTTTGTCCTTTACATTTTTTCAAAGATTTCAGTCCCTTTTGAAATATCTTCAAAAATATGAGAATTTTTCACTAAAATAAGATTTAGTGACCCGTACCATCCTACAGGTGCAGATTAAAGCTATAATAGCTACATAAAGCATTTTTGTAGAACTTTTGATTACGAGTAAATCCCTTTTTGAAGCAATCCAATAGCATAAAATGCCGCTGAGATATAGATATTTAAAAAAATAATCAAAGTTTACGTTTATTTTAAATGGGAAATCTTTATACGCTTTGGTAGAGTACTTTGAGTTATTATTAAGGGCTCAAATTTTCAGGGAATTTTTTTTGAACATTTTCAACTTAGAATATATTCTAAGTTTGTTTTGTGTTTTTTGTTAAAATACAATGGTGGTTTGTTATTACAGGTAAACATGTATATGATTGATTTAATCAGTACCTATCTATTAAAGTTTCCAAATAAATAAATAAACGGTCTTTCATTTAAAATGATCTCATTTATAATTAAATTATGCATGAAACTGTTAACAGTTGGTTAATTTTTTTAACGTTCTGACTTACTTGAATAGTTGCTCTTCTGGCTGCCTGGTACAAATTTTGATACATGCTCTCCTGCCAGTGTTTCACCGAAGCCACCAACGCAACTTCGACTTTATTTTTGATGTTCAACTTGTTGACGGTATTTTTAACGTGCGTATTAACGAGGTTAACGGAATGCTCTAAAATTTGTTTCGGTACAACTTTCACGGTGAATTCTTGCTTTATTATGGGCATTTCGTCGGGGCAAATGCATTTTTGCGACTCGTCTACGCTCATGGACGGTTGTCTCCAAAAGTCCATGAGAATTCGAACTTTGTCCCATTTCTGTTTGTTTGGAGGTAAAAGAGGTCTAAAAATGTATAACTATGGATATAAAATTTTGTTAAAGTAAAATACATAAGACGATTACATTATTTCTTCCGGGTCAAAATTTTTAATAGATTCATACACCCTCTCTTCGTCTGGGGTTACTTGATCGACAAAATCATTAAAATGCGGAATTGTTATTCTATTCTTTTCGTTAACCATTGTTTTAAATATATTTTGAGCGTCATCTTCAATTTCTGTTGTGGAATCCTCAGTTTTTTGGACGGTCAATGTAAAATACAAATACCCTTCGAAAGTAAAAAAAATATATACAAAAATAAAAAATACATAGAAAAAAATATTAAAATTTCTTATTTTGGATTTTTACCTATAAGATACCTAGGTTGTCTTTGAATTGTTTGAAATACCCAGAGAAGCAAGGTTTGGGAAATAAATTAGTCAACTTTTTCCCAACTCAGTTTGGTGTACGATATTTAAATTAAAATGTAATTTAATTTTAAATATCGTACACCAAACTTAGTGGCGGCTGGTGGATTTTGAATACCAATTATTAGATATGGGACCCACACCAAATTTATATGTGTTTATAATGACATTAAATAAACAAGTTCTGCGCAAGCAGAATTTAAATTGAAGTTTGCGAAAAAAATATAACTTTTTGCTCGGCCGTACCGGCCCTATGGCGACCCCAATAAATATAATATACCTAAATTTAATTGGTGCAATTTATTATTTACCAAAGTTTATCGACATATTTCAAATTTCATTTAAAAAATCCAAATTATGCAGATTTTATAGCATTTTAAATTTTTAATATTTCTTTTCTTCGTTTTATAAATTGTCCTCGTGCGACAAAATGACGTCTTATGACATTAGTTCTTTAATATACTATTTTATAATTTTTATTATTTTCAATATTTTTAAATATAATTTTTTTTATTTTTAAATTTTTTAATTGTTTTCCGTGTCTACATATATTAAATGTAAACCGTTTTCCTTTAGTTTTAATTACAAAAAGCGTTTTATTTACCCAATTTTAAAATCCTCTCAATATTTTTTTTAATATTCTTTCAAATATAATTATAATATATACCTATAAAGGTATTTGTAAATACTCTGGATTTGTTCAAATATTTACCAATATGGCATTGGTCAATTTTTTGAAAGCCTAATATTTGCCAAATAAACATTAAACAATTTTTTTACGTAAAATTAAACCAACAGTACCTACCTAACTTTTGCATATTATTGGGCACAATTTGATAATTTATTGTGGCCATCGCGATTGCACAAAAATCATAGGAATATTAAGTCCTATATAGTATAGCAAAACTTTTCCAAAGATAAAAGGGCAACTCTTGGCCAAGTTTTAACCTGATGTGGTTCTCTAGTTCAAGAAATGGCTAGAATTTTCTTTTTTTATGTATCTGTACATTATTATCTCGTTTATTAAAAAAGATACAAACAGTTTCAAAGTCACATAACGTTGCTTTAAAACAGCGTATCTTCGTTAATAAGATATACGAGGTGTGTTCAGAAAATAACGAAAATTGTTAAATTTCGCGGGTTCGGAGGGTCCGGTTGTCATAAAATTTTCTTTATTATGTTTTCATTGTTTACTTTGACTTTGGCAGCCGCTAAGGTTAGACGTGATTTATGAGCTCGGCGATTTTTCGTTCGTTTAAAGAAATGGATCAAAGAATTTCTATCCAATTTTGCTTAAAAAATGAAATAAATTCTGTGAAATGTTAACAAAGGCCTTTAGTGAGTCTGTTATAAGTAAAACAAGAGTTTACAAGATGGCCGTGAAGACGTTGAAGATGACGAACGCCCCGAACGCACAAGCACATTAAAAACCGATAAAAACATAGAAAAAGTGGAAGAAATGGTTATACCTAAACCATCAGAGAAGTCGCTGATGATGTTGGTATATCGATTGGCTCATCCCATGAAATTTTTTCGAATGTATTGGGTATGAAACGCGTGGCAGCAAAATTTGTTCTAAAATTGTTAAATTTTGAACAAAATTTTTGGCCAAACACAATACTGTAATGATGCCCCAGCCTCCATATTCGCCAGACTTGCCTCTGTCTGACTTTTTCCTAGTCCCAAAAATAAAGAGAACCTTAAAGGACCGTCGTTTTGCAAGCATAGATGACATTAAAACGCATCGCTGAAAGAACTAAAGGCTATCCCAAAGATCGAGTTTTAGAAGTTTTTCGAGTATTGGAAGAAGAGCTTGCACATGTGCATAATATCCAATGGGGACTATTTTGAAGGCGACAACATTAATGTAAACGAATAAGTAAGTATTTGTTTCAAAAAACTAAAAATCCCGATATTTTCTGAACACACCTCGTATAATAACGTGAATAAAAAACAAAATGTTCAGAAAAGATTAGCGGTTTGCGAGGAAATCATCATGTTGGCTTTAAAACAGTTAAAGAAATAAGCACAAAATGTTCAAAAAAGATTGGACTACAGTGTTATTGCTGCACAAACTTCAGGAAAAAAAATTCCTACTTTTGCACGCACGAAACTTGTACCAGCCAAGATGTTTACAAATCCTTTGCAAGGACAATGAAATTTTTTTTAAATAATTTAAATAAATTGACATACCTACGCCGCCGTATACTATACTTGGGTATTTTGGACCCAGCCATTCTGAAATATTCGTAACCACGTAGTCTATATCGTTGAAAAAGTCTTGTTTTTTGGCGACCAAAAATTTCATCATTCCTGGACTGTTGAGCGTGTATGCTGATTCTAAGATAAACCTACAATAGTTGGTAAAATTTCAGAGAACTGCCTGTCTGAGATATACAGGGTGTCCCATGGTTTACTAAAATTACTAGATCAATAGAGTTTTTGAAGGAATTCGTAGATAAAATGTTTTCCGGTGATCATGGGACACCCTGTATACATGAATGGGAAACCAAAACAGCGAGTAACTTTATATTAACGGGAATTTCGATGTTCTCAGTTTGAAACGACTCAAGGCAGTGCATCCAACACAAAAAATTTCCCTTTGAAGAAGCTGCTCCAGCTCCATAATACTTCGCGTCTTTTTCAACCATAGTGAATGGGTCCGTTTCCCAACCTTCAATATCCTTTTGATCCTTGACATCCAAGTACAAATAAACGCATAGCTAAAAGGGCATTTTACAATTTGTAATATTAAATGGGTGCAATACAATAAATAAAAAGCGCAAATGTAATGTTTTCTCTTAAAAGTATACTTGAAAGTTCTGTTGTAATATTTCTAAAGATCGATGTTCTTTGTAGACAGTAGACTTCTATATGGAAGCAATGATATCCAAAGTTTAATGTTTTCTTCAGATAATACCTATCTAGTTTTCAGGCGTTTCAGTTTTACAATTCATTATAATAACCATAGGTATACCTATTGATGAAGAACTTACTGTTTTCTTGTTACCTCCAGGTTTAACCAATCTTCCTAAAGTAATAGGAGGTAACGTGATAGTCTTTCCATTAATTTCCGTTGACCCAACATCAAAACTTTCATTCCTTATCCCCAATTTACTGAACCAAGACTCCACGTAAGCTTTCATTCCGTAAATTTCCTTGCTATATTTTGGATCTGTCGGTATGGTTTTGAAGCTTATAGCTTTGGCCAAATTGTGCCTGAATTTGTTCTCGTGTCCATCGATTTCCTTAAGGAGTTTCAGGAGGGTGGGTTGAATAGGAATTTTAAATCTCACATGTTCAGCGTACCAACTGCCGTATGTAAAATTTGTTGTAATGGTTTCAGTGTGTTCGTTTCTGTATGTGTGAGGAAATACCATTATTGTAAAATAAAACTTTTTAATGTGGAAATAACAGAAGGTAAATGTGTCAAAATTTACGATGACACTTAAATAAGGTTGAGAGTCCCTGTATATTTCTTTTTAGATGTTTTTCTACTCCCACCTTTAAAACGCCCTTTATCGTACATGTTTCCATGACACTAAGTGATCTTTTAAATACACATTGACAAGTTGTGGCTTTACGGCGCTTTAGTCACGGGCTGAAGTTAGCAACAGGTTTTTAGTCACGGGCTGAAGTTAGTTTTAAGTTAGTTGACAGTTGTCAAATGCCATACAATCGTTAAAATAAAGTGCCCTTCTTATAAAATAAAACTAAATGTGAAAATTATTTTATTATCTCAATACAAAAATACAAAAATATTAAATAGTTTCTTAACGCCAATATTTGAAAAGTTTATATGAACATTGTACTGACCTTTTAATTTCGCCCGCAGTAAACTATAACTTATATTCGGGCACGGACTCCACTGTAAAGTCCTCATAAAACATTTCCTTTACTTTCACTGTGAAAAACTGTCAATTTTCAAGATACATTTCGATTTATAACCTTTATAATTGTGTTTATAAAATGTAAAAATGTGAATCTGAATGTGACATTTGACAGTTTCCCCTGTTGTTTCATAGATGGCGCTCTATACAAATTTTTGATTTAAATCCTTTTAAGATAATAATAAGTATTTGTCGTAGAAAAAGTATAGTATGCACCTCGTTTATAAACTTTTCTATACACTCATTAACTTAAGCACTCGCTCGCAAGCTCGCTCGTGCCTAAATTAAATTCGTGTATAAATTGGCGTTTATCAAACTTGATACATAATATACTATTTCTTTGAAATCATGTTCTGTGATCATTTTTATAGTACCTATTAACCTTTATAATCTGTGTATACTATAATAACTAGGGATGGGATATTTAGGTACTAAAAACTGAAAAATAGGTAACTAAAAAGGTACTAAAAAACGCATTTTAGGTTAAAAAAACAGCATTTTAGGTAAAAAAAAACATTAAAAGTTCAAGTTTCTTTTATAATTTTGTTTAACCGCATCCCCAAACACAGAACATACCCACAATCACAATCCACAATAAACTATTTCTATGCAATAAACTGTGTTTTACTGAGTGACACTCACTACACAGAAATTCTATGACAGAACATAAGCTCAATACAAAGAAATACTATAAAGAAAGTTACTGTTACAGTCTGTGACCCATAAAAATAATTTAGAATAATAGAATAATTTCTATGCTGTGACCATAAGAAAAAATTCTATACCGTTGAGTTGCACGCCCTGGATAAAATATTGGCGGAAAATTTAAAAAGAACACAAAAAAATAAAATAAGTAAAAATACGAAAAAATAGATAACAAATATATAAAATAAACTGACAAATTAAAAAATATGTAACAAAAGTATAAAAAGCAAAAACCTCCAAAAAAAGTAAAAAAAGGTGAAAACTAGTTAAAAAAAATAGGTAAGAAAAGTATAAAAAAGGTAGTTTAAAGCAAAAACCTCCAAAAAAGGTAAAAAAGGTGAAAACAAGTTAGGTTCATATAAAAGAAAATCTTTTAAAACACATTTTGGCATCATTGGTTTTCAAATAGTTACATCGGTTGAAAAAAGGTAAAATAACTAAAATCCCATCCCTAATAATAACCTATAATAGGTTTCATGGTTTTTCTATGGTCATTTCTATCAAAAGTTGTAATTTTTAACAAATTTATATTTAGCATTCTAAAGAGCTAAGCTAATATGTGGCTTAAATCAATTTTTAAAACAGTAATATTTGGCCTAAGTTGACAATAAGAAGGTTTGGACAAAAAATTAATGTTAAATAATGCTTCCAACACAATTATAAACACTTTTATTATTAAAGACGTCCGTTAAATTAATGTATAAAATTGACACACCAATCCTAATTAATCTTATTTAATACTTAAAATATAATAAAACACAATAAAAAGTCTATCTTCTTTTGAACCCATACTTCTTTCTTTCGTAAAACAAGTCAGTCTTCGAACTGCCCAGATTAACAATCTTTGGACACCCATCTCTGTCTTTTTCCTGGATCGTACACTCTTTGCAGTAGTAAGCATCGGAAACCCCTGGACCTCCGCATACAACGCATCTTCCTTGGTACGATCCGTAATTACACTCATCACAAATACGCACTAATGTGCAGGGGCGCACGTACGAGTCGCAAATTACACATTTTCCATCGCATTTTTCGCACAATCTACCTATAGCTACGCCGGGCTGTTTTCGGCAGAAAATCAAGTCCGGGTGATGTTTCGCCATCTAGAAAGCCTAAAAATATGTAAATTGATTGATAATAGAACGTTTATTTGTTGAAAATACCCACAAAAACGAAGAAATTACGGTGAATTGTTTGGTTATGACAAGTTAGGTTATGTTGCTTGTGTCTAAAGTGCTTGTCAAAATTTTTAAAATTTGTATTCCTATATAGCATGCAATATATATTTAAATTTAGTATGATTTTTCAATTATATATATCATAAATTATAATTTTAAACATACTAAATATATGTTTTAAAGCTTTAAACATTATTTATCGCGTTGTAGCTTGAGACACTTTATTGTGTCTAAGGTTGCAGTCATAAATAAACAAACCATAGACATAGAAATATTAACCATCGACGTATAAAACTAAGAATTCCTCATTGAATTCAAATGGAAAAATAAACTAACGTAGTCGTAAAAAACAAAAAAATTAACTGTTACAAATTCTTCGAAATAATAGTAATTTATTTCATAAGCCACAGAACACTATAATCTTCGTGAGAGAGACCTAAGTTGTTACTTTAGACACCATTTTTTTTAATTGTAGAGGGCGCCACAAACGTCAACGGTCAACATTTAAAAACATCTTAAAAAACGACATTTTTTCAGTGTTAAAAAAGCGTTACAAAAAGAACAAAAGCATATTGAAATTAAGTTATTCATATAGATTAGATTCGGCTATATTTAACATGATGTTCTCTTCGCCGAATGTACGGGTTTTCTCCCATGAAAGTAAGTTTTAAAATTGCCTTAAAAATATCAGTTTTTTACTGTTGTGTGTTATTGCAGATTCTGAAAACGCGATTTCCCGTAAACCGGGGCAGAATGCGATATTGAGAAAACCGTTTACGTCCATTGGAGTTAATAGTACACCAGCGAAATCTCCGCTACACAAGCAGAATGTAGCAGGTAAAAAAATGAATGACAAAGTGGCATGTTCCTCATATCATGACAAAGTGGCGACTACAAAAACTGAAGAGGTGTTTGTAGATGATTATATGTTTTCATATAGAAGTGAAAAAGGTGAATATTTATTTCATTCAGTTTTTAGACATTTTATTCTCAATCCACACTATTTTCGTGCTCTTGGTCCCTTAATATGTGAAAGGGTGCAGCTGCCCTGTTAAGCAAAAATACCTTATCTACAATATTGAGTGATAAAGGACAAAAGATCATTTTTAGTGTTATAAAGTTATATTAAATATAAACAATAAAAATTATCTTTTGTTCTTTATTACCTAATATCATAAATAGGACATTTTTGTTTATCCTTTTATTCTATGGTCCTTATTTGTTTGCATCATGCTTTAGATAGTTTAGAACATTACAAATAGTTTTAGGACATTTATAGGGTAATGACACCAGTAATTGCCATTATAAGCTAGTGTTTACACAAAAAAGCTAAAAAAGTCCAGAAGAAATTTAGATTTCGTCCTAATAAAAAGCCATGGTGGTTAATAGATACTTATAGAAGGTCACTATATTACCAAACATTAAAAATTAAAGACATAACTAAGTACAATATATTTTTTTTTATTGAGGTATAGAGGACTAGTAATTGCCATGACCATTTTTAAAAAAACCAGTAGTTGCCAGTGTACCTGGCCAGTAATTGCCACTAATTTATTTTATTAAATAAAACAAAAAAAATGGAAAATGGCATACCACCTTGGCAAGCAGCCAATGCAGATTCTTTACTTTCTTGGGAATAGCGAAAAAAGGGCTTGTTTTTTGGTTCCATGCACAAACAAAACTCAAATTGATTAACAGCATATGCCAATATCACGAAAAACTAATCTTACTCTTTCTTAACCAAAGTCACAAGAAATCTTTTATAAACAGCTGATTCAACAAGTTGCCTGAATATGTTTTTCCTGTCGAAAAATGCGCCACCTGGTGACAGTTGTTCTAAATACATAATACGCTAGATACACTTCCTTACACATAGGCAGTGCGCCATATGCACAGATATTGCATATAGCTTTGTTTTTAAATTTCTAAATAATAATAATAATATATGGCAACTACTGGTACAGTCCGTTCAGGCTAAGTTGAGCGCTTTGGTGGGGGATCATGTGGCCGTTAATTAAATTAAACATCGAATCGTCGCGAGATTTCGGTAACAAGAATATGATTTATCAGTGGCGCGGCTTGCCGTTTGTTCGTACAGAGCGGCTACCGAAATACATGTATTTAATTGTGCCTGAACATAGAGATGATGGACGGGGTGACATTCCTTAGACCGCTCAACTTAGCCTGAACGGACAGTACAGTGGCAATTACTGGTGCCTTTACCCTAAGGCATTTTTGACAGTATATTAAAGATTTAGGAGACTGAACAGTTAATTCAACAGTTCTGGAAAAATTTTAGTTCTATAAATATTTTATGCATATATTATAGATATGTAATACTAATACTAATTTGCTTTTATGATGGTTTTAGACGATTTTAATGACATATGGGCAGGTTACAGTGATGAGATTTTTCCACAAATGGTTTGCAATGATATTAGAAACTTTTGTGGTGCCACACCAAAAACTCCAGAACCACAAAATGAATTTGATATAGATTCAATATTTTTTACAGTCTCCGAGCCAGTTTTATTCATTCCTGAACAAATGAATGCTTCTTTTGATAAATTACCAGAATTTGAAGATTCAATTGAATCTGTAGGTACTCCTCATATTGATTTTGATGAATTTAATGACTCAGTTTAATTAGTTAAACTATTATATTTATGTTTTGTATATTTTTAAGTTTTTTTATATTTATGTACTACATTAAATCTGTAACTAAAATATTAAATGTGTAACTATAGTTACACATTATTAGTTATAACTAAATAACTCTTTGTTAGATTATAAATAAATTAGGTATTTAAATAAAAAGTATTTTAACTTAAGTCACAATTTATTTGAATTTATAAAATACATATTACATTTATGTACCAAACAAAATAAAAATATAACAGGTACAATAGGTCAAAAATTAAATAATAAAAACAATTTTAATATGTATAATACAGTGTTTTTTACATAGGGAGGTTTTCTTTTAACAAGTATTAAATTTACATATTGATTTACCATTTTTGTAAAAAACACCTTCAGTCAAATATTCTTTCAAATAAAAATTTTAATTTTTTTATATCTGTCAAATTTAGACCAAATAATCTTTGCTTGCAATTGTTAAAAAATTTACCAAAAAGAGTATAAAAAACAGCATTGAAATCTTAAGAAATTAACCAGACAGGTAAAAAACCCTTTAAAATAAATTCATTTAATTAATTAGTTTAAATATTTTTAATTTAAAAGAAAAACTCCAACCCATAAAACAATGAAGAAACACATTTGGTGTAATATACAGTGTATTATTAATTTACTGCACACCCAAGACTAGAACTAATGGTTTCATAGATAATAATAAATCACTTTAATTAATTACAATAGCCAACATAATTAGTGACTAATATACAGCCAAACTACATTAACCAAAAAATTTAAAATTAACTGTTTTCTGCCTAATAAAAACTGCCAAAATTTGGTACAAATTAATACAATATTGCTTTCTTAAAATTCTAATTGAGGCGTCTATACTATTAACAAACTACTCACAAATATTGTTGTTTGCGTAAAAATATTATTTTCCTAAAATTTATGGATCCTACTATTTTAATTTATAAGTTGCCCAGTATGAAGTCAGAAATATTTTTTATAATTTGTAAGAAGCCATTCTACTATTAAATATCTAAAAATAAGGGAATAATTTATCTTAAAAATAGTATACAGATGTGGCATCAGCCAAAAATATCTTTTTTAATAAAAATAAAAAATCAGTCAAAAAAATTGAATTTTGTAAGTCACAATGGTAAAACAATTGAATATGGTGTAAAGAGTTTGTGATTATGTTTTAATTGTGCATTTTTTTCATTATATTTTATTTTATTTATTGTATTTTTTTTGTTGTAAATATGTCAGATTTCCTGAGTTAAAGCCTAAGAAAACGGTTTACACCATACATTTATTTGAAAAAATGTTCAGATTCTTAGTCTCCATTAATTTTTAGACCAATTCCAAATACATTCATAATGGTTTACTTAGTGCATAAATAAAAGTATGCATCTATTTTTCCTAAAAACTAAAATAATTTGCATATTAAATTCAGTTTGTTTTTTATTTGGACTTTGACGTGAAAAACTACTAGTGCTATAATTGACTACATTCCCACACGGAGTTAATCTCTAAAATACATATTTAAGATCTTTTATTTACTCCACCAGTGGAGTGTGTGGCAACAGTGGCTTTTGGTCATTTTAGTCACGGGCTGAAGTTAGCTTTAATATTAATTGGGAAAAAGTGAGGTTAAATCCGTTGACAGTTGACGGATGTCAAATGTTTAACAAATAAAATTGGATTTAAAATCTTATTTATGTTCATCGTAGATAAAGTATAGTATGCAACTCGTTTTATAAACTTCTTTAGACACTCGTTTTTATTAAAAACTCGCTCGCAAGCTTCGCTCGTTCTTAATTAAACTCGTAAATAAAATGGCATTTACAAAACTTGATACATAATATACTATTTTGAATTATCTATTAAAACAAAAAAGTTGTCCCATAGATTTTTTTAGACCAGATCTCTGAAATTAGAATGGGATGGCCAATATTAAACATAATTGCTGAAAAAAATCTTAAATTTAATTAATTAACAAATAAATAGAGTAGCGATACCTCTCACTGTTGTTTATGCACGCTCGTTAACTATAAATACCAGAAGGCTGTAAACAATGGGTAAAATACAAAAGAGGATAAGTCAAAATAATGCCTTTTACCCACATAAATATTCGGATGAAGATGTGATAAAAATACCCATAAACTGCCATGCTAAGTCAAAAGGTCTTATCTACAATATATATCATTCTGATGCCTTCTGGATGCAATTGTATTTGGGTTTCTGAGATATCTTATTTCTGATATTCTATAGAGGGCTAAAAGCGGCCTTATAGTCTATTCATTTTAACAATTCACCAGAATAAATATTGGTTAATCAGCTACAAGACTTATGCTTCACAGTGTGCCAATTGGCCAATAGCGTACCGAAAATTTTCTACTACCACCACCTCGACCACCACCATGTAAAAGTCACATTTCGTAATGGCATATTTGCTTAGAAAGTAAATCTTTTCATTGGCAAGGCAAAACACGAATGTAAAGTGACATTTTTGTGTGAAAAGTGACAGGTCTGTGTGAAAAGAAATTGACAGCATACATAGTTTGACATTCGTTTTAAAATTTGTATTGTATTTGTGTAAATATCATTTAAATACAAACACAATTAATTGTGTTCTAATTAGGACACAATTAATTGTGCTTGTAGAAGAAACATATCCAAAGTAATGAAATTGACTTTGGAAAATTGTTTTGAAATTTACAAAAATTGTATTATGCAGCTCGGATTTTTTTCTCGACGGATTTAGATTCTTTTAAGTGTTGTTGTGAAGTGACATTTTTTTCACATTTATTAATTAAGGTTCAGAACAAGAAAAAAATCAATTGTTTATAAAAAATTTGATAAATTATTATAAAAAATACATTTATCCGAAAAGTAGTCAACAATCGGCAGTAAAGTAAAAGATTTAATACGAGTATTGTATGCAACCAATTATACATTTTAAGATGTGCCTATTGCTAAAAAAGCACCGTCGCGGAGGTCGATTGGACCCTTTCATAAAATGTTGTTTAATAAAAATAATAAGTTAATTTTATTAATTAGATTAAATGACATTTGATTTAATCATCAATATTAATTATTAGTATTATTAAATGTCATTTCGAATAAAATTTAATATGCACCTCGGCATTAAAGTAATTTTTTATCACTCATGTGGTTATTTGCCTCGCCTCGGCAAATAATTTTCACATTCGTGATAAAAAATACGACTTTACTGCCTTGATACATAAATAACTATTTTATGGTAATTGTAGAATAATTTTTCATAGTCAATTTTTACCTTAAATGTCAGTTTTATTAAAATCTTTTATCTGTCCAAGAATAACTAGATTTTGTTAGGTACCAAAAATTTCATTTGACAATAACTTCGCTAAAATATAAAATTATGCTAATTTCACGATTTCTGATCCATTGTTAATGTCAAAATATTTAAAAAATTTATAAAATAGGAATGCAATCAAACGACATAATCAAATAAGTCCAAATAAAAAAAACGAACTTTATAAAAAGTGACCAGTAAAATAATGTTTTTTTTAATACTAAGCAACAAGAAATAAGCACTTTGTAAACATACTAAAACCAAAATAATGAGATCTCTTTAATAATAAACTTTTGACTAGCTTTCACAACGAACCGATGAATGAGAAAACGAAAACTCTACGACTTGTTAACATTCTCTAGGACCATGGAACACAATTGAAGGCAAAACTTGGTGGAAAACTCTTTGAGAAAACAGGCGGAATTTCTCGAGTCGTTCTCTTTGATTATCTCGTCGTCCGAGCCGTTCGCGAAATTTTTGCAAAACAGCAGAATCGAGAGGGGGTAAAAGTACTTGTCCATGTTTTTGAGGAGGACGTTCTCCAAGGCTGCCACAGGTAAATTGTTCGTGAGCCAGAACTCGATGCATTTCAGCAGGATGTTTTGCATTAGAATGTGGTTTTCCGAGACGTAGATCTTGGTTATGTAGAACTCTACTATGGCGGACGCGGTTTCTATGACGTTGCTGTAGGGGGTTTCGTCCTTTTGCGGGGGGATTTTCGCGTTCTTCCCCTCGGAGATTAGCTTGGAAACGCTCGATATGGGCGGCGAATTTTCGGTGCTCGCCACCGACTGAACGTATTGCGTCATGTTTTGCCGTATGTCCCCGATTTCCGACATTTCACAGGGACTCTCCCTGCCGCCTTGGTGCTCGATATCGTCCCCCCACTGTCTGATGCTGTCCAGCGACGAACTGGAACTCAGTATTTTGCCGGGAGTGTGGCAGTGCAGTATTTTATCACTGGAATTGGAATGTAGCAGCAGATTCTTCTCGTTTAAGTCGTCTTGCAGATTTTTAACGATCAAGTCGATTTGGCTTTGTTCCGAAGTATCGAAAGAGCTTTTTTTCGAACAAACGTTCAGCGATTTCATGTGCTCCTTGAAAGCCATCAGTTGGAACCCCAAACTATCGCCGTAATGACCGTCGAGTAAAGCTATTTTACTCGCCGCTTGATAATTCCCGATGTTGAAACACGTGGTTAATATGGTCTCGCTATCGTACAAACCGAAATACGTTTGGAGGGCGTAATGAAGCGTTTTTTGCCCCATTTTGTATCCCGGGCATTCCCTCAACAAGTCCATAAAGCAATTCTTACCGTGGCCAACTTTATCGCTCTTATTATTATCATCATCCAGGTTCTCCACTTTGCGCATTGCGTAGGGCGTAAATTTTTTCGATAGGAGGAGCTTGTGGTCGGTTAGGTTGAACGTTATGGCCATGGATGGGAGTCCCGGGACTTCTATGGGATAGTTGTCGTTATTCCCGGATAGGGTGTTCGGGAATTTTATGATACGACGGGTGTTTTTGAAGACTGCCACTTTTCCTTCCATGTTCGCTAGTTTTCTGTTGTCGTCCATCGGTTTTCCAAGGATTGCCTGGGAATGGATAAAAAATTACACCTATTTTAATTTCATTAAAATGGGTTATATTTTATATATTCATTAAATTACTTCCTACAAACAGTTTAAGGAGGTTCGGGCACGATTTTAGTCACTATGAGAAAATGTTGAAAAAATTCTAGGTTGTAGTAGAGTCTACATTTCTGTGGGTAAAAGGCATAAGGGGATAAGTCAAAAAAGCAATTTTTCAGTAGAGCCTTAATCGTATTCGCATTAATTCAGGAAACATATTTATGGTTAGCGGGTATACCCTTTTGTTAGCACATGCCATATGCTAACAAAAGCGTATACCCGCTAAACATAAATATATTTCCTGAATTAATGCGAACACGTTAAAGTCTCTATTGAAAAATTGCTTTTTTTGACTTATCCCCTTATACCTTTTACCCACAGATTTACAAAGTTTTAGAAATATTGGCAGACTAGTTTCCTAGTAAAAAATTATAAGGTTGCTAAGGCTATACGGGATGTTATCGTTTATTATTGATAAACTGTGTTGTAAATGTTAACAAAAATTTATATGCCACTTATAATTGCATACAAAAAAATCATAAATTTCTTATTGTCATGTTATAAGATAATATAAGATATGCATTAATAAAAAACAGGCTGTATTTAATTAGCGCATATTATGCGCTAATTAGATACAGCCTGTTTTTTATTAATGCATATCTTATAACGGACATTGAAAAATTAATGATTTTTTTCTTTTATATGTACTTATGCTTATAGAAATTTTTGTTAACGTTCATTCAATTACCGAGAAAAAATGGTAATTGATTTTTAAATTACTGAAATAAGGTAATTGTAATTGATAATTGATTTTAACAATTCTTAGGTAATTCAATTATTTTCAGAGTAATTAAATTACTTACAAGTAATTGAATTTCTTTTAGTAATTGAATTACTTGAAAGTAATTGAAATTATTTATTTTTGATTCAATTACCCAATAATTTTGCTTGTTCAATACAATTTTGTAATATTATAAAGAAAAAAACGTTGAAATGAATAATTCTTAGAAGGTCTAAAATCTAGAAGAGTTTTTTTGCAAGGGCTTTAAAAATATTTTACGAGTGGGTATGGTACATTTATGGGTTTATTGGGTTTAGACTGTAAGTCGTATAAAAGCGAAAACAAATGTTATCCTTTTCACATGTTGGTTCACAACGAATTAATATGACATTCATAGTATGAACTGTGCATGTACTTTCTTTTCTTAAAAAGGTTTATACATTTTTTTTTAACCTTCCTGCGGGCGCATTTTCTATGTGCACGAGTTTGGGCGCAATTACTAAAAAGTAATTTTATTACTAAAAAGTTATTCAATTACTTAAAAGTAATTAAATTATTTAAAAGTAATTCAATTACTATAAAAGTAATTGAATTAAAATAAGTAATTTAATTATAGTAATTGCCTATATAACACTGTGCAAAATTATAATATATCCCATTATAATTTGTCCATGTATTTTGACCCAATAAACACGAAAATCACAAAAAAAAATTATGGAAGGGTTTTTGAAATATGAATTTTTAATTGTTTTTTTTTATTTTCGGAGGTGTTTTGACGATTTTGAGTATAGCTTGAAATCTAATTGATCGATTTGGTCAAACAAGCCCTTAAATTGAAGGTATTTGAGCCCTCTAAAACTTTCTTTTACATACTTTTGATATCGGATAAGTATTTGGACGCTAGCGATTTTAATAACTTAAAAAATTCGTTTTTATGGCAAAAATTGAAGTCGAAAATTTACATATCGTCCTGGGAAAGGTTTAAATCAAACAGATAACTCCACTTTGGATTTTGTTTCGTGAAGCTGACATTTTTACAAAAACAACAAGGTAATGTTGATAAAAATACATGAAAAAATGGCGAAGTTATGAATTTTTTAGTGGAAGACCAAAATTCAGCTTTTTGATGATTTTTATTTTATTTTTTTTCTTTTATTTCGTAATATGTTTATTTTTTAATGAAAACCTAATTAAAGTGCATGATTGGAATTTTTTAAGTTTTTTACGTACTTTATTCACCGAAAACATTATATAAAATTTAAATTTGACATGACTCTGCAAACGTGAATTCTTTTGTTTCTTGTGTTGGTAGGGATATTTGGTTTGATTTATTTGGTGACTACCATAATTTGGTTTTTAAAGTAAATTATTAAAAAATCACAAATGTACAAAGTTATTTATTAAAAGATATATTTTTTAATAATAATAAGGATTGTCTAATTATTAGACAATCCTTCTACTTTATATGGTTTTAAGACTTTTGCTGCATTCAACATAATGCATATTTTCTGTTGATTTTTTTTGTTCCCATTAGAGGTGCGACTTGAAAAAAAACGGTCCATTTTTTTTGGTTTTTTTTCAGGTTTTTTTTCATTGTTTTTTTCAAATGGTTTTTTTTCACATTTTAGTTTTTTTCAAGATTAGTACCATTTGCCTAATTTTTTAGGTTTCATGGACTAAAATTAGCCACTAAATGACAATTAGTAAATGTAAATACAGTCTCGCGCTATGCACGCGCCACCACCACCGAATTGACCAATAAGGGCCGCGCTTGTTTTGACTTGGTCCTTAAAAAAGTAACTACCTATAATATTTTTGATTCAGCGCTTGATTTTTCAAAAAGCTACCAAAAGCACTTTTTTCATGATTTTTCAAATTCATGTAGAGTATGGAATTTTTTTTCAAAAAAACAATAGCAAATTCTTGTAGAACATTTATTCATTGGTGGTCAGAACATTCCGTGGACCAGAAAGAAAAATCGATTTTTTTGTTACGGTATTTGTTAGGATTGAGCGTTGCACATTTTTCATCTAAAAATCTCAAAACTAGAAACTTCAAGCTTCAAATTGCTTTTTTTACGGCTCCAGTACTACCATTTTTAACAAAGATACAGCTATCCGAAGAATCGCAAAACAATTTTTTTATCCTTTAATTTTTTGTATTGGTGTAGAAGTTTTACATTGCTACTGGTTTCTAATGTGGAAACTACCAAATAATAAGAAATTAGATTTTTTAGTCTCGGTCAAAATTTTCAATAATGAAAAATTTAATATATTCTACATTTCACTTTATTATTAATACCTATATATTTTACTCAAAATTTCATTTAAAAAAAAAACAAAAAAAAACCTTGTTTTTTTCTAGGTTTTTTTCATGTATTTTTTCACATCTGAAAAAAAAACCGTTTTTTACATCTCTAGTTCCCAGGCCTTTTTAATAATTGTTTCTTTGTAGTTAACTTAATTCGTGTTTACAACTCATTTTTGACTTTAAATAACACTGCATATAGAACTGTCACTGCCACTGTCAAAAGCGTTACTATAAAAACCGACTATCAACAAAATTTTGTTTTTAAAAGTTGGTACCTATTGCTATTAATGCATTAAGTATAAAAGCAACTCCCCTTACCCCTTTCCCCTCAATGCACTGTACGAACCTCCTTAAACGTAATACAAGATTAAACATTTCAAATACAAAAAACAGAAAAAACTAATTGTTCATAAGTCCTAACAAAGTAAATCTTAATAATTCGTTTTTATTGATTTTCCTGGTTTAAAGCCTATATAAGAAAATTGTTGTTATTTTATAACATTTTTTACCTGAGCCATTGATGTATTTCCCCAAGCCAATAGCTTGCCAGTATGATCTATAGCCATGGTGTACTCCAAACCACACGAAACATGCAAAAACCTTTGCGTGAACAAGTTAATCGAATCCTGGTCCCTCAATTTCGGTGGACTTAACTCGTCATCTTTATTTTTGCCCCACAAGATTTTGCCGTTGTGCAAAATAGCCGAATGACGATATCCGACGGAAACCTGGAATTGAAATGTCATTCGGAGACCGATAAACATAAAATGTATTCGTCACCTGCTCAATCGGTCGTTTATTTATTCCGGAATAGACGTGCACGCTCGCTTTCCACGAGTCCGGCGGTTTCAGAGGTAAGCTGCCGTTGGTTTGAGGTTGCGTTTTTTGGTTGTTTTTCGACTGAAAGAGGCGCACTTCTTGCGGACTTGCGCCCCATGTGTACACCTCTTGATCGGCTCTAATGGCAATCTAAACAAAATGTTTGTCAGCGCCACAATATAAACAACTAAAAACTAGTTGACAGACAGTCAAATTAGTAAGTAGAAATATGGAATTAAAAAAAATTTATCCAAGTTTTTTTGTCATTCCCATAGTTTTTCTAGAAGTTTGACATTCTTAAATGTATTCATTGTTTTTAAAGGACCTCTAAAAACAATAATATAACATTCTAAAATGTATTATATGTATTTTACATTATTAATGGCTTTTATTCTGAAATATTTTCTTAAGTTTTGAAAATTCTAAAATAAACCTTTAAGACGTGTTTTGTTTTTTATGTACATTCTTCTACATTTGACGTTTTAACATTCTACAATGTTTTTGACATTCATAAATATTACTTCTATATTAAAATATGTTTTGTCATTCTCATAGTTTTTCTAAAAGTTTGACATTCTTAAATATGGTTTTTATTCTTAAATATTTTTTGACATTCTTAAAGTTTTAAACATTCTATTGTAAATCTTGGTCATTTTATAAGTACTTCTAGACTTTTTAAGAGATTTTTGTTTTTTTATCTACATTCTTCTATTTTTAACGTTCTTAGATATTAAAAATTTGACATTTTTTTAATTTCTTAAATGACTTTAAAGCTTAATTTTCATGTATCCGTTTGTCCGTCATCCGTATGTCAGTTTTTCAATAAAATCGTCCGATAAGAAATGTTCTAATTTTCATGCATACGTTTTTTAATGACGTTTAACGGATTGATTTTGCGACAAATAGAAATTAAGTGTCAGTATATTCACTTACTAAATTTACCTAATGCTTAATTGTCATAGTTACAATTATGTCAACAATTGTAACTTTAACAGTTAGCTGTCTAATAAATTTAAAGGTAGGTAAATATACCTTATAAAAAGAATATACTAGCCCTAATATACATTAAAATATATAGTTTTAAAAAAGCAGGTAGTTCTACTTTTAATTTTTTTTTGTTTGTCCTTTCTTTTTTTCCGTTATTCTTATTAAATAAAAACTTAACAGTAGAACATTATTCACATAACGAACGTAATATTTTCGTTTTACAATCTTATTGAAAAAATATAAAAATATTTGAAAATAAATTATCTTAAAATAACGTTAGGCGTCAAAAACATATGTGTAGTGACGGATGAGTTAAAATTATTTAACCTTTCTCTGTCAGACGTACGAAGTTGAAACTTGACGGACCGATAAAATGTCATAATTTTCGAATTATAATTGGACCAATAAGAGCGCTCCCGGATGAACGGACTGACGGACAAACGGATACATGAAAATTAAGCTTTATTCTTAAATACTTCGTCATTTGTCGAAATTACTTCTATTCTGAAATTTTTGTTATTTGTCATTCTCTTAGTTTAAACATTTTAAAAGTTTGACATTCTTAAATATGTTTATTGTTTTTAGAAGATCTTAAAAACAATGATAGATTTTTAACATTTTAAAATGTGTTATATGTTTTTATCATTCTTCATATGGCTTCTATTCTTAAATAATTTTTTGCCATTCTTATAATTTTTAACATTCTAAAATAAACCTTTAAGGGCCAGTATATTCAGCTTTGACTAAATTTACCCAATGCTTAATTGTTAACGCATAATAAGTAAAAAAATTCTAACTCTAAGACGCCTTTTCCAATCTTTCTGAAATTTTGTATAAATATATTTCAACCTATATCTCAGTTTACGTGTTCGAGGGTTTTTCGAGAAAATTTTTTTAAGCCCTTTTATTTAATAATAAAAAAACGTTCGAAAAATAACTTTTAGGGAATTTTTTTAAGTAAAGAAAAAATATGCTGTTAAAGACTGTATTTTTCTTAGTAAAAATTTTGTACAAATCAAACGAACAGTAACGAAGATACATCGCTTCAAAGTCGGTAAAAGTGACCCCTTTTTGAAAATTGGTCATTTTTGACGACTTTGAAGCGCTGTATTTTTGTTACTGTTTGTTTGATTTGTACAAAATTTTCAGGATATACTAACAAAAATACGGTCCTTCACAGCATATTTTTTATATATTTATATATAATTTCCCTATAAAAGTTTTTTTTCGAGCGTTTTTTATTATTAAATAAGGATATTTTCTCGAAAAACCCTTGAACACGTAAACTGAGATATAAGTTAAAGTATTTTTATCCAAAATTTTATAAAGATTGGTAAAGGCGTTTTAGAGTGTGTTTTTAACATTCTTAAATATGGCTTCTATTCCTAAATATTTTTTGACATTCTTAAAGTTTTGAATATTCTAAAAAAATTATATAATTACTTTAAACATTTTAAGACGTTTTTTTGTTTTTATCTTTATTGTATTATTTCACATTCTACTATTTTTGACTTTTACTATTAAATATTTTAAATATTCTTAAATACTTTGTCATTGGTCGAAATTACTTTTATTGTGAAATATGTTGTTATTAAATAACAACATTAAATGACAAATTTTGTCAATCTCTTAGTTTAAACATTCTTAAATTTGTTCATTGTTTTAAAGGACCTCTAAAAACAATGATTTGTTTTAACATTCTACCATTGATTAAACGATTCTGCAATGTTTTTTAACATTCTTAAATATTATTTCTATTTTAAAATATTTCTTGTCATTCTCATAGATTTTATAAGTTTGAATATCTTAAATATTTTTGACATTCTTAAAGTTTTGAATATTTTAAAGTAAACCTTGGTCATTTTATAAGTACTTCTTGACTTTTTAAGATTTTTCTTGTTCTTTATTTACATTATTCTATTTTTGACGTTCTTAGATATTAAAATTAAAATATTTTGTTATTTGTAATTTTCTTAGTTTAAATAAGTTTGGCATACTTAAATATGTTCATTGTTTTTTGAAGACCCCTTAAAACAATGATAGGTTTTTAACATTCTAAAATGTGCTACATCTTTTTAACATTCTTAAAAATGGCTTCTATTCTTAATTAATTTTTTGTCATTCTTATTGTGAACATTCTAAAATAAAACTTTAAAACGTGTTTTGTTTTTTATCTACTTTGACATTCTTAAACTTCTATTTTAAAATATTTTTTGTTATTCTGTTTTACTAAAAGTTAGACATTCTTAAATGTGTTTGTAACATTCTAAAATAGGTTTTTTAATTAATTTTTAATTATGGCTTATATTCTTAAATATTTTTTGACATTCTTAAAGTTTTGAACAATCTAAAGTAAACCTATGTACTTCTAGACATTTTACGATGTTTTTTTGTTTTTATCTTCATTTTACTATTTTTGACTTTTATTCTAAAATATTTTATTATTTCTTTCTTATAGAACATTCTAAAAGTTTGACATTAAATAAGTTTATTTATTTTTAATTAATAATTATTTTTGTTTGTTACACTTTATACGTTTAAATCGTCACATCTTTTTTGCGCCTTAGTGTATTTATTTACGTTTTAATAAAAATATTACTTTTTCAACTTTATTGCGCAAAAAAGGTACACATTGTAAATGTCGCTACAAGTTTTCGAGATATATGCGTTTAAATTGATTAATGTACTCCTTTTGTTGTAATTAATGTGTAAAATAAATATTAAAAAAGTATATTTAAAAAAAAATTAAAAAACAATGACGAAGTTGGACAGAAACTAAATTTGTAGCATCTCTGAATGTATTTTTTAATCAAAACCTACTTATTAAAAGATTTTTTAGCCTTTGAAAAAAATGTTATGACCGCTTATAACAAGTAAAATGATCACACTTACGTTATGAAAGTAGGCGGTGGCGACCTTCTCGATGGGCGTATAAATGTCCGGCATCAGCAGCACCCAAACAGGCGTCGACGATTTATTAGCGTCGATCTGGCAACTCTCCAGCTGCCCGAAGATATTCGATCCGAAACCGTACAGCTTGCCCTCGCACGTCAGGATCAACGAGTGCGCATGCCCGGCCGTCACCTGCCTGATCGGGTGCGCAAAACTGAGCATGCGCGGCGCGTACTCGTTGTCGCAGCGCGCGTGTCCCAGCTGGCCGTGTATGCCCCATCCCCAGGTGTACGCTTTTCCCGCCAGGGTGAGCGCTATGCTGTGGTACTGCCCGGCGGCCGCGTCGATTATCTTGTGCTCGGACAACGTCGACAGGATTTGCGGGTAAGGGCTTTCTTGCACGTGCTTTCCCAGCCCCAACTGGCCGTACGAGTTCGAGCCCCAAGCGTACAGCTGCAAGAAAAATTTGAAGGTAAAACGTCGAATTACCAAAGTGCTATCTGCACTGCTAATTTTTGGAGGGACTGTTGGGTGTTTAGATATACAAAATCGAGACCCTAAAAAGAAAGTTATGCGAAACACATACTTAGGATATAACATCTGTGATATGATAACCATAATAAATTGTGATTTAAGTAATATCTACACTTGGCTCTGTGATAATAAACTTTGTATTAATATAGCAAAAATTAAAAGTATTGTATTTGGAAGTAAGAGCCAGAGTTGCGAGATTTGTACTTAAAAAGTATTGCCATTAGAATATTTAAGTTACTTGAGAATGGAGAAAATAAAAATTATCAATACATTGTATTTTTTACTCTAAATTGATTTAAAGTAAAAATACAAAAATAATTGTACTTATTAATTTGAATAAATATTATTTTTTAGTACTTTGTAATGCAAAAAGTTTAAAGTCAAAGTAAAAAATTGATTGTACTTAAAATATAAATGAAAATACAAGTACCAAGAATACATCGTCCTTCAAGTCATTGTATATTGTAAATAATTTTAATCAGAATCTAAAACTATCTTTATGCATATATTTAATATAATTGATAAACCTTTTTACAAATATTTTAATTATTGACATGTAAGTATTTAATATTTGTTATCAACCATTGTATTGTTACTTTAAACTATTAATTTTATCATTATCATGTTAACATAACCTTATAATAATTTTACATATTTTTGTAGTTTGCCTGAAGATGATCTAATATAGATCGAAACTAGTCGCAATAAAAGCATAAACAAGCACGGAAGTATCCTTATTTACCATTCTAATCAAATCAAAAAAAAAAATAAAAAATAAAATGTATTCTTTCTTTATTATTTTTTAATTATAAAATAAAAAAAATATTTAGAATCAGTAAACATTTTAAATTAAAATAAAAAGTACTCAATATTTTTCTCTCATTACAATTATAAAATCAAGTAATAATTAGTAATGATAGTATAATCCATTAAAAAAAATACTCAGTACTCCCAACTCTGGTAAGAGCAATGTAAGTAAAATTGGTAACCAAACTTTGTTACCTGTCCATATTAATAATATAAAAATTGATTTGGTAACACTGCAAATGAAAAAATATTGGCTGTATTCAAGTTCTATGGACCTGAATCTGGTTCTATTCAAGATTTGACCTTTTATATTTGCAGCTCATGTGTCCGAATACTTTTCGGCTCTTATACTTTGTTGACGTTTTTACCTTCATAGTCATTGAATATTTTGTGATGAATAGAAATCCGATATACAAAATTCAAGGAGCTGAATACTTCTCTACGGGTTAAGTTTCTCAATACCTTTCTGCAGTATTTGCAGTCAAAGTTTATGTATGTTTTGATTTCTACACCTGAGCCAAGCATTCAAATCTCGTGCTGATAAATATTATTCATTCTATCTTACATAGACGGTTTTACCTTTATAGTCTTTGAATATTTTGTGATGAATAGGAATTTGATATAGGAAATTTAAGGTGCTGAATACTTCTGAACAGGTCAAGTTCTCAATACCTCTCTGAAGTATTCAAAGTCAAAGTTTATGTATGTTCTGATATATACACTTGAGTCGAGCGTTCAAATTTTGTGCTGATGAATGTTATTCATTCTATTTCCGTGGAGGTATTTGGGCCATGTAAAAATTAATATTATATGCTCTATACTTGAGTCGAGGATTCAATTTCAAGGATTAAGTGGAAGAGAACGTGTCGTAATCGGGAGTAAAAATAGAAACCTCGACACGAGACGGAAGTGACGTCATATACGGAGGGAAAAAATCAAATATAATGCGAAATTGCCACATTTGCAGTGTTGCCAGATTTTATCAAAATTACCAGAATAAAAAATAATTTTTTTAATCATAGGTATACTCAATACAATATCAAGCAACACTTTGACAGGTGACAGATGATAAGTGACAAATGACAGGTTGGTGACAGATGAGAGATTTTTTAAATTTAAAACTCACGTAAAAAGCAAAGTAATAGGCAAATAACACTTATTTAAAATAATAATTTAATGTTTATTTTGTTTTTCACCCAATTTTCTACAAGCGTGCCGAAAGTTGCACTTTTCCGGTCGCTTACTTTCCGCACGCACGAAAGTGCGGAAATTAAATGCGTGTGGATATTACTTTGCGCACGTGAGTAGAACAAATAATTATGTACCTACTATGCTCCACACAGCAAAGAGCAACCACGTGACTTTGATATAAATAATTAAGGTTAATTTTCTGTCAGTGTCAAGCTAATTTTAACCTATTTTCTAAAAATAATGCAATAATAGTATATTAAAGAACTAATGTCATAAGACGTCATTTTGTCGCACGCGGACAATTTATAAAACGAGCGACGAAGGAGCGAGTTTTATAATGGACAAGTGCGACAAAAGGTCTTATGACATGAGTTCTTTATCCCTTACACTCCTGAGAAATTAAAATTAAAATTTTAAAGCAAAATTAAAGTTTTCTCGACAAAATTGCTTTAATATGAAAACCAAAATAAAAATTTTTTTTGAAGAGTCAAAGAATTAACCTTTCCTGAAGACACTTTAAGCATTCTACATTAAATAAAGCCATGTTTGTAATAAAAAGACAATGATTTACTATTAGACGCAATGATGTAAAGAACTAGCACGCTTAAATTGCCATCCAAAACAAAAACAAGGCGGAAATTGGTGAGCGCATGCTCTTGTCTGCGTAGTAAACACATATCACAATTGTACGATTGAGGAGTGGGAGCTCCACTGTATCATTTTAACCCATAAAGTATATGTACATAAGGAAGTCACAATTGTAGCCACCTGGAGCGTAAGGGTTATGCTATTTTATCTATTTTGCAAACATTTCATAAAACAAATTAATTTTAAAACAAATTAATTTTATATTTAATTTGGTCGAATTTTACTTTACATAGTTGGTATCTCAGTTTGAAGTTTGAAAGGTCATTAACCTTTCAAACATTATCACATTCTTTCGCTATGGCGTCGTTAATTTACAATAAGTATTTACAATAAGCGGCTGTTAAAGAAGAAAAAAGGATTTTGTATTAAGGGCATAATAAGGTTTTTATGGTCCGAGGCGCTATTTCGAGCCCGAGCGCGTTAGCGCGAGGGCTAAAAAAGCGTCGTAGGACCATAAAAACCAGTTATGCCAGCAATGCATACAAAACTTTATGCACGATTAATATATTATTATTTTTAATATATTATTGTTTTTAAAGACGTTTACGTCAAAGAATTTTTGTTATAATTGTCATATTATAATGTCAACTGACATCAGTCAGTTTTAAAGTTTAAAGATAAATGAAATTGAGGAAGCAGCTGAAAAGGCGAAAAATTGCGGCCTGCTGCCGGTAAAATCAAAATCTTTATACGAAAAAACTTACTTCGAATATATCAAATGGTGTAACATTGTTGTTTTTAATTTTTGACGTTTCATTATAGCCCGCTGGGCCATAATAAAGCCCGCGGGCTATAAAAAGATGTTTACGTCAAAGAATTTTTGTTATAATTGTCATATTATAATGTCATCGTGCATAAACAAAATTTATTGCACGAAAAGTCTCGTAAGTACTAGAAAACAAATCATAAAAATATTATAACCCATAGGTACCTATTCAAAATTGTATTTTACCAGTAGCCAACCTATAAAATCAAAATTTTGGGTGGAATAAAGTACCTCATTAAAGAACCAAAAGCGGTGTTATAATGAAGTCATTATGAAACCAAAATAGATAAATGTATTTTTTGTGTTCTAAATTAAGACCTTTATAAGTACAGAAAAAATACATATTTTCAGAAAATATGACAAAATTACCTTCATTCTGAAAATTAACCTTAATTATTTCTATCAAAGTCACGTGGTGGAACTTGTGTGGAGCATAGTAAGTGTTAAAAGTAATTTTATTTTGTGAAAAGGGAAATTGGATAACGAGCGGGGCAAGTGATCCAACCATTCAAACAAAATAAAAACATTTGTAACATTTACATCAAACAATATTTTATCTATAAACATTAATAATTGGGTCAGAATTTCTCAAACGGGCCACCTGAATTAGGTCAAAATTAGTTTTTGATTGTAGATACATTTTTTCGATAGTATTTTACATCACTAACACAAATCCTAAAGGATTTTGTAAAAAAAAAATTTCAATTGACATATTCATGATATTAAAAGTAAAAGTTTTTAGTAATTAAAAAATAAAAAAAAAAATCATTATGGCTAAACTAATTATCCGATTCCAACGATTTAACTAGCGTTGGAATCTTGTTTTGACATAGATTCTTTGTTATTTTTTTCAATTGTACAATTTTCATTTAGGTCGATTTTTTTTTGTTTTTTTATAACAAATTCGGAAATAATTGGCTTCTGCGCCAGCTATCGACTCGAAAAAAAAAACACATATACTCCAATCATTTTTCGAAATTATGCTGCTGAGAAAAAAAATGGCCCGCAGGTTCCAGACCACCGTAAGACGTCGCGTCACAAGCGCGAACAGCGTACACGGTTCGGAGCGTGAGCTGACACCGCGCGCGGCCACAAAAGGACGAATAACTTTTTGTCAACCTGCGGGCCATTTTTTTTCTCAGCAGCATAATTTAGAGAAATGATTGGAGTATATGTGTTTTTTTTCTCGAGTCGATAGCTGGCGCAGAAGGCAATTATTTCCGAATTTGGTATAAAAAAACAAAAAAAAATCGACCTAAATGAAAATAGGACAATTGAAAAAAATAACAAAGAATCTATGTCAAAACAAGATTCCAACGCTAGTTATATCGTTGGAATCGGATAATTAGTTCAGCCATAATGAATTTTTTTATTTTTTAATTATTAAAAACTTTGACTTTTAATATCATGAATATGTCAATTAAAAATTTTTTTTTTACAAAATCCTTTAGGATTTGTGTTAGTGATGTAAAATACTATCAAAAAAATGTATCTACAAACAAAAACTAATTTTGACCTAATTCAGGTGGCCCGTTTGAGAAATTCTGACCCAATTATTAAACAGACACTTAAATAAACAATAATTAATAAATTTAAAATTAAAGCCATACAAATCTTTGTTCTTAGTTACGTGGCAACCAATGTGTACGAAAATACGCTGTCAATAACTTATACAAAAATTTACGATTTTCGATGGATAATCTGGAAGAAAACTATCCAAATGTGTAAATAAATTAAGCAGTTAGTAAGCTACCGAGTTGTTTCCAAAAAGTCCAACAGTATGCAAGGTGGTACTGCAGTAGTAACTCGAATGTTTAGATTAAGATACACAACCACTAGTTTTGAATACTTCTGACAAGGATTCAGCTCTCCGAAAGCTGAATGCTTCCTAGAGGCATTTACGTGCTTAATACCGTCAACAAACATTCATTTATCATAACATTGAATAAAGTCTATACTTCCCACAAGAGTTCAAATCTTCAATTCACTGCACAGTGCTTTGAATACGGTCAATATTTTTTCATTTGCAGTGAAAGGATATTAAGTACTTGGGAGTTAAACTTGATGAAAATCTAAATTTTCACACACATGCACTTTATATTATGAATAAGATGTCAAAAAAATCATTCTTTTTAAAACGTGTTAGTAAAAATCTCTCCCTGTCAACAAAACTTCTTCTATATAAATCGACAATTGCCCCACACATTGACTTTTGTTCAACAATTCTCTTTAACTTACCTGCATATACAATTGGGGAAATCCAGTGCATACAAAACCGATGTATGAGAACAGTATTGTATTGTAATAGATATAATCCAATTAAAACTATGTTAAATGTACTAAATTTGTTACCAGTTTGTGATAGAATATTGTTTAATACTTTAATGTTTATATATAAAATGAAAAACAATATTCTACCTCAGTATTTGTGCCAAAATCTGTCATTGGTTTCTGACAGAAACAGTTACACACTTAGAAGTAGTAATAATTTCAATATAGGTATTTGTAGAACAACTCAGATGAAAAACACTGTATTTTATAAAGGATTGGTACAATTTAATTTACTACCAGCTAAAATAAAAGAAAGCTTTAATATTAAACATTTTAAGACAAATTTACTTGAGCACTTCCGTAGAATCTGTGATTAGATATATATAAATTATTTATATTTTTATTGTTATACTGTACATATCTTGTATACATGTTATATTTATATTGTTATTTTTTGTATAGGTATGAGATAGCTTTCTTGCTAAATAAAGATTATTATTATTATTATTATTAAAATTAAAATTATCTAATGCAGGGCTTCTAGTAAAAAAAATGAATATTTTAATGATATAATGCCTTTTTTGAAAATAATGACAAAATAATGATTTTTTATTTTAAAAAATTCCTATTTTATGACTTTCTATCCCAATGAAAATAAATTATAAGCTGGAAAATAGTATTAATACCTACTTTTAAATAGTTTTATTCTTAATATTTATTGTTTTGACAATAACAAGATGAAATTAATTAAATGTTTGTTATTCACAATTTTCACTTCAGATATGCCAGATATTCTAAATTATTGTTCTGTTCAACTTTATGCGGATGATACCCAACTGTATATGTCATGTTTTCCATGCAATGTAAATGAAACAATATGTAATATAAACAAAGATCTTAAAGGTGTGAGTGAGTGGTCTACTAACAATGGGCTACTATTAAATCCTAACAAATCCGTGGCCATGTGTCTGGGTTCAACTATTTTATGTGCAAAAACTGCTAGAATAATAAACTATGATATATTAATTAATGATTCTGTGATAATACTACAAGACTATGCTAAAAACTTAGGTGTAATAATGGACTGCAATTTGAACTTTGAGAGGCATGTTACCAAACTCTGTTCCGGTGCTTTTGTGAAATTTAAATCAATATATAAGTTTAAAAAGGTATTAAGTAGTGATGTAAAATGGAATTTATGTCAGGCTGTTATTTTGAGTAATTTTAATTATTGTGGTGCTGTCTACTTCAACTATGCAAATAAAAAAATTCAAAATTTACTTCAAAAAGTACAAAACTGCTGCTTAAGATATTCTTATAATGTTAGCTTCAGAGATCATGTAGGTCCACACTATATTAGGTTAAATATTTTGAAATGTGTATATGTCTTTTACAAGCAATTTGCGACTCTGTTGTTCAATATTATTAAAACTAAATTACCCTTATATTTATTTTCACTCTTGGAATATAGATATAATAGTCATGATGTAAATGTTAGAAGTAATTGTTTGTTGTCAATTCCATACCATAAAACAAAAAAATTTGAGAGTTCCTTCGAATATTTGGCTGCCAGCATTGTGAATAAAAATTTTATTTTGTGGAGTAGTGATATATCCCTTGGGACTTTTAAAATTAATATCTTAAAAATTTTATTAGAGATCCAAGCCAAAGAAATTTTGTAATCTTATAATTATAATGTGTTGTTGATATTTGTTAGTTTTTATATACTTATTGTTTATTTACAATTTAAAATTATTTTTGTTTGCTGGGTGAGTGGAAGATCAGTGAAGCTGAACTCATTCCTTTTGTGATACATGTATTGTACTGTTTTTCACAATAAAGTTATTATTATTATTATATTATTATTATTAAATTCTCAAATTAAATTTAAGAAATTAACTTAAAAACAATCACTTTTTGAGAGTTAAGACAAACCACATTCTGCGGCAAGCGTTTCATTAAGCATCATTAGTATTTTGCTTTTTATTAGAAGAGCAAACAAACTGCTGGATCAAATCGTTCTCCCGTTTATTTTTTTTATAATAAGCTATTCTGACTTTTGTCTTCCATAGCTTTCTGTTTTTTGTATCCTTCCAAAATGGGCTATCATTGCCCCCTCTAGGTCGCCATTATTTAAAGCTTTTTCTAAACGATCAGATGCCTCTGACAGCAGTGTTTGCAACTCCTTTTCTGTTTTTCTAATTTCTTTTTTGTTGGTTTCGACCTTTTCTTCTAGAATTTACACAAGACACAATTTTACATAGCATTTTAAAGATTGAAAGTTTTAAGCTAATTTAAAATATTTTTTGTAAAGAAATGTGTATTAAATTAAATTTACTACCTAGTAGCACATTTTTTTCCAAAAAAATAATTTAAATTGACTAAAAACTTTTAATCTTTAAAATATTCTGTATCCCTTATGGGATAATTGGGATAAAATGGGCGACAATTCCACTGTTTTATTCAAAAATAAGAAAACAAAACCCAGAGCACTTGCCTGCGCGTTGGGCCAAAAACATGTTTATTTTGATTTATTAAAAAGTAATTTTTTAAAGAAATATTATGAGTATGAGTATGAGTATAAGAGACGTATAACCAGCCCCATTTCCTCTTGACTCTCGAACCCCGTACAGGCCTATGTTTACTTACGCCGATTTTTGTTCTTCCCCAGCAACTTCACGGCTTCACCCGTGTTTGCTGGGTGCGAATGTCCATTGCGTTCCGTACTGTCCCCTATTTGGAGCTCGAGAGCGAGAGACGAATAGTTATAATAGCCATTCCCGGGTTCGCCGAGCCTATGCTATACGCTCAGTGGGGTATGGAGAAGGGACGGGAGGGTGTTGGTTTTTGGGGGACAATTACGCCGACTTAAAACTAAGTACGACGCGGAATCCCCCTAGACCAGTCGATTAATATTACTCCAAACATTTGGGATTACTATTTGGAGTTGGGGAGTTGTTATTGCTGCAGTGTGTAGTTACCTAGTCGAGGTCTTCGTCTTGTTCATTATTGTCCGTGTCGGATAGTTCCTGAACTTGGTAAAGTGGGTCGGTTGTTTTTTTTTTATTTTGTTTTTATTGTTGCTAAGTTGCTCCCAACTGGTCTTGTTAATTTGTGAGAAGTGCATGTTTTGTGCTAACGTGTCATGAAATGTGAAGCATGGTCTCCCGACTTTTTTGTCTTTAAGATCTAGTTTAAGGGTGGCTTGTAGTATGTTGTTGCGTTGTCTACGAGTGACGTGGGCCCAGTATTTTAGTTGGGCCACTCTTATCCTTTTGGTGATGGTTTCTCCCATCAGCAGGTCGCGGGGATGTTGTAGATGGTAGTCGGGTAAGTCCGTCGTTAGTAGTGCAACGATCTAACGTTCAAGCTTGCGTAATTTTTGTCTGTTTGCTTTAGTTAGCGCGCAGGTGTTTAGGCGCTATGTTAACAAATTTTATTTTTCTAAAAATTCGATAATATTTTCAACCCTGCTTCTTTCACTTTTTTTTGATTAAATTATAATAATTATTGTTACATAATTACTACAATTATTGTAACTTAATTTTCCGTAAATTCGATAATTTTATTTACCCAATTCGTTATTTCAACTTTTACATCTGGCAACACTGCTATTCACACACAACTGTTTATGTTATTTTTTGTCTTCTTGCATGTTTGGTTTATAAAGATTATAAAGTTTATATAAGATAAATAAATCTTACGCCTTTTTCGATGGTTGTTTATGATTTGTCTGCTATGAGAAAATGAGGTTGCTTGTTTAAACTTACGGAAATGTTCTTATTCTTTTTTAATTTAGTTTTTGAGACAATAAAAGAATTCTTAGTATTTTCTTTTTGCAACATTGTGAAATGCTTATATAAACATTGTGAAATGCTTTTATAAACATTTAGCGAATACGGTAAGACATGCAATTGGAAAAAAATAACTTAGCTTGATTATTTGGTGCTGAAATTGATCCATTTGGCATGCCCCTCGCACGTGTGGTAGCCCAGTAAATTTCGTGGAACTGATCGTCTCTCTCACACCTTTTAACCAGGTCCAACACTTGAGGATTTAATCCAGCGGGAGGTACCACACACAATTTGCACTCTTTTGCACTTGGGACAGTTATCACGTTTAGAATCGATTGATTTTTTATTATTTTTTATTATTTTTTATTATTTTACGGCGTTAACCAGTTATCACGTTACTACGTTTGTATCGTATACGCTGCTTAAGAGAGATCTCGATGAGCATATGCTTACACTTCAAGCGTCAAGAGCAGACTGTAGAAATATTATAAAGCAGTCATTGAATAAATTTAAAAGTAAAATCCTTGAAAGGAAAGAAAGAAGAAACTACAACAAAGCACATAACTGCAATTAAGCAACTTCAATCTACCAATTTTTATTTTAAAATTTAAAGCCCCAGAAGTTGTTTAATTTAAAAAAAAAAATTTTTTCCTTTTAATATGATATTTTTTAAAAAATTAAGTATTGTAGAGTGTTTTTTAAAGAAACTTTGTCTAAGAAAATCGATTTGAGTGAAACCTGTGAATATTGTAATCTTGTTAATGATTACTTTAGAGTTCTTTCATATGTTAAATAACATTTAACAGCTGGTTATTTATGGGCTTACTTACCCCAAAATCAGTCAAAGCCAGCGTATGTTTCCTACCGCAAGACACACTGAGCACCTTAACTTTCATGTCGCTTAAGGTTTGAACAGGTCTGGGTGGACTGCTTTGAGTGAGAAGCGGTCCTAAACCCAAACACCCGGATTTAGACATTCCCATCGTGTAGACAGCGTTATTTCGTATCACGGCAGCGTGTTCGTGGCCACAGCTTAGAGGGTGCAAATCCGGAAAATTTCTGATAGGAACTTCTTCGGACGTTTCATCCGGTAAAGTCATTTTGTCCAAATAACTTGAATCGTATCTAAAAAGTACAAACAACAATTAAGGAAATATATGGCACGCCGTTTTAGCATTTATTAGATAATGGTTTGAAGATTAAAGTTTAGCCCTTTAATGATGTTTTAACAGAAATTTACAGTTATTTTTTTTAGACTCAAAACAATTGATAGTCAAAAAATATTTAAAATATAAAATAAATATGTAAAAGTTAGCGTGCGGTTTGCGGAATTTTCGAATGTAACTTCCAAACGCGAAAAGATACGAAAGTGCGGTTTGATTTTTTGGAATCAGCGTTGTCAAATTAGTTGGGAAAAATTATTTTTGCAACTTTTTTTTTCATGTTTTTCAGAAAAAATTTCATAAGGGGGACTCTTTTGAAAAAAATATGGCGATTTTCGAGTGTAACTTCCAAACGTGAAGAGATACGAAAGTGCGGTTTAATTTTTTGGAATCAGCGTGCTCAAATTAGTAAGGAAAAATTATTTTTGCAACTTTTTTTTTCATGTTTTTCAGAAAAAATTTCATAACGGGGGACCCAATAACTAAGGAAAAATTATTTTTCCAACTTTTTTTTTCATGTTTTTCAGAAAAAAAATATCGCGATTTAAGAGTGTAACTTTCAAACGCGAAGAGATACGAAAGTGCGGTTTGATTTTTTGGAATCAGCGTGGTCAAATTAGTTAGGAAAAACTATTTTTGCAACTTTTTTTTCAAGTTTTTCAGAAAAAAATTCATAAGGGGGGACCCTTTTGAAAAAAGTATCGCGATTTTCGAGTGTAACTTCCAAACGCGAAGAGATACGAAAGTGCGGTTTGATTTTTTGGAATCAGCGTTGTCAAATTAGTTTTTGCAACTTTTTTTTTTCAAGTTTTTCAGAAAAAATTTCATAAGTTTTTCAGAAAAAAATTCATAAGGGGGGACCCTTTTGAAAAAAATATCGCGATTTTCGAGTGTAACTTCCAAACGCGAAGAGATACGAAAGTGCGGTTTGATTTTTTGGAATCAGCGTGGTCAAATTAGTAAGGAAAAATTATTTTGCAACTTTTTTTTTCATGTTTTTCAGAAAAAATTTCATAACGGGGGACCCAATAACTAAGGAAAAATTATTTTTCCAACTTTTTTTTCATGTTTTTCAGAAAAAAAATATCGCGATTTTAGAGTGTAACTTTCAAACGCGAAGAGATACGAAAGTGCGGTTTGATTTTTTGGAATCAGCGTGGTCAAATTAGTTAGGAAAAACTATTTTTGCAACTTTTTTTTCAAGTTTTTCAGAAAAAAATTCATAAGGGGGGACCCTTTTGAAAAAAGTATCGCGATTTTCGAGTGTAACTTCCAAACACGAAGAGATACGAAAGTGCGGTTTGATTTTTTGGAATCAGCGTGCTCCAATTAGTAAGGAAAAATTATTTTTGCAACTTTTTTTTTCATGTTTTTCAGAAAAAATTTCATAACGGGGGACCCAATAACTAAGGAAAAATTATTTTTCCAACTTTTTTTTTCATGTTTTTCAGAAAAAAAATATCGCGATTTTAGAGTGTAACTTTCAAACGCGAAGAGATACGAAAGTGCGGTTTGATTTTTTGGAATCAGCGTGGTCAAATTAGTTAGGAAAAACTATTTTTGCAACTTTTTTTTCAAGTTTTTCAGAAAAAAATTCATAAGGGGGGACCCTTTTGAAAAAAGTATCGCGATTTTCGAGTGTAACTTTCAAACGCGAAGAGATACGACAGTGCGGTTTGATTTTTTGGAATCAGCGTGGTCAAATTAGTTAGGAAAAACTATTTTTGCAACTTTTTTTTCAAGTTTTTCAGAAAAAAATTCATAAGGGGGGACCCTTTTGAAAAAAGTATCGCGATTTTCGAGTGTAACTTCCAAACACGAAGAGATACGAAAGTGCGGTTTGATTTTTTGGAATCAGCGTGCTCCAATTAGTAAGGAAAAATTATTTTTGCAACTTTTTTTTTCAAGTTTTTCAGAAAAAATTTCATAACGGGGGACCCTTTTGAAAAAAATATCGCGATTTTCGAGTGTAACTTCCAAACGCGAAGAGATACGAAAGTGCGGTTTGATTTTTTGGAATCAGCGTGCTCCAATTAGTAAGGAAAAATTATTTTTGCAACTTTTTTTTTCATGTTTTTCAAAAAAAATTTCATAAGGGGGGACCCTTTTGAAAAAAATATCGCGATTTTCGAGTGTAACTTCCAAACGCGAAGAGATACGAAAGTGCGGTTTGATTTTTTGGAATCAGCGTGGTCAAATTAGTTAGGAAAAATTATTTTTGCAACTTTTTTTTTCATGTTTTTCAGAAAAAATTTCATAAGGGGGGACCCTTTTGAAAAAAATATCGCGATTTTCGAGTGTAACTTCCAAACGCGAAGAGATACGAAAGTGCGGTTTGATTTTTTGGAATCAGCGTGCTCCAATTAATAAGGAAAAATTATTTTTGCAACTTTTTTTTTCATGTTTTCAGAAAAAATTTCATAAGGGGGGACCCTTTTAAAAAAAATATCGCGATTTTCGAGTGTAACTTCCAAACGCGAATAGATACGAAAGTGCGGTTTGATTTTTTGGGGGGACCCTTTTGAAAAAAATATCGCGATTTTCGAGTGTAACTTCCAAACGCGAAGAAATACGAAAGTGCGCTTTGATTTTTTGGAATCAGCGTGGTCAAATTAGTTAGGAAAAATTATTTTTGCAACTTTGTTTTTCAAGTTTTTCAGAAAAAAATATCGCGATTTTCGAGTGTAACTTCCAAACGCGAAGAGATACGAAAGTGCGGTTTGATTTTTTGGAATCAGCGTGGTCAAATTAGTTTTTGCAACTTTTTTTTTCAAGTTTTTCAGAAAAAATTTCATAAGTTTTTCAGAAAAAAATTCATAAGGGGGGACCCTTTTGAAAAAAATATCGCGATTTTCGAGTGTAACTTCCAAACGCGAAGAGATACGAAAGTGCGGTTTGATTTTTTGGAATCAGCGTGGTCAAATTAGTAAGGAAAAATTATTTTTGCAACTTTTTTTTTCATGTTTTTCAGAAAAAATTTCATAACGGGGGACCCAATAACTAAGGAAAAATTATTTTTCCAACTTTTTTTTCATGTTTTTCAGAAAAAAAATATCGCGATTTTAGAGTGTAACTTTCAAACGCGAAGAGATACGAAAGTGCGGTTTGATTTTTTGGAATCAGCGTGGTCAAATTAGTTAGGAAAAACTATTTTTGCAACTTTTTTTTCAAGTTTTTCAGAAAAAAATTCATAAGGGGGGACCCTTTTGAAAAAAGTATCGCGATTTTCGAGTGTAACTTCCAAACACGAAGAGATACGAAAGTGCGGTTTGATTTTTTGGAATCAGCGTGCTCCAATTAGTAAGGAAAAATTATTTTTGCAACTTTTTTTTTCAAGTTTTTCAGAAAAAATTTCATAACGGGGGACCCTTTTGAAAAAAATATCGCGATTTTCGAGTGTAACTTCCAAACGCGAAGAGATACGAAAGTGCGGTTTGATTTTTTGGAATCAGCGTGCTCCAATTAGTAAGGAAAAATTATTTTTGCAACTTTTTTTTCATGTTTTTCAAAAAAAATTTCATAAGGGGGGACCCTTTTGAAAAAAATATCGCGATTTTCGAGTGTAACTTCCAAACGCGAAGAGATACGAAAGTGCGGTTTGATTTTTTGGAATCAGCGTGGTCCAATTAGTTAGGAAAAATTATTTTTGCAACTTTTTTTTTCAAGTTTTTCAGAAAAAATTTCATAAGGGGGGACCCTTTTGAAAAAAATATCGCGATTTTCAAGTGTAACTTCCAAACGCGAAGAGATACGAAAGTGCGGTTTGATTTTTTGGAATCAGCGTGGTCAAATTAGTTAGGAAAAATTATTTTTGCAACTTTTTTTTTCATGTTTTTCAGAAAAAATTTCATAAGGGGGGACCCTTTTGAAAAAAATATCGCGATTTTCGAGTGTAACTTCCAAACGCGAAGAGATACGAAAGTGCGGTTTGATTTTTTGGAATCAGCGTGCTCCAATTAATAAGGAAAAATTATTTTTGCAACTTTTTTTTTCATGTTTTTCAGAAAAAATTTCATAACGGGGGACCCAATAACTAAGGAAAAATTATTTTTCCAACTTTTTTTTTCATGTTTTTCAGAAAAAAAATATCGCGATTTAAGAGTGTAACTTTCAAACGCGAAGAGATACGAAAGTGCGGTTTGATTTTTTGGAATCAGCGTGGTCAAATTAGTTAGGAAAAACTATTTTTGCAACTTTTTTTTCAAGTTTTTCAGAAAAAAATTCATAACGGGGGACCCAATAACTAAGGAAAAATTATTTTTCCAACTTTTTTTTTCATGTTTTTCAGAAAAAAAATATCGCGATTTTAGAGTGTAACTTTCAAACGCGAAGAGATACGAAAGTGCGGTTTGATTTTTTGGAATCAGCGTGGTCAAATTAGTTAGGAAAAACTATTTTTGCAACTTTTTTTTCAAGTTTTTCAGAAAAAAATTCATAAGGGGGGACCCTTTTGAAAAAAGTATCGCGATTTTCGAGTGTAACTTTCAAACGCGAAGAGATACGAAAGTGCGGTTTGATTTTTTGGAATCAGCGTGGTCAAATTAGTTAGGAAAAACTATTTTTGCAACTTTTTTTTCAAGTTTTTCAGAAAAAAATTCATAAGGGGGGACCCTTTTGAAAAAAGTATCGCGATTTTCGAGTGTAACTTCCAAACACGAAGAGATACGAAAGTGCGGTTTGATTTTTTGGAATCAGCGTGCTCCAATTAGTAAGGAAAAATTATTTTTGCAACTTTTTTTTTCAAGTTTTTCAGAAAAAATTTCATAACGGGGGACCCTTTTGAAAAAAATATCGCGATTTTCGAGTGTAACTTCCAAACGCGAAGAGATACGAAAGTGCGGTTTGATTTTTTGGAATCAGCGTGCTCCAATTAGTAAAGAAAAATTATTTTTGCAACTTTTTTTTCATGTTTTTCAAAAAAAATTTCATAAGGGGGGACCCTTTTGAAAAAAATATCGCGATTTTCGAGTGTAACTTCCAAACGCGAAGAGATACGAAAGTGCGGTTTGATTTTTTGGAATCAGCGTGGTCAAATTAGTTAGGAAAAATTATTTTTGCAACTTTTTTTTTCATGTTTTTCAGAAAAAATTTCATAAGGGGGGACCCTTTTGAAAAAAATATCGCGATTTTCGAGTGTAACTTCCAAACGCGAAGAGATACGAAAGTGCGGTTTGATTTTTTGGAATCAGCGTGCTCCAATTAATAAGGAAAAATTATTTTTGCAACTTTTTTTTTCATGTTTTCAGAAAAAATTTCATAAGGGGGGACCCTTTTAAAAAAAATATCGCGATTTTCGAGTGTAACTTCCAAACGCGAATAGATACGAAAGTGCGGTTTGATTTTTTGGGGGGACCCTTTTGAAAAAAATATCGCGATTTTCGAGTGTAACTTCCAAACGCGAAGAAATACGAAAGTGCGGTTTGATTTTTTGGAATCAGCGTGGTCAAATTAGTTAGGAAAAATTATTTTTGCAACTTTGTTTTTCAAGTTTTTCAGAAAAAAATATCGCGATTTTCGAGTGTAACTTCCAAACGCGAAGAGATACGAAAGTGCAGTTTGATTTTTTGGAATCAGCGTGGTCAAATTAGTTAGGAAAAACTATTTTTGCAACTTTTTTTTAAAGTTTTTCAGAAAAAATTTCATAAGGGGGGACCCTTTTGAAAAAATTATCGCGATTTTCGAGTGTAACTTCCAAACGCGAAGAGATACGAAAGTGCGGTTTGATTTTTTGGAATCAGCGTGGTCAAATTAGTTAGGAAAAACTATTTTTGCAACTTTTTTTTCAAGTTTTTCAGAAAAAATTTCATAAGGGGGGACCCTTTTAAAAAAAATATCGCGATTTTCGAGTGTAACTTCCAAACGCGAATAGATACGAAAGTGCGGTTTGATTTTTTGGAATTAGCGTGGTCAAATTAGTAAGGAAAAATTATTTTTGCAACTTTTTTTTTAATGTTTTTCAGAAAAAATTTCATAAGGGGGGACCCTTTTGAAAAAAATATCGCGATTTTCAAGTGTAACTTCCAAACGCGAATAGATACGAAAGTGCGGTTTGATTTTTTGGAATCAGCGTGGTCCAATTAGTTAGGAAAAATTATTTTTGCAACTTTTTTTTTCAAGTTTTTCAGAAAAAATTTCATAAGGGGGGACCCTTTTGAAAAAAATATCGCGATTTTCAAGTGTAACTTCCAAACGCGAAGAGATACGAAAGTGCGGTTTGATTTTTTGGAATCAGCGTGCTCCAATTAATAAGGAAAAATTATTTTTGCAACTTTTTTTTTCATGTTTTTCAAAAAAAATTTCATAAATAAATATCGCGATTTTCGAGTGTAACTTCCAAACGCGAAGAGATACGAAAGTGCGGTTTGATTTTTTGGAATCAGCGTGGTCAAATTAGTTAGGAAAAATTATTTTGCAACTTTTTTTTTCATGTTTTTCAAAAAAAATTTCATAAATAAATATCGCGATTTTCGAGTGTAACTTCCAAACGCGAAGAGATACGAAAGTGCGGTTTGATTTTTTGGAACCAGCGTGGTCAAATTAGTTAGAAAAAATTATTTTTGCAACTTTTTTTTTCATGTTTTTCAGAAAAAATTTCATAAGGGGGGACCCTTTTGAAAAAAATATCGCGATTTTCGAGTGTAACTTCCAAACGCGAAGAGATACGAAAGTGGGGTTTGATTTTTTGGAATCAGCGTGCTCCAATTAGTTAGGAAAAACTATTTTTGCAACTTTTTTTTTCAAGTTTTTCAGAAAAAAATTCATAAGGGGGGACCCTTTTGAAAAAAATATCGCGATTTTCGAGTGTAACTTCCAAACGCGAAGAGATACGAAAGTGCGGTTTGATTTTTTGGAATCAGCGTGGTCAAATTAGTTAGGAAAAATTATTTTTGCAACTTTGTTTTTCAAGTTTTTCAGAAAAAATTTCATAAGGGGGGACCCTTTTGAAAAAATTATCGCGATTTTCGAGTGTAACTTCCAAACGCGAAGAGATACGAAAGTGCGGTTTGATTTTTTGGAATCAGCGTGCTCCAATTAGGAAGGAAAAATTATTTTTGCATTTTTTTTTCATGTTTTTCAGAAAAAAATTCATAAGGGGGGACCCTTTTGAAAAAAATATCGCGATTTTCAAGTGTAACTTCCAAACGCAAAGAGATACGAAAGTGCGGTTTGATTTTTTGGAATCAGCGTGGTCAAATTAGTTAGGAAAAACTATTTTTGCAACTTTTTTTTTTATGTTTTTCAGAAAAAATTTTATAAGGGGGGACCCTTTTGAAAAAAATATCGCGATTTTCGAGTGTAACTTCCAAACGCGAAGAGATACGAAAGTGCGGTTTGATTTTTTGGAATCAGCGTGCTCCAATTAGTAAGGAAAAATTATTTTTGCAACTTTTTTTTTCATGTTTTTCAAAAAAAATTTCATAAATAAATATCGCGATTTTCGAGTGTAACTTCCAAACGCGAAGAGATACGAAAGTGCGGTTTGATTTTTTGGAATCAGCGTGGTCAAATTAGTTAGGAAAAATTATTTTGCAACTTTTTTTTTCATGTTTTTCAAAAAAAATTTCATAAATAAATATCGCGATTTTCGAGTGTAACTTCCAAACGCGAAGAGATACGAAAGTGCGGTTTGATTTTTTGGAACCAGCGTGGTCAAATTAGTTAGAAAAAATTATTTTTGCAACTTTTTTTTTCATGTTTTTCAGAAAAAATTTCATAAGGGGGGACCCTTTTGAAAAAAATATCGCGATTTTCGAGTGTAACTTCCAAACGCGAAGAGATACGAAAGTGGGGTTTGATTTTTTGGAATCAGCGTGCTCCAATTAGTTAGGAAAAACTATTTTTGCAACTTTTTTTTTCAAGTTTTTCAGAAAAAAATTCATAAGGGGGGACCCTTTTGAAAAAAATATCGCGATTTTCGAGTGTAACTTCCAAACGCGAAGAGATACGAAAGTGCGGTTTGATTTTTTGGAATCAGCGTGGTCAAATTAGTTAGGAAAAATTATTTTTGCAACTTTGTTTTTCAAGTTTTTCAGAAAAAATTTCATAAGGGGGGACCCTTTTGAAAAAATTATCGCGATTTTCGAGTGTAACTTCCAAACGCGAAGAGATACGAAAGTGCGGTTTGATTTTTTGGAATCAGCGTGCTCCAATTAGGAAGGAAAAATTATTTTTGCATTTTTTTTTCATGTTTTTCAGAAAAAAATTCATAAGGGGGGACCCAATAACTAAGGAAAAATTATTTTTCCAACTTTTTTTTTCATGTTTTTCAGAAAAAAAATATCGCGATTTAAGAGTGTAACTTTCAAACGCGAAGAGATACGAAAGTGCGGTTTGATTTTTTGGAATCAGCGTGGTCAAATTAGTTAGGAAAAATTATTTTTGCAACTTTTTTTTTCATGTTTTTCAAAAAAAATTTCATAAGGGGGGACCCTTTTGAAAAAAATATCGCGATTTTCGAGTGTAACTTCCAAACGCGAAGAGATACGAAAGTGCGGTTTGATTTTTTGGAATCAGCGTGCTCCAATTAGTAAGGAAAAATTATTTTTGCAACTTTTTTTTTCATGTTTTTCAAAAAAAATTTCATAAATAAATATCGCGATTTTCGAGTGTAACTTCCAAACGCGAAGAGATACGAAAGTGCGGTTTGATTTTTTGGAATCAGCGTGGTCAAATTAGTTAGGAAAAATTATTTTGCAACTTTTTTTTTCATGTTTTTCAAAAAAAATTTCATAAATAAATATCGCGATTTTCGAGTGTAACTTCCAAACGCGAAGAGATACGAAAGTGCGGTTTGATTTTTTGGAACCAGCGTGGTCAAATTAGTTAGAAAAAATTATTTTTGCAACTTTTTTTTTCATGTTTTTCAGAAAAAATTTCATAAGGGGGGACCCTTTTGAAAAAAATATCGCGATTTTCGAGTGTAACTTCCAAACGCGAAGAGATACGAAAGTGGGGTTTGATTTTTTGGAATCAGCGTGCTCCAATTAGTTAGGAAAAACTATTTTTGCAACTTTTTTTTTCAAGTTTTTCAGAAAAAAATTCATAAGGGGGGACCCTTTTGAAAAAAATATCGCGATTTTCGAGTGTAACTTCCAAACGCGAAGAGATACGAAAGTGCGGTTTGATTTTTTGGAATCAGCGTGGTCAAATTAGTTAGGAAAAATTATTTTTGCAACTTTGTTTTTCAAGTTTTTCAGAAAAAATTTCATAAGGGGGGACCCTTTTGAAAAAATTATCGCGATTTTCGAGTGTAACTTCCAAACGCGAAGAGATACGAAAGTGCGGTTTGATTTTTTGGAATCAGCGTGCTCCAATTAGGAAGGACAAATTATTTTTGCATTTTTTTTTCATGTTTTTCAGAAAAAAATTCATAAGGGGGGACCCTTTTGAAAAAAATATCGCGATTTTCAAGTGTAACTTCCAAACGCAAAGAGATACGAAAGTGCGGTTTGATTTTTTGGAATCAGCGTGGTCAAATTAGTTAGGAAAAACTATTTTTGCAACTTTTTTTTTATGTTTTTCAGAAAAAATTTTATAAGGGGGGACCCTTTTGAAAAAAATATCGCGATTTTCGAGTGTAACTTCCAAACGCGAAGAGATACGAAAGTGCGGTTTGATTTTTTGGAATCAGCGTGCTCCAATTAGTAAGGAAAAATTATTTTTGCAACTTTTTTTTTCATGTTTTTCAAAAAAAATTTCATAAATAAATATCGCGATTTTCGAGTGTAACTTCCAAACGCGAAGAGATACGAAAGTGCGGTTTGATTTTTTGGAATCAGCGTGGTCAAATTAGTTAGGAAAAATTATTTTGCAACTTTTTTTTTCATGTTTTTCAAAAAAAATTTCATAAATAAATATCGCGATTTTCGAAAAGATACGAAAGTGCGGTTTGATTTTTTGGGGGGACCCTTTTGAAAAAAATATCGCGATTTTCGAGTGTAACTTCCAAACGCGAAGAAATACGAAAGTGCGCTTTGATTTTTTGGAATCAGCGTGGTCAAATTAGTTAGGAAAAATTATTTTTGCAACTTTGTTTTTCAAGTTTTTCAGAAAAAAATATCGCGATTTTCGAGTGTAACTTCCAAACGCGAAGAGATACGAAAGTGCGGTTTGATTTTTTGGAATCAGCGTGGTCAAATTAGTTTTTGCAACTTTTTTTTTTCAAGTTTTTCAGAAAAAATTTCATAAGTTTTTCAGAAAAAAATTCATAAGGGGGGACCCTTTTGAAAAAAATATCGCGATTTTCGAGTGTAACTTCCAAACGCGAAGAGATACGAAAGTGCGGTTTGATTTTTTGGAATCAGCGTGGTCAAATTAGTAAGGAAAAATTATTTTTGCAACTTTTTTTTTCATGTTTTTCAGAAAAAATTTCATAACGGGGGACCCAATAACTAAGGAAAAATTATTTTTCCAACTTTTTTTTCATGTTTTTCAGAAAAAAAATATCGCGATTTTAGAGTGTAACTTTCAAACGCGAAGAGATACGAAAGTGCGGTTTGATTTTTTGGAATCAGCGTGGTCAAATTAGTTAGGAAAAACTATTTTTGCAACTTTTTTTTCAAGTTTTTCAGAAAAAAATTCATAAGGGGGGACCCTTTTGAAAAAAGTATCGCGATTTTCGAGTGTAACTTCCAAACACGAAGAGATACGAAAGTGCGGTTTGATTTTTTGGAATCAGCGTGCTCCAATTAGTAAGGAAAAATTATTTTTGCAACTTTTTTTTTCAAGTTTTTCAGAAAAAATTTCATAACGGGGGACCCTTTTGAAAAAAATATCGCGATTTTCGAGTGTAACTTCCAAACGCGAAGAGATACGAAAGTGCGGTTTGATTTTTTGGAATCAGCGTGCTCCAATTAGTAAGGAAAAATTATTTTTGCAACTTTTTTTTTCATGTTTTTCAAAAAAAATTTCATAAGGGGGGACCCTTTTGAAAAAAATATCGCGATTTTCGAGTGTAACTTCCAAACGCGAAGAGATACGAAAGTGCGGTTTGATTTTTTGGAATCAGCGTGGTCCAATTAGTTAGGAAAAATTATTTTTGCAACTTTTTTTTTCAAGTTTTTCAGAAAAAATTTCATAAGGGGGGACCCTTTTGAAAAAAATATCGCGATTTTCAAGTGTAACTTCCAAACGCGAAGAGATACGAAAGTGCGGTTTGATTTTTTGGAATCAGCGTGGTCAAATTAGTTAGGAAAAATTATTTTTGCAACTTTTTTTTTCATGTTTTTCAGAAAAAATTTCATAAGGGGGGACCCTTTTGAAAAAAATATCGCGATTTTCGAGTGTAACTTCCAAACGCGAAGAGATACGAAAGTGCGGTTTGATTTTTTGGAATCAGCGTGCTCCAATTAATAAGGAAAAATTATTTTTGCAACTTTTTTTTTCATGTTTTTCAGAAAAAATTTCATAACGGGGGACCCAATAACTAAGGAAAAATTATTTTTCCAACTTTTTTTTTCATGTTTTTCAGAAAAAAAATATCGCGATTTAAGAGTGTAACTTTCAAACGCGAAGAGATACGAAAGTGCGGTTTGATTTTTTGGAATCAGCGTGGTCAAATTAGTTAGGAAAAACTATTTTTGCAACTTTTTTTCAAGTTTTTCAGAAAAAAATTCATAACGGGGGACCCAATAACTAAGGAAAAATTATTTTTCCAACTTTTTTTTTCATGTTTTTCAGAAAAAAAATATCGCGATTTTAGAGTGTAACTTTCAAACGCGAAGAGATACGAAAGTGCGGTTTGATTTTTTGGAATCAGCGTGGTCAAATTAGTTAGGAAAAACTATTTTTGCAACTTTTTTTTCAAGTTTTTCAGAAAAAAATTCATAAGGGGGGACCCTTTTGAAAAAAGTATCGCGATTTTCGAGTGTAACTTTCAAACGCGAAGAGATACGAAAGTGCGGTTTGATTTTTTGGAATCAGCGTGGTCAAATTAGTTAGGAAAAACTATTTTTGCAACTTTTTTTTCAAGTTTTTCAGAAAAAAATTCATAAGGGGGGACCCTTTTGAAAAAAGTATCGCGATTTTCGAGTGTAACTTCCAAACACGAAGAGATACGAAAGTGCGGTTTGATTTTTTGGAATCAGCGTGCTCCAATTAGTAAGGAAAAATTATTTTTGCAACTTTTTTTTTCAAGTTTTTCAGAAAAAATTTCATAACGGGGGACCCTTTTGAAAAAAATATCGCGATTTTCGAGTGTAACTTCCAAACGCGAAGAGATACGAAAGTGCGGTTTGATTTTTTGGAATCAGCGTGCTCCAATTAGTAAGGAAAAATTATTTTTGCAACTTTTTTTTTCATGTTTTTCAAAAAAAATTTCATAAGGGGGGACCCTTTTGAAAAAAATATCGCGATTTTCGAGTGTAACTTCCAAACGCGAAGAGATACGAAAGTGCGGTTTGATTTTTTGGAATCAGCGTGGTCAAATTAGTTAGGAAAAATTATTTTTGCAACTTTTTTTTTCATGTTTTTCAGAAAAAATTTCATAAGGGGGGACCCTTTTGAAAAAAATATCGCGATTTTCGAGTGTAACTTCCAAACGCGAAGAGATACGAAAGTGCGGTTTGATTTTTTGGAATCAGCGTGCTCCAATTAATAAGGAAAAATTATTTTTGCAACTTTTTTTTTCATGTTTTCAGAAAAAATTTCATAAGGGGGGACCCTTTTAAAAAAAATATCGCGATTTTCGAGTGTAACTTCCAAACGCGAATAGATACGAAAGTGCGGTTTGATTTTTTGGGGGGACCCTTTTGAAAAAAATATCGCGATTTTCGAGTGTAACTTCCAAACGCGAAGAAATACGAAAGTGCGGTTTGATTTTTTGGAATCAGCGTGGTCAAATTAGTTAGGAAAAATTATTTTTGCAACTTTGTTTTTCAAGTTTTTCAGAAAAAAATATCGCGATTTTCGAGTGTAACTTCCAAACGCGAAGAGATACGAAAGTGCAGTTTGATTTTTTGGAATCAGCGTGGTCAAATTAGTTAGGAAAAACTATTTTTGCAACTTTTTTTTAAAGTTTTTCAGAAAAAATTTCATAAGGGGGGACCCTTTTGAAAAAATTATCGCGATTTTCGAGTGTAACTTCCAAACGCGAAGAGATACGAAAGTGCGGTTTGATTTTTTGGAATCAGCGTGGTCAAATTAGTTAGGAAAAACTATTTTTGCAACTTTTTTTTTCAAGTTTTTCAGAAAAAATTTCATAAGGGGGGACCCTTTTAAAAAAAATATCGCGATTTTCGAGTGTAACTTCCAAACGCGAATAGATACGAAAGTGCGGTTTGATTTTTTGGAATTAGCGTGGTCAAATTAGTAAGGAAAAATTATTTTTGCAACTTTTTTTTTCATGTTTTTCAGAAAAAATTTCATAAGGGGGGACCCTTTTGAAAAAAATATCGCGATTTTCGAGTGTAACTTCCAAACGCGAATAGATACGAAAGTGCGGTTTGATTTTTTGGAATCAGCGTGGTCCAATTAGTTAGGAAAAATTATTTTTGCAACTTTTTTTTTCAAGTTTTTCAGAAAAAATTTCATAAGGGGGGACCCTTTTGAAAAAAATATCGCGATTTTCAAGTGTAACTTCCAAACGCGAAGAGATACGAAAGTGCGGTTTGATTTTTTGGAATCAGCGTGCTCCAATTAATAAGGAAAAATTATTTTTGCAACTTTTTTTTTCATGTTTTTCAGAAAAAATTTCATAACGGGGGACCCAATAACTAAGGAAAAATTATTTTTCCAACTTTTTTTTTCATGTTTTTCAGAAAAAAAATATCGCGATTTAAGAGTGTAACTTTCAAACGCGAAGAGATACGAAAGTGCGGTTTGATTTTTTGGAATCAGCGTGGTCAAATTAGTTAGGAAAAACTATTTTTGCAACTTTTTTTTCAAGTTTTTCAGAAAAAAATTCATAAGGGGGGACCCTTTTGAAAAAAGTATCGCGATTTTCGAGTGTAACTTCCAAACGCGAAGAGATACGAAAGTGCGGTTTGATTTTTTGGAATCAGCGTGGTCAAATTAGTTAGGAAAAATTATTTTTGCAACTTTGTTTTTCAAATTTTTCAGAAAAAAATATCGCGATTTTCGAGTGTAACTTCCAAACGCGAAGAGATACGAAAGTGCGGTTTAATTTTTTGGAACCAGCGTGGTCAAATTAGTTAGAAAAAATTATTTTTGCAACTTTTTTTTTCATGTTTTTCAGAAAAAATTTCATAAGGGGGGACCCTTTTGAAAAAAATATCGCGATTTTCGAGTGTAACTTCCAAACGCGAAGAGATACGAAAGTGCGGTTTGATTTTTTGGAATCAGCGTGCTCCAATTAGTAAGGAAAAATTATTTTTGCAACTTTTTTTTTCATGTTTTTCAAAAATGAAAAAAATATCGCGATTTTCGAGTGTAACTTCCAAACGCGAATAGATACGAAAGTGCGGTTTGATTTTTTGGAATCAGCGTGGTCAAATTAGTTGGGAAAAATTATTTTTGCAACTTTTTTTTTCAAGTTTTTCAGAAAAAATTTCATAAGGGGGGACCCTTTTGAAAAAAATATCGCGATTTTCGAGTGTAACTTCCAAACGCGAAGAGATACGAAAGTGGGGTTTGATTTTTTGGAATCAGCGTGCTCCAATTAGTTAGGAAAAACTATTTTTGCAACTTTTTTTTTCAAGTTTTTCAGAAAAAAATTCATAAGGGGGGACCCTTTTGAAAAAAATATCGCGATTTTCGAGTGTAACTTCCAAACGCGAAGAGATACGAAAGTGCGGTTTGATTTTTTGGAATCAGCGTGGTCAAATTAGTTAGGAAAAATTATTTTTGCAACTTTGTTTTTCAAGTTTTTCAGAAAAAATTTCATAAGGGGGGACCCTTTTGAAAAAATTATCGCGATTTTCGAGTGTAACTTCCAAACGCGAAGAGATACGAAAGTGCGGTTTGATTTTTTGGAATCAGCGTGCTCCAATTAGGAAGGAAAAATTATTTTTGCATTTTTTTTTCATGTTTTTCAGAAAAAAATTCATAAGGGGGGACCCTTTTGAAAAAAATATCGCGATTTTCAAGTGTAACTTCCAAACGCAAAGAGATACGAAAGTGCGGTTTGATTTTTTGGAATCAGCGTGGTCAAATTAGTTAGGAAAAACTATTTTTGCAACTTTTTTTTTTATGTTTTTCAGAAAAAATTTTATAAGGGGGGACCCTTTTGAAAAAAATATCGCGATTTTCGAGTGTAACTTCCAAACGCGAAGAGATACGAAAGTGCGGTTTGATTTTTTGGAATCAGCGTGCTCCAATTAGTAAGGAAAAATTATTTTTGCAACTTTTTTTTTCATGTTTTTCAAAAAAAATTTCATAAATAAATATCGCGATTTTCGAGTGTAACTTCCAAACGCGAAGAGATACGAAAGTGCGTTTTGATTTTTTGGAATCAGCGTGGTCAAATTAGTTAGGAAAAATTATTTTGCAACTTTTTTTTTCATGTTTTTCAAAAAAAATTTCATAAATAAATATCGCGATTTTCGAGTGTAACGAAGAGATACGAAAGTGCGGTTTGATTTTTTGGAACCAGCGTGGTCAAATTAGTTAGAAAAAATTATTTTTGCAACTTTTTTTTTCATGTTTTTCAGAAAAAATTTCATAAGGGGGGACCCTTTTGAAAAAAATATCGCGATTTTCGAGTGTAACTTCCAAACGCGAAGAGATACGAAAGTGCGGTTTGATTTTTTGGAATCAGCGTGCTCCAATTAGTAAGGAAAAATTATTTTTGCAACTTTTTTTTTCATGTTTTTCAAAAAAAATTTCATAAGGGGGGACCCTTTTGAAAAAAATATCGCGATTTTCGAGTGTAACTTCCAAACGCGAATAGATACGAAAGTGCGGTTTGATTTTTTGGAATCAGCGTGGTCAAATTAGTTGGGAAAAATTATTTTTGCAACTTTTTTTTTCAAGTTTTTCAGAAAAAAATTCATAAGGGGGGACCCTTTTGAAAAAAATATCGCGATTTTCGAGTGTAACTTCCAAACGCGAAGAGATACGAAAGTGCGGTTTGATTTTTTGGAATCAGCGTGGTCAAATTAGTTAGGAAAAACTATTTTTGCAACTTTTTTTTCAAGTTTTTCAGAAAAAAATTCATAAGGGGGGACCCTTTTGAAAAAAGTATCGCGATTTTCGAGTGTAACTTCCAAACGCGAAGAGATACGAAAGTGCGGTTTGATTTTTTGGAATCAGCGTGGTCAAATTAGTTAGGAAAAACTATTTTTGCAACTTTTTTTTCAAGTTTTTCAGAAAAAAATTCATAAGGGGGGACCCTTTTGAAAAAAGTATCGCGATTTTCGAGTGTAACTTCCAAACGCGAAGAGATACGAAAGTGCGGTTTGATTTTTTGGAATCAGCGTGGTCAAATTAGTTAGGAAAAATTATTTTTGCAACTTTGTTTTTCAAATTTTTCAGAAAAAAATATCGCGATTTTCGAGTGTAACTTCCAAACGCGAAGAGATACGAAAGTGCGGTTTAATTTTTTGGAACCAGCGTGGTCAAATTAGTTAGAAAAAATTATTTTTGCAACTTTTTTTTTCATGTTTTTCAGAAAAAATTTCATAAGGGGGGACCCTTTTGAAAAAAATATCGCGATTTTCGAGTGTAACTTCCAAACGCGAAGAGATACGAAAGTGCGGTTTGATTTTTTGGAATCAGCGTGCTCCAATTAGTAAGGAAAAATTATTTTTGCAACTTTTTTTTTCATGTTTTTCAAAAATGAAAAAAATATCGCGATTTTCGAGTGTAACTTCCAAACGCGAATAGATACGAAAGTGCGGTTTGATTTTTTGGAATCAGCGTGGTCAAATTAGTTGGGAAAAATTATTTTTGCAACTTTTTTTTTCAAGTTTTTCAGAAAAAATTTCATAAGGGGGGACCCTTTTGAAAAAAATATCGCGATTTTCGAGTGTAACTTCCAAACGCGAAGAGATACGAAAGTGGGGTTTGATTTTTTGGAATCAGCGTGCTCCAATTAGTTAGGAAAAACTATTTTTGCAACTTTTTTTTTCAAGTTTTTCAGAAAAAAATTCATAAGGGGGGACCCTTTTCAAAAAAATATCGCGATTTTCGAGTGTAACTTCCAAACGCGAAGAGATACGAAAGTGCGGTTTGATTTTTTGGAATCAGCGTGGTCAAATTAGTTAGGAAAAATTATTTTTGCAACTTTGTTTTTCAAGTTTTTCAGAAAAAATTTCATAAGGCGGGACCCTTTTGAAAAAATTATCGCGATTTTCGAGTGTAACTTCCAAACGCGAAGAGATACGAAAGTGCGGTTTGATTTTTTGGAATCAGCGTGCTCCAATTAGGAAGGAAAAATTATTTTTGCATTTTTTTTTCATGTTTTTCAGAAAAAAATTCATAAGGGGGGACCCTTTTGAAAAAAATATCGCGATTTTCAAGTGTAACTTCCAAACGCAAAGAGATACGAAAGTGCGGTTTGATTTTTTGGAATCAGCGTGGTCAAATTAGTTAGGAAAAATTATTTTTGCAACTTTGTTTTTCAAGTTTTTCAGAAAAAATTTCATAAGGGGGGACCCTTTTGAAAAAAATATCGCGATTTTCGAGTGTAACTTCCAAACGCGAAGAGATACGAAAGTGCGGTTTGATTTTTTGGAATCAGCGTGCTCCAATTAGTAAGGAAAAATTATTTTTGCAACTTTTTTTTTCATGTTTTTCAAAAATGAAAAAAATATCGCGATTTTCGAGTGTAACTTCCAAACGCGAATAGATACGAAAGTGCGGTTTGATTTTTTGGAATCAGCGTGGTCAAATTAGTTGGGAAAAATTATTTTTGCAACTTTTTTTTTCAAGTTTTTCAGAAAAAATTTCATAAGGGGGGACCCTTTTGAAAAAAATATCGCGATTTTCGAGTGTAACTTCCAAACGCGAAGAGATACGAAAGTGGGGTTTGATTTTTTGGAATCAGCGTGCTCCAATTAGTTAGGAAAAACTATTTTTGCAACTTTTTTTTTCAAGTTTTTCAGAAAAAAATTCATAAGGGGGGACCCTTTTGAAAAAAATATCGCGATTTTCGAGTGTAACTTCCAAACGCGAAGAGATACGAAAGTGCGGTTTGATTTTTTGGAATCAGCGTGGTCAAATTAGTTAGGAAAAATTATTTTTGCAACTTTGTTTTTCAAGTTTTTCAGAAAAAATTTCATAAGGGGGGACCCTTTTGAAAAAATTATCGCGATTTTCGAGTGTAACTTCCAAACGCGAAGAGATACGAAAGTGCGGTTTGATTTTTTGGAATCAGCGTGCTCCAATTAGGAAGGAAAAATTATTTTTGCATTTTTTTTTCATGTTTTTCAGAAAAAAATTCATAAGGGGGGACCCTTTTGAAAAAAATATCGCGATTTTCAAGTGTAACTTCCAAACGCAAAGAGATACGAAAGTGCGGTTTGATTTTTTGGAATCAGCGTGGTCAAATTAGTTAGGAAAAACTATTTTTGCAACTTTTTTTTTTATGTTTTTCAGAAAAAATTTTATAAGGGGGGACCCTTTTGAAAAAAATATCGCGATTTTCGAGTGTAACTTCCAAACGCGAAGAGATACGAAAGTGCGGTTTGATTTTTTGGAATCAGCGTGCTCCAATTAGTAAGGAAAAATTATTTTTGCAACTTTTTTTTTCATGTTTTTCAAAAAAAATTTCATAAGGGGGGACCCTTTTGAAAAAAATATCGCGATTTTCGAGTGTAACTTCCAAACGCGAATAGATACGCGATTTTCGAGTGTAACTTCCAAACGCGAATAGATACGAAAGTGCGGTTTGATTTTTTGGAATCAGCGTGGTCAAATTAGTTGGGAAAAATTATTTTTGCAACTTTTTTTTTCAAGTTTTTCAGAAAAAATTTCATAAGGGGGGACCCTTTTGAAAAAATTATCGCGATTTTCGAGTGTAACTTCCAAACGCGAAGAGATACGAAAGTGCGGTTTAATTTTTTGGAATCAGCGTGGTCAAATTAGTTAGGAAAAACTATTTTTGCAACTTTTTTTTTTATGTTTTTCAGAAAAAATTTTATAAGGGGGGACCCTTTTGAAAAAAATATCGCGATTTTCGAGTGTAACTTCCAAACGCGAAGAGATACGAAAGTGCGGTTTGATTTTTTGGAATCAGCGTGCTCCAATTAGTAAGGAAAAATTATTTTTGCAACTTTTTTTTTCATGTTTTTCAAAAAAAATTTCATAAATAAATATCGCGATTTTCGAGTGTAACTTCCAAACGCGAAGAGATACGAAAGTGCGGTTTGATTTTTTGGAATCAGCGTGGTCAAATTAGTTAGGAAAAATTATTTTGCAACTTTTTTTTTCATGTTTTTAAAAAAAAATTTCATAAATAAATATCGCGATTTTCGAGTGTAACTTCCAAACGCGAAGAGATACGAAAGTGCGGTTTGATTTTTTGGAACCAGCGTGGTCAAATTAGTTAGAAAAAATTATTTTTGCAACTTTTTTTTTCATGTTTTTCAGAAAAAATTTCATAAGGGGGGACCCTTTTGAAAAAAATATCGCGATTTTCGAGTGTAACTTCCAAACGCGAAGAGATACGAAAGTGCGGTTTGATTTTTTGGAATCAGCGTGCTCCAATTAGTAAGGAAAAATTATTTTTGCAACTTTTTTTTTCATGTTTTTCAAAAAAAATTTCATAAGGGGGGACCCTTTTGAAAAAAATATCGCGATTTTCGAGTGTAACTTCCAAACGCGAATAGATACGAAAGTGCGGTTTGATTTTTTGGAATCAGCGTGGTCAAATTAGTTGGGAAAAATTATTTTTGCAACTTTTTTTTTCAAGTTTTTCAGAAAAAAATTCATAAGGGGGGACCCTTTTGAAAAAAATATCGCGATTTTCGAGTGTAACTTCCAAACGCGAAGAGATACGAAAGTGCGGTTTGATTTTTTGGAATCAGCGTGGTCAAATTAGTTAGGAAAAATTATTTTTGCAACTTTGTTTTTCAAGTTTTTCAGAAAAAATTTCATAAGGGGGGACCCTTTTGAAAAAATTATCGCGATTTTCGAGTGTAACTTCCAAACGCGAAGAGATACGAAAGTGCGGTTTGATTTTTTGGAATCAGCGTGCTCCAATTAGGAAGGAAAAATTATTTTTGCATTTTTTTTCATGTTTTTCAGAAAAAATTTCATAAGGGGGGACCCTTTTGAAAAAAATATCGCGATTTTCAAGTGTAACTTCCAAACGCAAAGAGATACGAAAGTGCGGTTTGATTTTTTGGAATCAGCGTGGTCAAATTAGTTAGGAAAAACTATTTTTGCAACTTTTTTTTTCAAGTTTTTCAGAAAAAATTTCATAAGGGGGGACCCTTTTGAAAAAAATATCGCGATTTTCAAGTGTAACTTCCAAACGCGAAGAGATACGAAAGTGCGGTTTGATTTTTTGGAATCAGCGTGGTCAAATTAGTTAGGAAAAACTATTTTTGCAACTTTTTTTTTTATGTTTTTCAGAAAAAATTTTATAAGGGGGGACCCTTTTGAAAAAAATATCGCGATTTTCGAGTGTAACTTCCAAACGCGAAGAGATACGAAAGTGCGGTTTGATTTTTTGGAATCAGCGTGCTCCAATTAGTAAGGAAAAATTATTTTTGCAACTTTTTTTTTCATGTTTTTCAAAAAAAATTTCATAAGGAAGGACCCTTTTGAAAAAAATATCGCGATTTTCGAGTGTAACTTCCAAACGCGAATAGATACGAAAGTGCGGTTTGATTTTTTGGAATCAGCGTGGTCAAATTAGTTGGGAAAAATTATTTTTGCAACTTTTTTTTTCAAGTTTTTCAGAAAAAATTTCATAAGGGGGGACCCTTTTGAAAAAAATATCGCGATTTTCGAGTGTAACTTCCAAACGCGAAGAGATACGAAAGTGCGGTTTGATTTTTTGGAATCAGCGTGCTCCAATTAGTTAGGAAAAACTATTTTTGCAACTTTTTTTTTCAAGTTTTTCAGAAAAAAATTCATAAGGGGGGACCCTTTTGAAAAAAATATCGCGATTTTCGAGTGTAACTTCCAAACGCGAAGAGATACGAAAGTGCGGTTTGATTTTTTGGAATCAGCGTGGTCAAATTAGTTAGGAAAAATTATTTTTGCAACTTTGTTTTTCAAGTTTTTCAGAAAAAATTTCATAAGGGGGGACCCTTTTGAAAAAATTATCGCGATTTTCGAGTGTAACTTCCAAACGCGAAGAGATACGAAAGTGCGGTTTGATTTTTTGGAATCAGCGTGGTCAAATTAGTTAGGAAAAATTATTTTTGCAACTTTGTTTTTCAAGTTTTTCAGAAAAAATTTCATAAGGGGGGACCCTTTTGAAAAAAATATCGCGATTTTCGAGTGTAACTTCCAAACGCGAAGAGATACGAAAGTGCGGTTTGATTTTTTGGAATCAGCGTGCTCCAATTAGTAAGGAAAAATTATTTTTGCAACTTTTTTTTTCATGTTTTTCAGAAAAAATTTCATAAGGGGGGACCCTTTTGAAAAAAATATCGCGATTTTCGAGTGTAACTTCCAAACGCGAATAGATACGAAAGTGCGGTTTGATTTTTTGGAATCAGCGTGGTCAAATTAGTTAGGAAAAATTATTTTTGCAACTTTTTTTTTCAAGTTTTTCAGAAAAAATTTCATAAGGGGGGACCCTTTTAAAAAAAATATCGCGATTTTCGAGTGTAACTTCCAAACGCGAAGAGATACGAAAGTGCGGTTTGATTTTTTGGAATCAGCGTGCTCCAATTAGTAAGGAAAAATTATTTTTGCAACTTTTTTTTTCATGTTTTTCAGAAAAAATTTCATAAGGGGGGACCCTTTTGAAAAAAATATCGCGATTTTCGAGTGTAACTTCCAAACGCGAAGAGATACGAAAGTGCGGTTTGATTTTTTGGAATCAGCGTGGTCAAATTAGTTAGGAAAAACTATTTTTGCAACTTTTTTTTTCAAGTTTTTCAGAAAAAATTTCATAAGGGGGGACCCTTTTGAAAAAATTATCGCGATTTTCGAGTGTAACTTCCAAACGCGAAGAGATACGAAAGTGCGGTTTGATTTTTTGGAATCAGCGTGCTCCAATTAGTAAGGAAAAATTATTTTTGCAACTTTTTTTTTCATGTTTTTCAGAAAAAATTTCATAAGGGGGGACCCTTTTGAAAAAAATATCGCGATTTTCGAGTGTAACTTCCAAACGCGAAGAGATACGAAAGTGCGGTTTGATTTTTTGGAATCAGCGTGGTCAAATTAGTTAGGAAAAACTATTTTTGCAACTTTTTTTTCAAGTTTTTCAGAAAAAAATTCATAAGGGGGGACCCTTTTGAAAAAAATATCGCGATTTTCAAGTGTAACTTCCAAACGCGAAGAGATACGAAAGTGCGGTTTGATTTTTTGGAATCAGCGTGCTCCAATTAGTAAGGAAAAATTATTTTTGCAACTTTTTTTTCATGTTTTTCAGAAAAAATTTCATAAGGGGGGACCCTTTTGAAAAAAATATCGCGATTTTCGAGTGTAACTTCCAAACGCGAAGAGATACGAAAGTGCGGTTTGATTTTTTGGAATCAGCGTGGTCAAATTAGTTAGGAAAAACTATTTTTGCAACTTTTTTTTCAAGTTTTTCAGAAAAAATTTCATAAGGGGGGACCCTTTTGAAAAAATTATCGCGATTTTCGAGTGTAACTTCCAAACGCGAAGAGATACGAAAGTGCGGTTTGATTTTTTGGAATCAGCGTGCTCCAATTAGGAAGGAAAAATTATTTTTGCATTTTTTTTTCATGTTTTTCAGAAAAAATTTCATAAGGGGGGACCCTTTTGAAAAAAATATCGCGATTTTCAAGTGTAACTTCCAAACGCGGAGAGATACGAAAGTGCGGTTTGATTTTTTGGAATCAGCGTGGTCAAATTAGTTAGGAAAAATTATTTTTGCAACTTTTTTTTTCAAGTTTTTCAGAAAAAATTTCATAAGGGGGGACCCTTTTGAAAAAAATATCGCGATTTTCGAGTGTAACTTCCAAACGCGAAGAGATACGAAAGTGCGGTTTGATTTTTTGGAATCAGCCTGCTCGAATTAGTTGGGAAAAATTATTTTTGCAACTTTTTTTTTCATGTTTTTCAGAAAAAATTTCATAAGGGGGACCCTTTTGAAAAAAATATCGCGATTAGACGGCGTACGCTGACTCTTTCTAGAGTGGTCAATTTTATGCGTAGTCCATAGTCGCGACTAACCGTCTAGAGCATGTCGATGACTTTCTGCCAAAGTATCGCAAGCAACATAACTCAAATTTCAGGAATTGAAAACATTTTTTGTTTTAAAGTCGGTTTTAAACCATATATAACCTAAAGGTTTTTATAACTAGTAAATAGCTATAATTATAAGCTAAGTAACTACTACTTATTATAAAACTTTTAGGCTATATTTATATATAATTTGGCAAAAAGTCATCGATATTCAGTCAAGACATTTTATCAATAAATTTTTAATCCAAAACTTACCACTTTAAAATTCAAAACTAACATTTAAATGTAATGTGTATTACAAATTCATCTTAAATCTTTACAAATTTAAACCAATAATTTTTAAAAACCAATATTTTAACCTTAAACTTTTACATATGCATTTTATACTTTAAGTAAATATTTTTTGACCATCAATTGTTTTGAGTTTAAAAAAATTTAACTTTGTAAATTTCTGTTAAAACACCATTAAAGTGCTAATCTTCAAACTATTATCTAATAAATGCTAAAAGGGCATGTTGAGTTTAAAAAAATTAACTATTTAAACTATTTTGGTAAAACAAATTTTATGTGTTTTTATTTTAAATGTCTCAACACTATTTGATTTAATTTAAATAATTTTATAAAATATTTATTTAAGATTTAAAAAATTCTGCCCAAATAAATTATACTAAGAAATTATTTTTATTAAAAAATAATAGTTTTTTTTGCAAAAATTGCAGAAGTGAACTGTTAGTTCGTAAATTTTGTCTTTAAATACAAGATAGTTGAAAATATTTTAAATTTATAAATGTAAACCTAAAATTTTTAGTAAGAAAAATTTGAGACCAATAAAATTTTAAATTAAAAAAAATATTTATAAAAGTTAAAACGACGTGCCATATAAATACAAGCCTGATTAAAATCATTTAATTTAAAACAATTTTTTTTATTTTAATTAATAATTTAAATAAGTTTTAAAAACAGTTTCTAAAATCTAAAAAAACACTTAAAATATTTAAAACTAAAGCACAATAATATCTTGACACTATTTAAATAAATTCATAGGCATAAAAAAACTGCTTATTTTGTTAAATAAAATAATAAAGGAATATACAAAAAAATATACGACAGTTGCGGACGGTGGTTTATTTGTTTATAAAGTAGTGCCAATATAATATTATTATAGTCAAGTTATTTTTAGTATTTTTTTAATAGCTCAAATAATTAAAAAAAAAATGTAATCATAATTTTTTCGAACCCTGAATAGAAGTCATCAAAAACTAACATACCTCATTTCATCGGTCTTCGAAGCTAACGCAATCAAGACGACCAAAAAGGTCTCGATCAAGTCCCTCACGACGACCTCGGCTCTGTCCGGATTATCGGCATCGACGGAGTCTATGGTGGTGTCCAGACTGGACGAGTACTTCTTGCCGCCTTGAAAAACCCTGCTGACCAATGGCACGGCGCACGGCTGGCTGGGATCCAGCTGCGCGCCCAATCGCCGAAGAACGTCCGCGGGAAACGAGTCGACGTTCGCGCGCACGTACTGGAAAATCACCTGCGAGCTTTGCGGGAACACGAGCAGGCTTTGCGTCAGGCAGGGCTCCGACAGGGCCAGCAGGAAGTCGCGATCGGTGGGTCGCGGTGCGCGCGCGCTCTGCAAGATCTGACCCAGGGCGCTGACCACTTCCGGCTGCAGGCCTCGCGACTTCGCCAGCAGGTTCACGACGTTCCAGTGGCCCGCTTGGCAGGCCACGTTCACGGCGAGTATTTGGTCGTAGTATTCCTCGTAGCACAAAAAGTTCCTAAACAAATGCGTAAAGGTACTGTTTTTGATAGCTGAAATGTCTATGTGACATAAATATTTGTTTTTTTTTGCAAGATTATAAAAAAATATTTGTTTTACTTTGATTTTTTTTATATACAAAATATTTATTTAACACTATAATATAATTAATTCTGTAGTTTGTGTTCTAAAATTTGAAGCTATATTTTCAAAATAAATTTTAATATTTTTGTAGGTATTACATGTATAATACATATTAATGCAAATAATATATTTATGTAGGATTAATTTTACAAAAGTGTGTTTTGGCGTTCCCAAAAGTTATGAGGGCCTATTTGATTTTGACTTACAAAAAATTTCCGACATTTACTTTCTAAAAATTCGACATTTTTAAATAAGGTTGACATTCTAAAACGTGTTAGCATTCTTAAATTTGTTTAATAGTCTAAAGTTGACCTTTTTAATAGGCATTCTAAAATATGATTCTAACAATCTTAATATTTTTTAATGTTTGGCATTATAAAAGAACTTTTTGTCATTATTAAATATGAAATAATATGTCATTTTCCTGTCTTCTAGTTATTAATGAGGGTAAATTTATTATTAGCCTTATGTCACATATGTCCGCTGGAATTGGAATATTTAGTTTATAAGCACAAGTTCTTAAGAATTTATTTTGGACTCTTTCAATTCGATTGATATGGATGTTATAGTAAGGTGACCAGATGATACTATTAAATTCCAGGATAGATCTAATGTAACTTATATATACCGTTTTCAGACACGAAATATCAAAATCTTTTAATTGCCGATTTACACATATTATTTCTGTACAAAATTCTAAATAATTTAATTGATAGCTCCTCACTTCTGGCCGATATTAGATTACATGCACCTCTAAGAGTAAACCGACTGAATACTTTATTTTACACAAACTCACATAGTACAAATTATTCATACAATACTCCATTGGATCGTGCATGCAGACTTGCAAACGTAGTTAATATTGAATTTTTTGTCAGCACACTTCATACTTTTAAAAAACATCTTCAATTAAAAATAAATTCAGCTGGGATCTAAGCATTGGTACGGATTTTAATACAATGGTATTTATTTGTTAACTGTTATTTTTTATGGACATTTATTTATTTATGTACTATTTATTTTTGTCTTACTTTTTTTTTTTAATTTTATATATATATATATATATATAACTATATTTTATACATTTTTTATGTTCTGTATGCTGTAATATTTTGTAATTATACTCATGGCCTTGTGCCGTAAATAAAGTTTATTATTATTATTATTTATTATTATTATTAATATGGTTTAGACATTCTTGAGTGTATTTTTTTGACTATTTATTTGGCTTTCCCGAAAATGACAAATGATTTTGACATTTACTTTCTAAAAATTTGTTTGATATTCCAAAATAAGGTTGACTTTTTTAATAGACATTCTAAAATATGATTCTGACAATCTAAATATTTTTTGACATTATTAAATATGGTTTAAACATTCTTGAATGTATTTTTTGAATATTTATTTGGCGTTCCCAAAAATGACAAATGATTTTGACTTTTATAAAAAAAATCGACGTTTACTTTAAAAAAATTTGTTTGATATTCTAAAATAAAGTTGACCCTTTAAATAGGCATTCTAAAATATGATTCTGATAATCTAAATATTTTTTGACTATTTTTTTATAGTTCCCGAAAATGATAGAGCCTTTATGATTTAGACTTTTATAAAAAAATCAGACATTTACTTTAGAACTAAAAACATTTAGGTAGGTACTTTTTTGTTATTCTAAAATAAGGTTGACCTTTTTATGAGGCATTCTAAAATATGATTCTGACAATCTAAATATTTTTTGACTTTAAAATTGACATTTTTAAATATGTTTGGCATTATAAAATGTTTTTTGACATTATTAAATATGGACATCCTTAAGTGAATTTTTTTGACGTTCCCAAAAATGAGAGGGCCTTTGGATTTATACTTTCTAAAAATTTGTTTGATATTCTAAAATAAGGTTGATCTTTTTAATAGGTATTCTAAATTATGATTCTGACAATCTTAATATTTTTTGACTTTAAACTCATTATTTTCTGACATTATTAAATATGGTTTTAGAGATTCTTGAAAAATCCGACCTTTACTTTCTAAAAGTTTGTTGGATATTCTAAAATAAGGTTGACCTCTTCAATAGGCATTCTAAAATATTATTTTGACTATCTAAATATTTTTTGACTTTAAACTTGACATTTTTAAATATGTTTAGCGTTATAAAATTATTGTTTGACATTCTTGATTAATTTTTTTGACTTACCAAAAAATGACAGGGCCTTTTTGATTTTGAATTTTATTAAAAAATTCAGACATTTACTTTCTAAAAATTTGGCTGATATTCTAAAATAAGGTTGACCTTTTTAATAGGCATTCTAAAATATGATTCTGACAATCTTAATATTTTGTTACTTTAAACTTGACATGTTTAAATATGTTTGGCATTATAAAATAATTATTAAATATGGTTTAGGGATTCTTGTGTATTTTTTGACGTTCCAAAAATGCCTTTTTGATTTTGGCTTTTATAAAAAAATTCCGACCTTTAATTCCTAAAAAATTGTTTGTAATTCTAAAATAAGGCTGATCCTTTTAATAGGCATTTTAAAATATAATTCTGACTTTTTTTTACTTTAAACTTGATATTTTTAAATATGTTTAGCATTATAAAGTAATTTTGTGACATTATTAAATATTGTTTACAAATTCTTGAGTGTACTTTTCTGACAGGGCCTTTTTGATTTTGAATTTTATAAAAAAATTCCGACTTTTATTTATAAAAATTCCCCTGGACATTCTTGAATGAATAAGGTTGACACTCTAACTTTCTAAAATTTCCCAAAGAACCAAAGTTTGCAAAATTAGTAAACTTTTTCCCAAGTTAGTATGGTGTACGAAATTTTATATTTATTGGCCTTTATTTGGACATATAAATTGTCATTGTATTCACGTTTGACCAAACTAGTTAAAATATAGTTACTTTTGGCCAACTTGAAGTTTGGTCAAAAATTGGCAAAACGTTAACCAGTTTGCTTATGCGCATTAGCGAGTATATAAATAAATCAATATATAGGTTAAAAAACTGTTTTAATGACAACACTATGCAGGTTATAAAATTAAAAGAATTTTTCTATTTCCTTTGACGGTGTTACCAAACAATTACATGTTATCCTAAAACAAACCCTTCACTTTGTACGATGGTTTTATAAAATGAAAATTGATTTTATCCTAACAATAAAAGTATGAATGGGTACTTACATAAAATCCTTAATATTTGACATCCTAGCAGGACCACCAAACCTCAATATCAACTCGGTATACGCCATCACAGCCAAATTGCCTATGTGAATTTTGGTCGGCATCGACATGTCAACTTTACTGGCACTCAGGCACAAATGCACGAACTTCAGCAGAGTTCTGCAATCTGCCGAAACGGCCAGCTTCAAAACTCTCTTCAGCAGATGCACTTTGGCCTGTTTGTACAAAATTATGCCCATGTGAAAGGAGCCTCTGGCTATTAAAAGATCGCCGCAGCATTCGAGTAGCTGTTGCAGATTCAAACCGAAAATGTAGGAGATTTTTTCCGCCTTTTCGAGACTGTTTTCTTCCGTAACGTATTCAACGAATTTTTTCACCGGCGAACAACTAAAAAATTATTTGTACCAGTTTTAAGTATGACTTGACATTCTTAATTTACTAAATTTGATATTCTTAAATAGGGTTGACTATGAATTTTGACCTTATTGACATGTTTAACTTCTAAAATGGGATTTCCTCATGCTAAAATAATATTGACTTTCCAAATTACACTATTACACTTAAAATTTAACTCTAAAAAGTGACATTCCAAGATGTGATTGAAAATTCTTAAATATTGACTTTATTCCAGGCCATTAAAATTTTAAAAAATTTAACAAAATGTAACATTTAAAAATATTTTTTTAAATTTAAAAATGAGTTTTTGCCAAACTAAAATTATTTTGACTTATGAAACTCTCATATATGTATTTGACATTCTAAAATGCGAGATTCTTAAATAATTTGTTTTTTTATTCAAGATCATTAAAATTTTGAAATTGTTAATATATATTTAAAAATGTAAATTGATTTTAACATTTTAAAATTATTTTTTTAAATTTAAAAATGCGTTTTTGGCAAATCATAATTAGTTAGACTTTCTAAATTATGAAACTCTCATATATATTTTTGACATTCTAAAATCCGACTTGAGATTCTTAAATAACTTTGATTTTTATTCCAGAAGATCATGAAAATTTAAAAATTGTTTAAATATATAAAAAAAAAAAAAATTTTGCCATGATTTTAACATTTAAAAATAACTTTTTTAAGTTTAAAAATGAGTTTTTGGCAAATCAAGATTAGTTTGACATTCTAAATTATCAAACTCTCACATATTGTTTTGACATCTTATCTTAGATAATTTTGATTTTTATTCCAGGAGAACATAAAAATTCTAAAATTCTTAAAATTTATACTAAAAAATACATTTTTTGCTGATTTTGATATTAAAAAAAATTTTTTTTTAATTTTAAAATGAGTTTTAGGCAAATCAAAATTAGTTTGACTTTCTAAATTATGAAAATTTTAAAATTATTTTTTTTCTAAATTATGAAATTCTCAAATATTGTTTTGACATCTTATCTTAAAATGTGTCTTGAGATTCTTAAATAATTTTAATTTTTGTTCCAGAAGATCATAAAAAATCTAAAATTGTTAAAATATATAAACAATTACATATTTTGCCATGATTTTGACTTTTAAAAATGATTTTTTTAAATTTAAAAATGAGTTTTTGGCAAATAAAAATTAGTTTCTTACTTTCTAAATTATGAAATTCTCATATTTTGGCAAATCAAAATTAGTTTGACTTTCTAAATTATGAAACTCTCATATATGGTTTTGACATATTAAAATTTGTCTTGAGATTCTTAAATAATTTTGATTTTTATTCCAGAAAATCATGAAACTTTAAAAAATGTATCGAGTACTAAAAAGTGATATTTTCTTACCTTACAACAATTTTATATACAGAACTGTCAGTAACAATGACGCATGTGTCAATTCGAGGTTTTCTTACGGTAATGTCGTCAACGGTTTTTGGTAATTCATATACTTTCTCTTTTTTGTCGTCTTTTTTACGCAAGCGCACTGAGGTTAGGTCTACTAATTTAAAAACTTGAAGGATTTTTTCATTCGACACCGAAAATCTGGCGACCAGAGATTCATTGTTGAATTCCTGCAAACATAATGATACTGTTGGTTCAAATAAATTGAATTAAAAACGCCATATTTTCTTTTAAAGATACTTACGGAATCTCCTTCAAGTCGACACTCCGACAACTGCGAACTAATAATCGACAAAGTGTCATTGTCATCATTTATTGTGTATATCAATTTATCAGTCAACAAAAGGAATGTCGTATTGGAACACAACTTGTGTACAAATAAAGGCGCAGACTCCACATCAACGGCATGTACCTAAAAAGAGATTCACAATAGAATGTTACGCGATGTTTCAGTCAAAGAAAAATTTAAGATTTTTTAAGCACTTTTGTTAGATTTATTTTTATTTTAATTTTTTATATTTTAACAGTTATTTAGAGTTGTTCAAACTGCTATACCAAGATAAGTAATTTTTGTACAACACTGTATATTAAAATATTGTTCAAATAGGCTTGATCTTTTGTATAAATGTCAAAATTATTTAAGAATTACACATTTTAGTATATACTATAAGCAAAACAATTTAGGACTACAAACCTATTTTAACATTTCAAAAACCCATTTTGGCACAAAGCACACTAATGAGGACCAAAAGCAAGAAACAAACTTTAAAATGGGTTTTTGGCATGTTAAAATAGGTTTGAAGCCCTTAATTGTTTTTCTATACTAAAATGTGTAATTCTTAAATAATTTTGACATTTATACGAGATCAATCCTATTTTAACAATATGTAATGTCTTTGGTTGCTCTCGTTTAAAAACGATTTTTTGAAAGAATTTATGAAAATTATAACACTTGTGTAGATATTCCATAGATTATTTCAAAAATTCTTTTCCAAACTTGAGAAACAAAATAGGATCAGCTTAAAAATTAATTATTTATTTTATTTTTTATGCAAATCTCATGAGCGAGCTCGTGAAATACAAAATTAAAAAATTGCGTATGAAGAAATTGTAACTTTAAAAATTATTTTCTTGGAATCTGTGCTGTAAAAAAATCTGAAATTATTTGTGAATGTGTCTGATGCCTCACAAAATGGAAACCCTTTAAATGAAAAAAAAAACGGTTTTTTCACGATTATTGATATTTCGTAAAAATTGTTTTCCGAAGAACACTCGATAAACTTCACGAAAAATATGATATTTCATGTTTTTGAGCCAATATTTCGTAATAGAGTATGAAAAATTATAAAAGTCATCATTTACTATTTGAGGTTGAACTTTAACCTCAAATAACTTTTAAACGAGTCGACTAAGCAAAAAATCATATCAGATCTTTTTTGTAGATCGTTCAATTTCCTACAAGAATATGTATTGATTTCTACAACTCACTGATTCGTTAAAACGCAATAAAATTACAAACAAAAAAATCGCGATGAGCCACCTCTTAGTATTAATATTAAGAGCTCAAACTTTATCAGAATTTTTTTTTCGTCATCTTGGACGATATTTTCATGGTATCTAAAGAAAAAAAATTAAAAGTTTGTTTTGGCCCACCCTAATGTACATAATACAATATAATGTACTATGCTCCACACCTCAAAGTCCCACCACGTGACCACGTACGGAACGCAGTCTTTTGAAAATTTGGCATTTAAGCCTTTTTAGGTTATGTATCTGTCAAAGTATAGTCAATGAAAGAAATAATATTTATAGTGTTACCGCTTATGTTTAAGCGTTGAAAGTTAATAAATCTTTATAGTATCACAATAACAATGGTTGGTTTAAGAATTTAGGAATATAAAATAAATCTTTATAGTATCACAATAACAATGGTTGGTTTAAGAATTTAGGAATATAAATACTGCATTTAATGAAATTCCAAAGTGTAAGGCGCAATTTAAGTGATATTTTTGTGCATTGGGTCTACATTTCTCCATAAAATAGTTTTAACTAAACAGCATTTATTAAAAAAAATCTAACTTCTCTATTATGAAATAAGAATATCTGTATCAAAGGTAGGTTAATGTATTTGAACAAAAAATATCATCTAATTCTGTATTTTAAGGTTAGAAAAATCTATTTTGACCAAAATAAATAGGTGGATTATTTAGAAGAGTGTGTTAATATGGTCATAAATAAATATTGAATATGGTTCAAATTAAATTGAAGCTTTTATACTTCTAATGACAAAACTTGTGCATACCTCTCAGCATACCTACTTTAAGTTATATTACACTCACGTGCAAAATAATCGATCCACACAAATTTTCGATGAATTTCAATCGCAAATAACTTTTTTATTTGATGTCGGATTTAAACGAATATTAAAGAATATTGTAGATAAATTAATGGACAATCGCTCACATTCTCCATAGCCTATGGATGGACCATAGCAACCTCAGTTCTTCATACAGAAAAAATATTGGAAATAGCAATGTTTTTTTAAAAAATCCATATTTTCCACAAAAATAAATATATCGAGGTGAACCAAAAACAAAACTGTTAAGAATAGATGTGACTTGATGAATAAAACTTAATTTAGAACAATATACGGTTTTGCCACTCTACAGAGTGAATGAAACTTATGGTAAAAAACATCTTTTTGTTTAAACCTGTATATTATAAACGTACGTCTATTTTTTTTAAATGTGAGCGATTGTCCATTAATTTATCTACAATATTCTTTAATATTCGTTTAAATCCGACATCAAATAAAAAAGTTATTTGCGATTGAAATTCATCGAAAATTTGTGTGGATCGATTATTTTGCACGTGAGTGTATAAGAAAACAAACAATTTTTAGAGAAACTTGCAATGTGAAAATATTTAATACTCTCATGACATGTGATTTATTAAAATTTTTAAAGTTATAATGATTTTTCGATGTAGATCAAGTTCAGTCAAAGCTTTTTAACTATTTGTATTGACAAAACTTTATGTAGGTACACTTTAAGCTGGATAAGAAAAACAACCACATTTTTAAATACCATATTATACAGTCTATTAAATAATCCAAAATACTAATATATTTTGGTCAAAATAAATTTTTCTAACCTTAAAATTACAAAATTAGATGATATTGTGTTATAATATATTAACCCACCTTTAAAACAGATATTTTTATTCCATAATAGAAAAGCTAGATTTTTTTTAATAAATGCTGTTTAGTTCAAATTATTTTATGGAGAAAACAGATATTTGGACCAAATTCACAAAAATATTACTTATTTGGCACCATGCACTTAAGAATTTCATTAAATGCAGTATTTATATTCTTAAATTCTTAAACCATCCATTGTTATTGTAATGTTATAAAGATTTATACATTTTTAACTCCTAAACATAACATTATTTCTTTCGTTGACTATACTCTGACAGATACATAACCTGAAAAGCCTTAAATGCCAAATTTTCAAAAGACTGCGTTCCGTACGTGGTCACGTCGATGGTTATTTGACAAAACATCGTAAGCGACAAAACCTAAATTTTACAGGAGAGATTTTTTTTGTGTGGGAGCTTTATTTTTAAAGTTATTTATCTGAAAACTGGTGAGGCATTATTTTATTAATGTAGAATTCAAATATTTAAGTTAGATCAAATCCAATCTAAAATTTTCATTAAATTTTGTGGCATACGATATTTTATAAGAACATCTTTAGGAAAATGTAAAAATAGTCTTGTCGCTTAAGTTACATTTACGTTACTTTGTGCGATATAGATTTGATGATTACTTTTGTCAAAACATTGTTAGCGACAATTATTTTTTTACTTTTATTATTAAATAAAAAATAATTACAAAAAAATTAATTTATATCACCAACGATATTTTGCCAAACAATGTTTGAAAATGAAAATCTACATTAGCTTTCTTTGAAAAAAATGAACGATTTTTATTCACAAACCAGTATCTAACCCATGGAGCCTACACAAGGAGCCCGAACTTAATGTCTGTGCAAACCAACCTTTAGGGACATTTTTGACAAGATGACAAGCAGTTTCAAAAAGTTGACAGAGAATCTAACCTTAAAACAACACAATCAACAATGAAATACGTCAAACTGACAACTTTCAGAAAGTAAGGTTAGTGGTTACTAAAGGCAGTTTTACATTTTGAAATCAACTGAATGACAGGTCGTTCGAAATTTTTTGGCCGTCATCTAACCGTTATAAATTTGAGTTAAATTATTTGACGTTATAATAACATACAATTACTACAAAAAATACTTTTAACGAACCACACTACGTAAAAACAATTATAATTAGGATAACTATTAAAACTTAATGCTATGATAAAAAGGAATTATAAGCTTTTGATCAAATAAAATATTGTTTTAAAACTTGGTAGCAATCACAATCCACATTGTGGATTGTGGTAGCAATCACCACGATGCAGGTATACCCACGAATAAACTGTTTAGAACGGGAATAACGCCTTGATAGATCAAGGCGGGAGCACAATATTATCGTAAGCGACACAATGTTAAATCGCAAACGCCATGTCTCGGAGTTGCTTACGATTATTTGTCAGGAACATATCGATGGTTATTTGACAAAACATCGTAAGCGACAAAACCTAAATTTTATAGGAGAGATTTTTTTTGTGTGGGAGCTTTATTTTTAAAGTTATTTATCTGAAAACTGGTGAGGCATTATTTTATTAATGTAGAATTCAAATATTTAAGTTAGATCGAATACAATCTAAAATTTTCATTAAATTTTGTGGCATACGATATTTTATAAGAACATCTTTAGGAAAATGTAAAATTAGTCTTGTCGCTTAAGTTACATTTTCGAACATCAAACTTCTGTCATTTCAAAAAATGTCTGTGCAAACCATACCTTAGGGACATTTTTGACAAGATGACAAGCAGTTTCAAAAAGTAGACAGAGAATCTAATCTTAAAACAACACAATCAACAATGAAATACGTCAAACTGACAACTTTCAGAAAGTAAGGTTAGTTGTCACTAAAGGCAGTTTTACAATTTAAAATCAACTGAATGACAGGTCGTTCGAAATTTTTTGGCCGTTATAAATTTAAGTCAAATTATTTGACGTTATAACAACATACAATTACTACAAAAAACCACTTTTAACGAACCACACTACGTAAAAACAATTATAATTAGGATAACTATTAATATTGCAATGATAAAAAGGAATTATAAGCTTTTGATCAAATAAAATATTGTTTTAAAATTGGTAGCAATCACAATCCACACTGTGGATATTATCGTAAGCGACACAATGTTAAATCGCAAACGCCATGTCTCGGAGTTGCTTACGATTGTTTGTCGGGAACATATAGGCGCTTACGTTATAAATCGGTAACAAATTAAAAAGAAGAGGCGCTTACAATAATAAAAATATTCAAACTGACCAATATTAGATTCAAAAATTGGAATAACTATTATGTTAACATGTGCAGCTTATCGTAACTGACACTTTGATAAAATAAAAAGTAATTCAACAAAATTGTCGCTTACGATGTTTTGTCAAATAACCATCGACGTGGTCACGTGTACATATGTAAAAGAATGTAATGTTTTATTGTAAATGTGTTAAATATCAGAGCCTAATTAGATAAAACGTTATTATATGGTACTTACTGTGAGCAGGCTGGAAGGCTTGTAGAACGCCGAGAACAAGTACTGATTGCGGGCGTGCTGAGGCGCGAAAAACGTGTCGCACAGGTGCGGCAACAGCTCCGGGCCCGAGCTGTGCGTGGAGTCGGTGTGCGACGACTCGGACGCGGTCTCGCTGGTCTGGCTGTCGCGCCTGGCGACGCGCGGCTCGCCGCCGAACCGCTGCCGCAGCAGCTGCAGCTTGTCGACGCCCAGCTGCTTGAGGTTGTGCAGCCGAGATTTGGTCGAGTCGTCCGAGATGGCGTTGGAGTCGGGCGGCCACACGTAGCCGGTGTTGTGGTGTTCGAGTATCAGGCGCCACTGTTGGCCGCTAATGCCGTTTATCTTAACAAAAAAAGTATATACAGTAGGGTGGTCCATTTTTTAAGAAATTTTGATTTTTTTTGCTCTCAGGGGTTCAAAGGGTTCGAAATAAATAAAAAAATATATTTTCCTAGTTTCAAGTTCCTAACATAATATTAACCCGTGCCGCATTGCAGTTTATGTTTCCTATGTAAATAACATGGTTTTTTTCAGCATTGAATAATTAATTATTTATTCCGGCCAAAGTAACTATTCAAAAAATTTGAAACTTGTCAGAATTTAACCTTATAATAGTAGCTATTCGTTAGAATTTTAACGGAATTTTAGCAATGATATTGTTAGAGTTTCATCTATATGATTTTTATTAAATTTAAGAAAATCATGTAGCTTAAACTTTAAAATTATAATAGCTTAAAATCTGTAAAAATTCTGAGAAATAGCCACTATTATAAGGTTCAATTTTGCCAGGTTTCAATTTTTTTTGACAGTTGCTTTGGCCGGAATAAATAATTAATTATTCAATGCTGAAAATCCCATGTTATTTACATAGGAAACTTAAACTGCAATGCGACACGGGTTAATATTAAGTTAGGGACTTGAAACTTGGAAAATATATTTTTTTATTTATTTCGAACCCTTTGAACCCCTGAGAGCAAAAAAATTGAAAATTTCTCAAAATATGGACCACCCTAATATACAGTGTGGCCCATTTAAGATGGAAACACCCCTGTAACTGTTTTATTTGTTACTCGATTTTAATGAACAAAGGCTCAAAAGATAGAGAATAAAAAACTCTATATAAGCTATACAAAAATATTGTCAATGTCACTTGACAGATCCCTACTATAAATACTATAAATATATCTAAAATAGTTATTGATTGTTCGTTTTAATGAAATTTGGTTTGTACCACAGACCTACAAACAAGATGGACCGGTTTATTTACATTGAAAAGAGTGGCCAGGAACAAAAATAAATATTTTCCCTCAGTTGTCACATTTGACTTTGAAGTTTCTATATTTTACGTAAAAGATACTTGGAATTCACAACATTTAATATTTTTTATTTGATTTTATAGTGAAAAATACCAATAGTGAGTGATATAAAAATGGTGAAGCAGTGCTACGTTTGTAAAAGACTTGGATCCAAGAATTTAAAACTTTATTTTCATAGGTTAGTTTATTTACAAAACAAACCCTGCCAGGAGCGTAGAAACTGAATAAATAAATGAATTCACTTAAATTTTAGATTTAAAGAGCCAGATTCTACATCATCTGGAACACTAACTGACAAGGTTAGTATTTTGTTATACCTATATATTTATATATATTAAATATAATTTTTACATAGGATTGCAAAACACAATAAAAAATGTACAATTTAATATTTTTATTTATCCCTAAAAACAGAACGCCACTGGTGTGGGAACTTGTTTATAAATACCCCTTACCCCTTTACCCCTAATCTAAATAGTTCTTGGCAACAAAACATTGTGTATTTTGAATAGGAAAGGCCAGTCCATCTTGTTTGTAGGTCTGTGGTTTGTACCCATTTTAAAGCATGCCGCATTCAGTAGCGTACTTATTTTTTCGAAAAAATGATGCTTAGATTTTTTATTCTCTATCTTTTGAGCTGATGTTCATTAAAATCGAGTAACAAATAAAGTTATGGGGGTGTTTCCATCTTAAATGGGCCACACTGTATATGAAAAATAAATACATAAAACACTTATTAAAGACCGGATTATATACAAAAACAGGATGCAAATTTAATATGCATGAAAAAATGCTTAAATCATAATAATATTGCGTTTTAATTCCTTTAAATGTTTAAAATAATAATTTTTTTAATTTTCTGTTTGTAACCTTATTCTGTTTAAATGTTTTTTATAAATTTTAATAAATGTTGGATGGGTGCTATATTTTTTCAAATGTAACATCTACCTATGTTCAAGTACATCCCAGAAAGTAAAAGTTTACCTGAGCCGAAAATTAATTTGAGAATAAAGCAGTGATGCCAACTCGTGGGAAATTTCCCTTTTTGAGGGAAATTTTTTCTCTAATTAAGACAAATGGGGAAAAAGGGAAATATTTAAAAAAAGGCCGTCCATAATGAAAATTTAAAATTAACCGTTTTCTACTGTTTCTAAGATTCTATTTAGAAATAATTCGGATTTTTAAAAAATTTAAGACTTTATTTTTCTTATTTCATACATAAAATATAAACTCTATAACTTTTGATGTAACAAAACCTTATTTGGATTTACATAATAAAAATATGTATTCTTTTAAAGATTAAAACAATAGGCCGTATTTATAAAAGAAAAGATATGCTTATACCTTGGCTTATACTTATACTACAGCTTTTATATACATATAATCATTAATACAAGCTGAAGGATATCTTTTTTTTATCAATATGGCAAATTGTTTTATATGTTCACTTTCCATGTATTTATATAGGTACACGTTGTTTTTTATAAGTTTACTAATAGATACTATTACTAAATTTCTAAAATGGTGTCTTTTTAAATAATTTCTCTTATATTTTTAAAACGGCATATTCAAAAAAGCGTGGGAAAAAAGGTCATTTTTGAACATTTTTAGGGAAATTTGCTGCAAAATGGTTGACAACACTGCATTAAAGGTTGCTGTTGGAGAACAAAGGGTAAGATGGCAAAAATATGCTTTAAGGCACTTTAGGTGCCCAAAGCAACTAACAACTACTGTAAAAATATCAGAAAGTACTTTTATATATTTCTTACTACAATTTACTGTTATTTTTGTTATTATCAAGGTTAACTAGGCACTTTTTTTAAATAACTGTCAAAATAATATTTACTGATTTATATTTATTAGTTGTTGATGTTGATGAAATAATTAATTTGTGCTGCATAAATCCACTAATAATATTGTTTTACTCAATATAGCAAATTTTAAATTAGGGTCCCTAGAATTTTGCCAACTAAACCCCCAAATTTATGATGTCAAATTCCAAATAAATAAAAACAAACTGTAGGTATAAATTTAATAAAAAAATTGAACTTACCAATAATGACACCGTTTCCAGACTATTATCCTGACACAAGCACAACTGCTTGACAGACTCAGAAATGTTGCAACACCCCAAATATCTGCCATCTGTTAAACTAATTAAAACAATTGCACCATTCTCATAGCCCACTAAAGCATTCTGATTGCAGTCTAATGTTTGCCACCAAACAATACTGGTCGGTATCACATTTGGAGTCAAAGTATGCTTTTGAAAGTGAGTAATATCATTCAGAGACCACTTACAGTCAATTTTTTGTTTCTTATCTACTAAACTTAAGGCAGGTATTATGTAAAGAGAACCGTCAAAGGCTAGAAAATAATTAAATGAATTTTGGTTAAACTTGCACTATTAGAGTTATTATTACAAATAACTAATAACCATGTTGCCGAAGGATCAAAACAGACAGCTTGTATAACTTTTTGTCTATCTGTAAACCATGGTACTCTTTTAACAACTGGTGTCATTTCTCCATAACTATAATGTAAAACAACTTCCCCATCGCTAAAAACACATTTAAAATCACTAAATTAGTATTTTGTTCATCCTAAGTTGTCATTCTTAAGAGTAATTTATATTTATTGTTATAACTATACCTATAGCTAACATATGAGTTCTTAAGACAAAGATAACCAACAATATTGGACAAATATTACTTATTTAGTTTTGGAGATATATTTGGTTTTATTATTATACTTTTATCAAGTCAAGTTACCTTGTAATAAGAGCTAGCAATTGTTTAACTCCACTTTCAATCCTTGCACACAATCTTATGTTAATATTTTCTAAAATACACTGTAAATTAAAGATGTCTTGTGCAAACGGAGTATCTTCGGGTGTCGTCATTTTGAAATCTCCTTCACTTCTGTCCAGTCAACATTTCTTACATTACATTTTTTTTATTGTAAATATTTTAAAACAAATATTTCCAATGTCAACATTTTCAGGGTTGACAGTTCAGAAACGTCAACAGTGTTGCCAGCCTATTGCTTTTGTGATGTTACGTAGGGATGTTACCCACAATGTTACCCACAATATGTGGATTGTGATGTTAGCACAAAAACTGAACAAGAGGAAGTTTTTGTGGTAGTATTATTTCTATGACTTTCGATGTAACGCGATTCGCTTTAGACAAAGTTGATCTCACGAGGTGCCCCATATTTGAACTCAGGGACATGCGCATTTCAAAAATCGCATGCGCCGTTTAAAAAGGGACTTGGAAGTTTTTTCTTCTAAGAAAAGGGACGGGATTTTAAAATTACAAATGTCCCTGACGTCCATATGACAGTCAAAGAGCTCGGTAGGAACAAGCCTATTATTTGTTTTTCAATAAAGAAAAAACCAAAAACTAAACAACAAACTGGTTAGATTTGCACCTAGACCAGGTCTAGGGATTTGCAATTGGTAGGCCTGGAATAAAATGCTAATGGCTGCCATTTTATTAACCTTTTAGGCGGGGAGAAGCGAATTTCACATTTATGTGTTATTGAAACGTTCTCTTCGTAGATATGAAAGATTTTAAATAGGCTTGGTTAGTAAAAAGTAAGTATGAATTTTGCATGAAAACAAGGGGTTGAAATGCAAGTATTGCAATATTAGGCAAGCTGTTTCTGTGGCCTCGAATTGTTTCCAGTCATCTAGCCTAGCAAAAGACTAAAGTTAATTGTTTTCAGCCAATAAAGTGAATGAAACAAGGAAGGGAGACTTAGTTTGAGCAGAAAATAACCCAAAGGCAGTGTAGGTACAAAAGTGTAGAAGACGGCGGCGACGAAGGCATGGAAGATGGTGTAGTTACACCAATAATGGCAAACTTCCCTGAAGGGACAGTTGCTGATGTAAAAATTAACGGAGATACCCATGTTAAGGAAGAAAAAGAAAACAATGTTGAAGAGTCAAGCTCGGAGAGTGATGCTTTAGTGATAGACGAGAGTGTGGCAAAGCCCAAGATTAAAAAAAAACGTGTTTCGAAAGTAAAGGCAGCAGAGAATGAGGTGATAGCTCACTCAAATCCGTATTTTAATGAATCTCTTTTTGAATTAATCACTCAAGACTGTAATAAAGTGTCAAAAAGTAAAAAAAAGACAAAACCCAAATTAAGAGAGTATGCTCAATATTTAGGTTTGCAGCCCACAGTACAGTTTAAGTGTTCAAAATGCGGTTTGGCAGGATTTGAATCTTTGTCATCTTTAAATGATCATGTGGTGCAGTGCAACGAGGTTAGAAATATTCAACAAACCCCTTCAGAAAACCCTTGTTCTGGTTTTAAATTGACTCGAAAAGTGTTTTTGTGCTCTGCATGTGGAACTTACTATGAAAATTGGAACCTATACATGCACATGTTGGAATTCCACAGGCGCTACATATGTTTGTATTGTTTAGGAATGTTTTCAATGCTACAAGATTTATGTCAACATATACAGTCAAAGCACAATTTGGAGCCAGGCTTTAAAAACTCCCCAGATGAATTTTTCAACACTTACAATGAACCTTGTTATTTAGTGTGTTGTGAGTGTAATAAACATTTCACCGAGCAGGACAATTTTTTCTACCATAATTGTGATGTTTCCAAAGGTAAAACTAAAACTGTGGCAGCAAAACCGACGTTAATTGCACCTGGAAATCACATAACAGGTGAGTCAGGAAGTGTAAATATTGACAAAACATTGGCAACAACAAGCACAACACAACAACAAGACTCAACAACAGCAGGTGCAGAAAGTGAGTTGCCAGTTACTGGTAGTGTTAGTGAGGAGAAGCTTGAAAACGAAAGTGATGTTTCCAAAGAAACAAATGACTTGAGTGCAAAAGTGACAGTTAATAATCAAGAACCAGACCTACAAGTTACTAACAGTACACCAGAAATGACTGAAGAGAGTAAAAATAATGATAATGTTGATGAAAATAACGAAACAAACAGTCCAGATTTAAGCAGGGAAAATGTGGATGAAGATGAGAAAATAGAGGTTGATGACAAGTCGGAGGAAGAGGTTGATGTAGAGGAGGACGACGAGGAAGAAATGGCAGAGAGTCCTGAACCTGTGGAAACTAGAAAGGTAGCTAACAACATTCTAAATTATCTTAATTTTAAAGAGTTTATGTTTTTTAAGAAAATTTCTGTTTTTAAGTTGGCAGCTTGATTGTTAGGGTGTAGGGATTTTATTTTAGTGGTTATTTTTGTAGAAATGACAGCTAATTAAATTAATAAAGAAAGAAATTTATTTCTTTGCTCTATGTGCTTACAGAATCCCACTGTTGGTTTTTAAATTGTAATATATTTGCTTTGAATACAAACATATCGCTCATTCGAAACAACAATGACACAACTCAAAAATCACAGTTTTTGAGAAAAAGCATTTTAAATTTGTTATTACTGTTTTACATTAACCAAGCCAGGCTCAAAAAATAAGAGAGGCTCAAAAAATAAGAGCTGGGCTCAAATATTTTGTTGTTTAGGCATACTCTCTAAAAAACAGTACCTAATAAAAAATTTAAAATGCGTTTTCTCGAAAACTGTGATTTTTGAGTTTTAAATGACAAATAATTAATAAAAAAACTCTGTAAATGGTTAATAAGAATTGTATTTACAGCAAATTTTACATATAAATATTAAATTTCATAATAAAATACTTGTGACTAATAAACTAACTGTCATGTTTGGTAAATTACATATTTTGTTAAACTGAAATTTGTAAATTTAAGGAGTCTGTTAATGTATGTATTTTATGATTTTTTTGGAATTGGTAGGATAACAATTTTTTCTAGGTAGATAACTAAACAAAAAAACGGTCATTTAAAAATATATTTTATTTATTTTTATATTTTATTCAACAGCCATTTGATTTCTTAACTTCTTAACTTAAAATTGGAAAAAGTTGCTTGACAGCTGTCAAACTGGATTTAAATTCCTGTGGTAGATGAATAAAATATTGTTTGCGACTATTGTTCAAACTCCACGTCGAGGAATCTCCTCTTTCTCTTCACCTTTTTTCATATAGTATAATGGTAATCATTATAACCGCCCTGCAGGGCATGCCTAACAACGTGAATAATAAACTCATTATTTACGTTGTTAGGCATCGGTGATTGGCTGATTTGAATATTCACTGTGACTTGAACCAATTGGGTTTGAGGTTGGAAATTTCTAACAGATGTCATGTGTTTTTATTTATACAAGGGGCAACTATAATTATCATTAAAATCGGAAGAAGGTGAGGTATAATAAATTTTGTTATTAATAGACATTAGGTACTTAATTGGAGTAGAAAAAGCATAATACACTCGAGATAATGCGTTTATTCCCTCGGATGATTCGGGTTGAGACGCAAAATCCTCGTAAATAATAGCCTGCATTATCTTGTTTAAAATTTTCTAATTATTTGTTTTAGACCATAACAGACAAATATACCTACTACAAATATATTAACCAGGGTGTCCGATATTTCCCGAGTAAATTCTTTGACAAGATAAATCTTTTTTTGTCCCGTCCACACCTTTTAATTATTACAATTAAGTATCTCTACTTTTATAAAATATTTCTTGCGGTTTTTTTATTTAATGTATAGCTAATAAAAGAAGAATATTTTTGACAATTTTGATGGCAAAATATTATACAAGGTGTCCCTAAACTTAGTGGCATAAATTTAGGAGCAGATTAAGCAAGTCAAAATAAGACGAAAATCTAAATAAATATTTTTCCTAATTACGTATGTTTCCAAGATACAGGGTGATAAAGTGTTACTTATCATATCAGTTTTTTTTAATATAACTTCTACTATGGTTGACTTGGAATGGTCATAATTTGCGAACAGTAACTTACTACCAATACACATATTCCCACATAATTACAATTGTTTGAGTGAATACAGTGTCATAGAAACAGGGGTTGCTTAAGCTTATTGTCCCATACAAACTTTGAGGTTAGGTTTTTAAATATTTTGATGCAATTTTCGATTAATCAGTTCGGCTACTAATAAAAAGGTGTACCTCTCAAACTTCGATAAAATAAACCGTTTCCGAGATATTTGAGATTACAATAATTATCGCAATAAAGGGTTAGGTAAAAGGTATATGATAATAAATTTTATTTAATTAAAAAACCGAGGCTCATGGAATGCCCTTTTCAGTTTTTTCAATTAAAAAATAAAATTTGTTATCATATACTTACCTTTTAATCCTTTAATGCGATATAACAATAATTATTATTGTAATCTCGAATATCTCGGAAACGGTTTATTTTATCGAAGTATGAGAGGTATACCTTTTTAATGGTGACCGAACTGAGTAATCGAAAAATTTAATCAAATGTTATAAAAACCTAACCTCAAAGTTTGTATGAGACAATAAGCTTAGAGCAAACCCCGTTTCTACGACACTGTGTTTACTCAAACAATTGTAATTAGGTGTGAATATGTGTATTGGTGGTAAGTGATTGTTCGCAAAATATCACATTTCCAAGTCTACCATAGTAAAAGTTATATTAAAAAAAGTGATATGATGAGTAATACTTTATCACCCTGTATCTTGGAAACATAAGTAATTAGGAAAAATATTTATTTAGGTTTTCGTCTTAATTTGACTTGGTTAGGCTAATAAGTTTAGGGACACCTTGTATTAGTATATTAAAGAACTAATGTCATAAGACGTCATTTTGTCGCACGCGGACAATTTATAAAACGAGCGACGAAGGAGCGAGTTTTATAATGGACAAGTGCGACAAAAGGTCTTATGACATGAGTTCTTTATGCTATTTTATCTATTTTGCAAACATTTCATAAAACAAATTAATTTTATACCTTATATTTAATTTGGTCGAATTTTACTTTACATAGTTGGTATCTCAGTTTGAAGTTTGAAAGGTCATTAACCTTTCAAACATTATCACATTCTTTCGCTATGGCGTCGTTAATTTACAATAAGTATTTACAATAGGCGGCTGTTAAAGAAGAAACAAGAATTTTCTTTGGTGTTAAACAAAATTTATTGAACGAAAAGTCTCGTAAGTACTAGAAAACAAATCATAAAAACATTATAACCTATAGGTATTCAAAATTGTATTTTACCAGTAGCCAACCTATAAAATCAAAATTTTGGGTGGAATAAAGTACCTCATTAAAGAACCAAAAGCGGTGTTATAATGAAGTCATTATGAAACCAAAATAGATAAAATAAATTATCTTCAATTTTTTTTATAAAAACAGTTTTGTAATTCGTGCGTTTCGCGCTTCTGAAATGGCCCTTTAGTTTTTGAGATATTGGCACTTTTATGAATTTTGTGAAACTCGATACCTTAGATCCGTTTTTCGATTGCCACAGTTACAAAATTTTATATTCCAAGATTCTATTTTTTGTTGCGGAGCCCTGATTAGGCATGCTATTGATTACAGTTTAAAATAAAACTAAAAATTAAAAAGACTTGGGGGACATCCATTAAGTACGTAAGGCATTTTTCTGATAGTTTGGACCCCCTCCCCCTTGGTGAGATGTGGTAGACCCCCTATCCCTCACTTGAGATTTTAACCATTAAATTTTCTTTGCGGACAACCTGTAATAAAATGTAATTTGAATTTTAATTACACAGGCCGACAAAAATAAAATTTCTGTTTTGTGCATGGCAACCAACAACTTTTTAAGGGTAATTTAGGTACGCTGAATCCATTTTGCTCCATCAGCTATTGTTTTTGCGATGTAGAATAAAAACCATTTTTTTCGATATGCGCACATTCAAATTCTTATATATTTTTTTAAACTTCTAATTTAAGCAAGGATAATTGGGAATGTTGCTATGGGTGTTTATTAAACTAAAAAAAATACCATATACATTGATAATGGTATTCGATTTAAAACTCTTGCTTTCATCGAAAGAAAATCGATTTTTTAGCCAAAATTCGGATATTTTTAAAATTCAAAGTGATACAGCATGATAAATTTTTGCCCGATTTAAATAAAATTTACCCCATTTGTAGCTCTATTTATCTACTTTATAGTGTTACAATTTCAATGCAATCAAAAATTGAATGAGAGTAGTGCTGCCGTGCTAAGCTAAACCCCAGTATCTGCAATATTAAATAAAAGATCATTTTCATTGTTAAAAACAATAAAAAGTATCTTTTGTCCTTTATTATTTAATATTGCAGATACGGGGGTTTACTTTAGCACGGCAGAGTGTATGATAGTATAGTATTGAGAGCAGCAGCAGATACTCTACTCATACTCTCCTACACTAAAACTAATAGAAAAAAAAACAATAATATTTTTGACATCTTATAGACATACCTTAAAATTAGGTCTAAAATCTTAGGCACAAAAATTGTCCACTTAAATAGGCTCTGTGAATATTAATAGCTATTCACGGAGTTTATTTAAGTGGTACACGCAGTACCCAATTTTGGTTGATTTTATTGTCATGTTGCCAATTTTTATTTGATTGCATTGAAATTTTATCACAATAAAGTAGATAAATAGAGCTGCAAATAGGATAAATTTTATTTAAATCGGGCAAAAATTGATCATGCTGTATTACTTTAAATTTTAAAAATTTCCGAATTTTGGCTAAAAAATCGATTTTCTTTCGATGAAAGCAAGATTTTTAAAGAGAATACAATTATCAACGTATATGGTATTTTTTTTACAGTTTAATAAAGACCCATAGCAACATTACCAACTATCCTTGCTTAAATTAGAAGTTAAAAAAAATATATTTAAGCATTTGAATGTGCGCATATAAAAAAAATGGTTTTTTGTCTACATCGCAAAAACAAACGCTGATTGAGCAAAATGATGGTCGTTTTTGGATTCGGCGTACTCAAATTAAAAAAAAATAAATGTTATAAATACTAACAGCCTTTAAAAGTACTTTATTTATTTAAATGATAATTATTTTCCTACTAGGTTCCCAAACTCTCTCTGAAACTCCCAAAACCCGGCACCTATCCGGAAATCGTGAACAACGACGAAGATGACGAGTACAGCAACGACAGCGACAGACTCGCGATGGAGCTCGATCAGATCGAAAGCGAAAACGAAAATCCGGACGTGGAGGAAACGGAAGAAGCCGCCCCGGAAGCGACCGTGACGGAAGAAGACGAGCCGGCCGCAGCGCCGGCGGACGAAGCTCCGGAAGCGGAAGCAGCAAATGACGACGGCGATAAGCCCGAAGAAGCGGACGACGCGACGTCGTCCATCCAGGTGGCCGGAAGCGAGGTCGGCATAATCGAGCTCGAGCTGGAGCAACCGCTCGACAAGTTCGACATCCGGTTGCTGCTGCAAAAGTGCCTCAAGGCGACGGTGTCGACGTGCATCTACTGCAACCACGCGCGCGTGATCGCCGTGAACGGGAAGCAGCTGGGGCTGCACGCGATCGCCGAGCACCGATTCTCCGCGGTGGTGAACAGCATCACCGCCGAAGAACTGATCCCCGAGAGCTTCGTGACGCGCATCAGGGAGTGCCTGCCGGAGCTGGAGGCGGTGTTTTTCAACCTGGAGTCGGACGTGAGCGCCGAGGCGGTCACGTTCTCGCACTCGTTCGAGTGCTTCCAGTGCCACTTCAGCACGTCGGTGCACAAGGAGTTGTACCTGCACAACCGGAAGCTGCACGCGAAAAACCTGCTGCTGTGCATCATGTGCAAGTCGAACTTTTTCAGCTACAGCGAGCTGATTTGCCATTTGTGCCCGGGAGTGTACGTTTTGGATTACGATTTGCAGTTTCGGTGTTGTTTGTGCGTGAGCGACGATTTGCCCTCGGCGTTTCGTCTCATGGTGCATTTGCGTAAGAGACACCACGTGTGCGACGTGTGCTTGGAGATGTGCCACAACCAGTACCGGTTGTCGAACCACGTGTGGAAGCACAAATTGCACCACTTCTGCTATCGGTGCGGAATCGCGTACCGCAACAAGCCCGACATCACTCGGCATCTTTTCTGGAAGCACGGCACCGAGAGCGTGCTGTGCAAAAAGTGCCTGCAGAAGAAGTGGCCGCACGTGTACCACTTTTGCGTGCCGCCGGCGTTTTTCACGTGCGAAGAGTGCTCGCTCACTTTTTCCAAAGCCGTGGCCCTTAAAGTGCACAAACGACTGCACGCCGACGTGAAACCGCACGCGTGCACTTTCGAGGACTGCACCGAGAAGTTCATATCGAAAAAGTTGGTGCGGAAACACGAGGACCGACATCGGGCGCCGCCGGAAGAAGCGAAGGAAGAAAAACCGGAGACGGAGGAGGTGGCGGAGAAGGAGGAGGAAAAGAAGGTCGAAGCGGTGGAAGAGAAGGTCGAGGAAAAGCCGAAACCCAAAATCGACGTTTACGATCTGCCCGCTCTGAATCTTTCCGAGAGCGACAGCAGCGAATCGGAAGCCGAGGTGGAGAAGAGCAAGCCGATTACGCCGACTGCGACGGAGGAGGAGGAAAAACCGATAAACGACGAAACCGCGGCGGAAATCGTCGACGAAATTGACGGAATTAATGTTGACAATGAGTTGGTGCGAGAAGAACAGGTGGTGGTGAAGGGTGAAGTCGAGGAGGAACCGGAAAAACCCACGCCGATAATCGAGAACATTTGGGAGGATTTCAAAAATTATCAGGCCAACAAAGACAAGCTCGATCAAATATTCGTGGAATCGACCGTTGTGGAGGAGATAAAAGTGGAAGAGGAGGAGAAAAAACCGGAGGAAATGAGCGCGGAAGCCGCTCTGCGAGACCACGACTACTGCATCGATCCCGAACGTAAGCCCGACGCCAGTATAATCGAAGTGAAGCCGGATTTGACGCTCACGGAGCGAATGGACCACGACTATTGCACTCCGAAGAGCGAAGGAGAAGACAAAAAGGAACAAGAGGTACCTAGATCATTTTTTTTTTTAGTTTTTTTCAAGATTAGTTTCATTTGCCAGTCCAGTTCATAGACTAAAATGTAGCCACTAAATGACATTTACAGTTACTGTAAAAATATTTATTTTCAATTTTTCGAGGAAAAGTCATTTTTCATAGTTTCTTTTGCTTGTTATATAAATTCAATTCGCTTTGAGAAACATAAATTTTGTTATACAGAATGAGCAAAAATACTGATTTTCAAAATTAAAAAAATTTAAACATTTTTTTAAGCGCTAATATTAAGAGATGATAAAGAGAAATCAAAAAGTCAAATGAAGTTTTTTCATACTAAAATATTTGATATTGAAAATTGAACATATTAGTTTTAAAATTTTAACTAATAATTGTAAACATGTCAGTTGAAAGCAACAACCTTGATTTATAATCACAAAATGAGATAGCAGTCAATTTCTACAAAATAATAGGACCACTCAAGTTAGAACCTGAATTGATTTTATTTTTAAAAACAAATGTCTTAGTAACAACAACTTGGCCTTTTGGTTTCTCCTTACAAGCTCTTTATATTAGACCTTCAAAAAAAATAATTAACAATTTTTAATTTTGCAAAATCTACAATTGTATTTTTTGTGCGCACCCTGTATAACAAAATAGAAGTTTCTCATCGTGAATGGTATTTATATAACAAGCAGGAGAAATTATGAGGAGTGACTTTTCTTTGAAAAATTGAAATTAAATATGTATACAAGTATAGTTAAGTCAATCTGTGGACACACTGTATATATATATTTCTTATTAAAACAGACTTTATTAGGCTAGTTCACTCGATAATAGGAATATTTTGCAGTATTTCATTTTATTATTAATATACCTATTTTTTGCTCAAAATTTCAAATTGAAAAATACTCAAGATTGATGTTATTTATTGACAGAATATGCTGGCTCAACATTTCTCAAGTGTGCCACTTAAAAATTGATGGTCTTATTTTTCATCGATTTTTAATCGGTTTAGGGGTAAAAACAACTTTCCAAAAATCGGTTTTTACAATACTTATTAATAATTACATTTTTAGTGGATGTTTTTTTTCAAAAATTGTCCCGAACGGTTCATCAAAACTTCACATTTTTTATATCAAAATTTTCGTTGAAAAATATACTTTACGATAAAAAATTTGTTGCTAGGGGCAAACCTTTTTAAAAAAAAACTATTGAAAATTGAAAATGAATAAAACTTCTCCGCCTGCGAGGAAATTTGTTCACATTTTATCTGATTTTACAATCCCTTACGAAAATTGTGGTAAAAAAAGTTATTATTTTGTAATAGGTCAAAAGTTATAAATGTTTTTGTGACCTATTATAAAATAATAACTTTTTTTCGTAAGGGATTGTAAAATCAGACAAAATGTGAAAAAATTTCCTCGCAGGCGGAAAAGTTTTATTAATTTTCAATTGTTTAAAAAAAATAGCTAGGTAGTTTTATTTTTTTTTAAAAGGATTGTCCCTAACAACAAATTTTTTATAGTATATTTTTTAAGAAAGATTTTGATATAAAAAATGTTAAGTGTTAATTTTTGAAAAAAAGATCCACAAAAAATGTAATTATTAATAGGACTTGTAATAGTATATTATGTATCAAGTTTTATAAACGCCATTTTAGCTACGAGTTTAATTAAGCACGAGCGAAGCTTGCGAGCGAGTTTTTAATAAAAACGAGTGTCTAGAGAAGTTTATAAACGAGTTGCATACTATACTTTATCTACGACGAACACAAAACAGAATTTAAAGCCAATTTTATTTGTTAAAATTTTGACATCTGTCAACTGTCACCCGAATTTAACCTCACTTTTTCCCAATTTATAATAAAGCTAACTTCAGCCCGTGACGTAAAATGTCGAAAAGCCACTGTTGTTAACTTTAGCCCTTTAATAAAACGCCATAAAGTCACAGCTCGTCAATGTAGGAGTAGATAAAATTCTACCGCTTGAAAACCGCATTAATCAATGAAAAATGAGACCATCAATTTTTAAGTGGCACACTTGAGAAATTTTGAGCCTGCTTTATTTAGCGCATTTGAAAAAAAACGGAAAGAAACGGTTTTTTTCATGTTTTTTTTTTTCAAATCTCTAGGTGGAAGGGAACACGCGACCGGGTGGCAGAACGGCGACGGCCGACAAGAGTTCGAGCGATTCGAGCAGCGACAGCGACAGTTCGTGCTCGTGCGGTTCGAACTGTTCGTGCTCGAGTTCGAGCGGGGGTTCCCCTTCCTCGAGCACCTCGGACAGCTCGGGTTCGGACTCGTCGACGGCCGAGGGCAGACGGAGACAGATCGAGAGGCGGGCGCGACGCAAGCTGAAATCCAAGGCGGACAGCAGGAAAGCGGCGGCTGCGGCGGCATCGAAAACCGCCGCCGTCTCGACCGAGCAGGCGGCGGCGGCGCGGCCTCAGCCTGCCGCGGTGGCGCCCATCGAAACCCCCATCCTCGAGTCCGATTTGGAGACGACCGAGAGCGAGACGGACGAAGAGTTCTACGACAGGCAGCCGCACAAGCTGGCCAAGAAGGTGTTTGAGGAGAAGCGGAACCAGCTGATCGCGGAGGCGGGCAGCGGCGGCTTCGTGGAGAGCACGAGCCGGCCGCCGACGCCGCCGCCCGAGGAGGAGGCGCCGCCGCCGAGGCAGAAGAAGAAGTCCAAGTCGAAGAAGCGCAAGAAGAAGAAGAGCGAGAAGCGCACGCACGAGATCGTTCGGAAGCAGTACGAGGCTTGCGGCACGCCGACGGTGGCGCCGATCACTCTCTCGTTGACTCCGGCGGCCGCCTACTGCACTCTGACTCCCGGAGGCGGGGCCGCCCTGGATTCCACCCCGCTGAACGATGCCGTGCGCCGCAGGGACTCGACCGATTCGAGTTCGAACCTGCGCGCGTCCAAGAGACGCCGCGTGCCCAACAAATTCTACGGCTACTCGAGCGACGAGGAGGACAAGGACAAGTCGGCCAACGCTCATATGCAAAAGTGGAGAAAAACGGAGGTGAGTATCGATTTTCATTTGCTTCGTATGTCCGCTATCGAAATTTGTCATTCATTTTTTAAACCGATTGGGCTGAAATTTTGTACACACTTTTGGTGCTGGTGACAGTACAACTAACGGGCTTGGTCAGTGCCTGAGCACAATTCCGCGCGCGCCCTTAATGTGTAATGGAACTTTATCTTCTCTTTACATTTTTTCATTTTAGCGCTTTGATGCCCTCGATATGTATACCGATACAAAATAATAAAATAACGCAAAGTTAATCGAATACACAAACAATGTTTTTATTTTTTAAATCCGAATTTTACTCATGTTCACAATTCCTAAAATCATCACAAAATATTTTTTGTTCTCCTAACTAAATTGCATGATACAAAATAGACTGCTAAGCAATTTTGCAAAAAAAACTTAGTTTATAAACAATTAAATTACGAAAACACTTTTTCAAAAAAGTTACAAACTTTTGAATGCATCGACCGGTTTTGACGGAAACGGGCTTAAATGAAAGAATTAATTGGTCTATTGATTATCAAATTAAATTGAAAAAAAATATTTTGTTTTAAATAATTTAAAAAAAAAAAATATATTTAATTATGTTCTGCGTCTCCCAAACTGAAAAAAAAATAGATACACAAAGTTGAATTTCGTGGAGAGTTATACCGTAATTTCATTTTGCATGTAGTTATGCAAAATCGCATTCGGTTTTTAATTATTAAAAAAAAAAGTATTTTTAATTATGTACTGCGTCTCCCAAACTGGAAAAAAAAATAGATACACAAAGTTGAATTTCGTGGAGAAAGAGTTATACCGTACTTTCATTTTGCATGTAGATATGCAAAATCGCATTCGGTTTCTAAGAATGGGAGACGTCGAGAGACGGTTTTCGTAATTCAGCAGTAGACCCTTCACCGGCGTTGGGTGATAGTCGAAGTTTGTTCTGGATTATTAATACGAATTATGCATTATTAAGTTAATTTATTTTAAAAAATGCAACGTTATCAATTCTTACAGTAAATAATTATTAATTAAAGGTGTAAAATCATTATTTGTTTTGCATTTAACTAAAAAAAAAACGTTTAAACAACAAAAATTCTCCTTAAAAACTAAAATAAAAAAATAAATTAATTATATACAACCATTAGTTTTAAACCTTTGCATAACGTTTGTTATTGTTCTAATTAACGAAATAAAACGATCCAGATATTTAACTGAGGTATCTTGTTTGACGTAGAGAATTGCCCACTAAAGACCAGCTTATCATGTCAATTTTCTCTTGCAATTTGTAGGACATTACAACTTATAATTTTAATTAAAGAAATTTAATTATGTTAAAACGCTCGAAACACACACTAGCAAATGCAAAACATAACTAAATCGTCGCCTACCGCAACCTGCTTACAATGCATCTGAGGAGGGGCCTCTGGAAAGGGGCTTTCGGGTTCACTCGGGTTTACTCGAGTGCAAATATTTCAAATAAAAATACATTATAGGATGTTGTATAGATTAAATGAAATATTTTCGAGTTTAAGTTGTTTAACAATAACGTTTAAATTATAGACTAGACGAGAATAAAAAATATGTTGTGCCGATTTCACGAATTTTGACACTCATACGTTCATTCTATTTATAAGAATGCTGTTAAATTTGACACGTAAATCGTTTCTACATGTCAGTTTCTCTATGCATGTACCTGGTACTACCACAATGAAATATACAGTTTGTTTTTTTATTCGGAATTTAACAACCTCAAAAATTTCTGTTATCTTTAGCATTTTTCATTATAATTCTAACAATTAAATGATAAATGTTCTTCTTCTTCTTTGCTTTGTTTGACTTTTACCTTCCAGGATTTGGCCAGCTGAATCTTCTATCTTTTCAGTGTTGCTGGAGCAAGCGAGTCTAGGATAACCTATAGCTTCTCCTTTTTTTCTTAATTATATATTTTATTCTTTTTAAATTATCACTTTAGTCTTCTTTTTAGTTAATTTTTATATCAATCTTATTTATTTCGGTTCGTTCTTAACACATCTTAATACACTTTAAATAACCAAACATAAACAAAATCGAAACCCGCGCAGCGGAAGTCACTTTTAATACATAAACAAGATCACGATGTACGCAGCGGAAGTCCAAAGGCAAAAAAAAATAGAAATCAAACGGTTTGCACATATATAGTTGATCTTCTAATACTTTGACCATTTTTTGTGGAAAATTTTAAAACCCTAGGTAGTTCGTAAACAATTAACTTTGTTACAGAACGCGACTACGCCAAGGTCGCCCATGGTAGTGCCGCCTATCACGATAAAAACGGTGTCGACGCCGATGCGCGCCGCTCCCGTGACCCATCACGTGCCGCCTCCGCCCGCGCACCCCCCAATCGAACCGATCTCGATCTCGCGCAGCGGAGGCGGCGTCCGCATCCAGCGGCGCATGCCGCCCATCCGGCTGCTGCCGCCGCGCCAGCAGACCGAGGAGAGCGGCACAGACTCGAACGACAGCGACGACGAGGAGGAGCCCGAGGAGGAGGTGGCGCGGATGCCGCCTCCCGGCGTGGCGCCGCCGCCGAACCAACCGCCGCAGCTCTACTGCTACTGTCGCTGTCCGTACGACGAGGTTTCCGAGATGATCGGCTGCGATTCCAGCGACTGCGCCATCGAGTGGTTCCACTTCGAGTGCGTCGGCATCATGGTGCCCCCCAAGGGCCAGTGGTTTTGCCCCGACTGCCGGAAAAAGAAGCAGATGCGCAGGGAGCTGCTGCAAGCCTCCTCCTAAGCTAAACAATCGTCATCGACATTTTTTCATCGTGCTGCCACTTACGTTAATCATGATTAATAACAACAATAATTATTGTTGTTGCAACGAAATATAATTTGAACGTCAATTAGGTAAGTTAATTAGGCTGGTAAATTACCTTTCCAAAGCTAAATTTTAATTTTAAATGCGGTACTAATCGTATAAATATTTAGTACCAATTATGATGTAGTTGCTGAGGTTTAAATGTGGTTAATTTTTAATGTGGTACCCAATTTTTATCATAACTATATTCCTAAAATTGCTATATAATTGGCTTAATAACATTGATTCTAAAATTTTATAATTTCTGTTACCCACATTTAAATCTGCGCACCGGTAATTGAAACTTTTTCATTGTTTTTAAGCGCTTCCGCAAATCTTTATTTCAAGTTATAACGAGTTATAATTTTATATGAATTTGATGATAAATTATTGCCCTTCAGTTTTTTCATGTTGAGGCTTACTGATATACTTTTTTGTTCCATTTTTATTACATTATTTAGAACTATTACGACAGTGTTTTAATTTTTAACTGTTTTTAAAAAAATTTGTCCGTCGCATTTTTACATTTTTTTGTTTTTGCACGTATCTGAGGTTCCATAGATAACAACACACTAACTGCCTATTAATTTTTTTGTTACTGTTATTTTTAGAACCCATTATTATTAATTAATGATTAATTTATTGAGGACTGGTTTTATTTTCATGTTGTATATTAATTCGAATTATTTTTGTTAATTTTTTAAAACTGGTGACAGCAGTTACGTTCCCTTGTAAATAAACCGATGATGATTATTAATATTTTTAAGCATGTACCTGTATATAAAAACCTAGCTAAATAGACGTAGAATTAAATTAACCACTTAAAAATTGTGATTTTTACAGACGTGCGCGTTCGACTCGATCGCAATTTTGAAAAAGGTTCGGGCAAAGAATTTTGTGATGGAGTCGAATGTGTTTTATAGACTAAGTCATTTTCCTTTCACTTTCATCCTTGAATGTAATTATATGATAAGATTTGCCAAATTAGTCTTGTAAATGTGTACATATTTTTTATCGAGTGATGATGATAATCTCGCCGCTCTGCAGCAGATGATATTTTTTTCAAAACAAATGTTTAGAACATTGTTAGATCTGAAATACTCTACTTGTATTAATTTCAGCTAATTTTCCATGTATTATAAATGTACATTTTTTCTGATATTGTGTCAATAAATTGTATCAGATTTAAGCTTTGTCCTTTTCTTCACACACCTATTTTATCATCTATTCCCCAAGGGCCAGTGGTTTTGCCCCGACTGCCGGAAAAAGAAGCAGATGCGCAGGGAGCTGCTGCAAGCCTCCTCCTAAGCTAAACAATCGTCATCGACATTTTTTCATCGTGCTGCCACTTACGTTAATCATGATTAATAACAACAATAATTATTGTTGTTGCAACGAAATATAATTTGAACGTCAATTAGGTAAGTTAATTAGGCTGGTAAACTACCTTTCCAAAGCTAAATTTTAATTTTAAATGCGGTACTAATCGTATAAATATTTAGTACCAATTATGATGTAGTTGCTGAGATTTAAATGTGGTTAATTTTTAATGTGGTACCCAATTTTTATCATAACTATATTCCTAAAATTGCTATTTAATTGGCTTAATAACATTGTTTCTAAAATTTTTTAATTTCTGTTACCCACATTTAAATCTGCGCACCGGTAATTGAAACTTTTTCATTGTTTTTAAGCGCTTCCGCAAATCTTTATTTCAAGTTATAATTTTATATGAATTTGATGATAAATTATTGCCCTTCAGTTTTTTCATGTTGAGGCTTAATGATATACTTTTTGTTCCATTTTTATTACATTATTTAGAACTATTACGACAGTGTTTTAATTTTTAACTGTTTTTAAAAAAATTGTCCGTCGCATTTTTACATTTTTTTGTTTTTGCACGTATCTGAGGTTCCATAGATAACAACACACTAACTGCCTATTAATTTTTTTTGTTACTGTTATTTTTAAAACCCATTATTATTAATTAATGATTAATTTATTGAGGACATGTTTTATTTTCATGTTGTATATTAATTCGAATTATTTTTGTTAATTTTTTAAAACTGGTGACAGCAGTTACGTTCCCTTGTAAATAAACCGATGATGATTATTAATATTTTTAAGCATGTACCTGTATATAAAAACCTAGCTAAATAGACGTAGAATTAAATTAACCACTTAAAAATTGTGATTTTTACAGACGTGCGCGTTCGACTCGATCGCAATTTTGAAAAAGGTTCGGGCAAAGAATTTTGTGATGGAGTCGAATGTGTTTTATAGACTAAGTCATTTTCCTTTCACTTTCATCCTTGAATGTAATTATATGATAAGATTTGCCAAATTAGTCTTGTAAATGTGTACATATTTTTTATCGAGTGATGATGATAATCTCGCCGCTCTGCAGCAGATGATATTTTTTTCAAAACAAATGTTTAGAACATTGTTAGATCTGAAATACTCTACTTGTATTAATTTCAGCTAATTTTCCATGTATTATAAATGTACATTTTTTCTGATATTGTGTCAATAAATTGTATCAGATTTAAGCCTTGTCCTTTTCTTCACACACCTATTTTATCATCTATTTCTTAAAGGTTTATTTAACTACACTTCTGTATTTGAACATTGCCCGAAAAAATGCTTAAATGGCTTCTAAGGGAGCTACAGCCTTTTAAAGAAGTTGTTCTTTACTTGACAACTTTTTCGTACATGTAAAAAATAAATACACAAAATATAGAAAAATAACTTTTTTATTAGGTCTAAAAGATCTAAAACTTGAGTGATAATAAGAACTAATTATTTACATAAAGTGAGTTGCCTAAAATATATACATGTTTAGTAAAATTGGGATTCCGTTGCTACATGAAATTATCACATAAATTGTTCATTTTTATTGCATTTATTTGGTTAGTAATAGAGGGAAAAAGTTGGTTTCTTCTTAAAAACATGTTGTAAATAAACATGTCAACTAAAAGGTAAATATTATTTAATTGGAGAAAGAATTTTGTCAAATTTTATAGCGGAATGATAATAAAAGTATTCGCTAATTGTAAATAATACGTATGGCCTGGAGATTCTTAAAGAGATCTAAATAAATGGTTGATTTTTTTTGTCATTTCTTTGGCACATTTAATTGGATTTAATAAGGGTAATAAGTCTAAGATATTTAGTCAGTAGCTTTCCTGTTTATGTGTCGAGTATGGCAGATGCCGCCAATTCTACATTCCAGTTGGTCCTCTGCAGTGCTGCCTCGCATTGAGTCCTATTTGCCATGCCCAACCTGATAAAAATTAAACATACATTAAAGTACAGTTGGAGTTTTGACATAAATGAAATCCTACTTGAGCAGTTTGTCCAGTTTGATGTTTTTGATGGTGGCATTTACGTCCCATCCGTTAGCTTGCAACTTGGAAAGACACTCCTCGGTAGGCATGTCCTGCACGCACTCCTTTACCAGGCTTACTTTGTTGTTTCGGTACTCGGATGTCATAAGTCGCTCTGCGTCTGCGCTTAACTAAAAAATAAACTTTATCATGTTTCTTTGTACTTTCAATTGGACGCCTTTCTGCAGAAAGGAACCAACCCACAAAACCAAAAAAATCGAGATATTTAGCCTATGAACTAATTAAGTATGTATAATTTATCTGCAAAATAGGTCATAGCCAAAATGCAAGTGTAGTGAAATCTATTAATCATTGAACCAACCAACATTCAATAATAGTGTGGATTACTAATCCAGAATTAGAATCTGTAGAATATCTGCAAGTGGGTTGGATCTTTTTTGTAAAAAAGCAGGCTGGTAGACCCACTACCAAAGTCTTTAAAGATTTCCTGCTTCTGCAAAATATAAAGTCTTGATGCATTTTTTTGGTAGCTTACAAGATGAGGTGGGGTTGGAAGATGATGTGGACGAATTTCAAATAGAATCAAAATTAATTCATATTACCATTATAATCAGAGGCGGATTATCCCTAAGGCAAACTAGGCACGTGCCTAGGTTAGAAGGGGGCGCGATGTTTGATAAAAACGCAAGTTTTTATGAACACCGAGTAGGTATTTATTGAAGAAAGATTTACAACTTATTGGTTTGATTATTTAATCAGCATGCGCAAGTGAGTTTTGAAACGAAGAAAATAATTAACATAAAATTATATATAAGGAACGTATGGCAGGCCCCATCGGCACGCCTTGCACTGATCTCCCAGGGTTATTTCACCCCCTTTCAGTTCTCCTACTTATCCCGCCACTAAAAAGCATGTGTTTGGTGCATCCGCATTTTCACCCCGGTTGGTAAATCTTCCCTAGGAGGTGGTGGATGACAGTGTGGATGGTTAAGGCCACTCCCGGAATTTTTTCGCCGGGCCGGGCCAAACGCCCGATTCAGGCTAGTACAGTACGGGACAAGGAGGCAATTCGGAATCCCCCTCAACCAGGGATTTAGTAATGCCCCCATTTATTTGGGGTTCATGAATAAGGTTTGGTTGGTTAGTACGCTGCTAGGACCTATCTTTTCTGGTCTTGTAGTCTGCTGAAATTCGGAAACTGTTGTGAGCAATTGTTTGCCCCACTGTGCGAAAACGTTTCCTCAGTGTATGGGTCGAGAACTATCGATAGATATTTGTCTTTATTTTGTGATAGAAATTGAATTTACGTTTTCTTTTCTTTTCTAACGATTTGAAGTTGCATTTATATTATTTATTTTATATAATTGCTCTTAACTTTGCTTTTTTAATTCTTTTATACAGCCAGCAACATGCAATGCCTAAAATTTAGAGGTGTTTAGTGGTTTATGTTAGGCAAATATCGGAACTGGTTCGTTAAGTTTTAAACATTTTAATTTTGTTGGGGCATATTTATGTTTTGTGCCGTTCTTACCTAATGATTGAATAATTTACACTATTACGCTGTTTTCAGTAATAATGATTGATTATTGTTAGGTTTTTGTTGCGAATTTGCGTATTAGGTCATGCGATTAATTGGTACAGATTTTCGCAGATGATTGCCCCTTCCACTCTAGGCTAGTTTGTTCCCTACATAAGGTGATTCATATTGGCCTAGGGTTAGATCTTCAGGTATGCTGTCATTTATTACTTAATTATTTCCGTGTCCGTATGGTCTTTATTCACTATATTTACTTGTTGGGGTTGCTTTATAATGCACTAATTTAATGTTTCTATTAAGACTTTGGACAAAAGGTACACTGATTTTCGTTGTCCAAGTAGTAAATCTTTGCACTAACTTCGCCCATTATTTTCCTTAAACTACACTGTATATATATGAGCGATTTTTATGTTTCCTTAAAACTTATTCTTAGGTACACTTAAGAGCGATTGAATTCGAGAGCACATTTACTCGACTGGCCGTACTGGTACTCCTAATTAACATAAAAAGATAAGTTTATTCTATATCACATATTTCATTCACGCCTAAGGGTAAGTACACGTGTCTTGGCCTATACCTAATTATAAGTATAAGCCAGGACACGTGTACTTACCCCAATAATATTATAACTGCGAAAGTCTGTGTTACTTCTTCAGGCAAAAACTACTAAACCGATTGTGATAAAACTTGGTATGTAGAGAGCTGGAGACCGAAATTTCCACGGTATGGGGCATCATGCGGGTGAAACCGCAGTGCACAGCTAATTATTATGTAAGTAACAGTAAAAAATTATAATATATGGCCGTTAGAGGGGCGCCGATGAGGTGCTTGCCTAGGGCGCTCTCGACATTTAATCCGCCTCTGATTATAATAGTAATATCAGTTGTATTTTGTTTGGAAATAAATAATTGTCGCTTTTCTTTAAATACATACATACATCAGATAGTAGTTTTCATAAATTGCAGAAAGAAACCAACCAACAAAAGCCCATTTTTTTCGTCACATAACATCACAAAATCCACCTGATGAAATTATTAAAATATATCCCTTAAACCTCCGTAAGTCCAAAATCGGCATAAAATTAACAGATAATTTTAAAATTATTAAAATCTTTGATAGCTTTTTTCTCAGTTTCATCATGGTGTGGGTTGGTCCCATTCTGCAGAAAGCCGTCCAATTGTACTCTTGAAATTGTTGACTTTCTATATAGTCATTCCATTTTAAAACGTCCAATCAGTATGCTGCATGGTTTTAGATTTTCATAAAAAATGAGGATGATCTTTTAGGTGTCAAGTACAAACAACACCTTTTTAATTTTTTTGATTTTTTTGTTGAGCCACATCTTTTTTTAACATTTTAATTATTGTGATTTGATTTATAATCACTATAGTATAGTAAGTGTGTTTTGATTCTTTATTGTAAAAACATATTTTGTACATTTCAACAATGAACAATAAACCAATCAAAATTCGTTAAATTTACCAATTTTTGAGATTTTCAGATGGCTACTTATTTTGGAAAGCTTATTTTTTTTAAAGAATTAAGAACTTGTATAATAGAATACGTAAACAAGGTTTAAGTTCAAATTTTGATTTTCTTAATGAAGTTTCAAAATTGGCTCACTTTGCACTCCAAAATCATTGGGAAATCGGTAAAAACTCAATCACTGATTTCCCTTCAAAAACAAATCGTTCCACGGTTTTTTCTCTCAGTGTTTTAACGGCCTTACTCTCAAAAACACTCATTTGTAACATAAGCGTTTGACAGTTGCTTATTAAAAGTTGGCGTTTTGTTACGATGATGTCGGTTTGACTTGTATAGACGTGTCAGAACTGTCAATATTTAAAAAGTGAATTATAGTATCAACACTTGAAGTTATAATAACGGCCCTTCATTAAATATAACACTTGGGAAATACAATTTCCATAAGTCACCATGAAGTAAAAAATTCAAAACAATCATTTTATACCTAAATTATCATCCTCAACTTTTGTAATAAAAACTAAAACCATGCATGATTGGACATTTTCATATGGAATGACTTGATAGATAGAGGCAGATAATTTCGAAGAAGACCTTGGCGTCAAATTTTACAGATTTTAACCTAGCGACTATTTCCTGCAGGGTTGGCACGAATTAATTCATATGAATTAAGTCAGTGATTTAATTCGCGAGTTAATTCAATAGACTTTTTTAAAAAAAGTCACGAATTAATTCAATGTTTTACAATGGGAACAAATTGTTATAAACTTTAATATATATAAATATATACAGGGTGTTATGTAATTAATGTAATATTTTAAAATGGGCAGTCCCTTAGGGTCCATAAAAAAGCACCTGAAACTTTTTTCTTCTAAATTCTAAAAATAATTTATCCTACCAAAAAGTACGCCACTGATCGACTAGGAACTTTAGGCTAATCTGGTTGCCTAATTTAATTTATTATGTTATGGTTGGTAACAACCAGCGCGCTGGTTGTTACCAGATTACAGCGTTTCCAGATTCTGTCAAAAAAGTTGCCAAATTTTGTTTAAATTTAGCTTAATATTAAAAAATGATAAAATAAAAACAATGCAAATTGTTAATTTGACGTTTTTATTAATTGTTTATTATGTATGTCATTTTTGTAATGAAGGTAAATTCAAACAAAATGTGGCAACTTTTATGACAGAATCTAATGCATTTCTTTCAAATTTTAGGTTATGTGCTCAAATTGTAAATATCTTAACTAAGGGAAGTGCTTTTGCATTTATTTACACATATTGAATGTTTAAAGTTTAACTTACGAACTTGTCCTAATTTCATCTGAGTAAACAGAAAGAAAAAAAAAACGATAAAAAAATTAATTTTGTGGTTATGGAGTTTTTAAAATAAGTACTAAATTTTCGAATCATTGCTTAAGCTAATAGCTGGATGAGTAAATAAATACAGAAGGGTATTAGAAAAATATAAAAACTTCTTATCCAAATTTTTTCTTTATTTATCATTGGGAAAATATTTTTCCGTTACCCCTTATGTCAAAAGGTATTCAGTTTTCAGGGTTCGCAGCGAATGAAGCAAAAAATTTAGGGCACTTTAGGGCACTTTTATTTTTAACATAGGGCACTAAATTAGTGCCGATTTAAGGAAATTGTTGGAATAATTTACCTTATACATAAACAAATTATACCGTTGTTTTGTACATACCTAATTACTAGGGCATACAATCCCGGGCAAAATTAGGATTTCTTAAATCCCGGGAAAACATTTTTTTTAAATAATTTATTATTACTAAATACTTGAAACCCTTTTTTATATAAATAATTTGGAAAATAAAGAAAAAATATAAACAACAACAGTTAAGTAATATTAATCACTTATTTAATTACATACAACTTACAGTACTGTAAGATGTATGTAATTAAATAGTGATAAATTTTACTTTCCGATTTTTTTGAAATATCCCACCTTTTGTCCGAAAGTCCCAGGATATCATCAAAAAAATCCCGTGGATTGTATGCCCTATTAATTACACAGTAATTATTATTTTGGCACTATAAATGGTGTTCAATATTGCTAAAATATTATTTGTTGTTTTTTCATTTTGTCACAATTAATAAAACCACTTTGTACACTAACAAAAATGTTGGGGGCGTGGTGCTTGTACCGCCAGATTCAAAATGTGAATTGACCGTTTTATTATATTATGTATGCCGCATTTGGACTCTTCACTTTCTTAAAACCCTTGTACGCCTTCGCACCTAATTAACATTTAGTGTAAATTTTATTTACAAGCATTTAAATTTTTATATATCACAATTTAAAAAATAAACGAAAAATTGATAAAAAATAGGGCACTTTTGGGGCACCCTGAAAAAAATAGGGCACTTTAGGGCACTCGCTGTGAACCCTGAGTTTTTTAATATATTACATTAATTACATATATCTATGTACTATATGCATAACACCCTGTATAAAACAGGCTAATTAATTGTTTTTTTATAAATGAATCGGCGTTTTAATGGTTTAAGATTTTTGAAGAAAATAAAAACTTGTTTTTTTGTTTTTTTTTGTATTGTTTTAGTAAGCAAAAAAAAATATTTATTTAAGAGAATTAATTAAAAAAATTCTGATTTAATTCAAGTCGGACTTTTTGACTTTTTTATAAAAGTCATGACTTATTCCAACCCTGATTTCCTGTTTCCAAAATGACCAAGAGAAAAGAGATTTATTTAAATAATTTTGAACAAATTGCTTCTTGAAAAAACGACATACCTGTCCCTGCTGCATCTTCCTCTGTATCTGCTGCATACTGAGCGGATGCTGGGGGGCGGGCCTGTGAGGGCGCAAAGTCTCGTCGGGAACCTGACTGTACAACCGGCTCTCCTCGTCGATCTCCGAATAAAACGACTCTCGGCGGGCATCTCCGTTGTAGACGGACTGCGCCTCGTAGAAACCGCCGCCCTGGGCCGCGTTATTGTGCAGAGACGTGGTGCTGTAGTACGGCTCGTAGACCGGGTCGTAGCGCCTGTTGCTTTTGAACTGACCGAGCTCGGAGTTCACCACGTAGAGGTCGCTGCGGGGGCGGTTCGTTTCTTTCGCTGTGATGTTCGTGTCGTACCTAGGGTTGGGAAAATTTCACTTTTTGTTTGTACTTGAAATTTCACTTGAAATTTTCACGACATTTATGAAATTTATTAAAATTTCCTAAATGTCTGAAATTTCATGAAATTTATGAAATTTATTGAAACTTTCAATAAATTTCAATCACTAATATATTAATATTGAAATAAGCTCACTCGGTGACCATGGCAAATTGCCTCTCTTACCTCCTACCCCTCTGTGGGCCCCTGCACCAATAATATAAATGGGCGATTCTCTGTAAACTGGGCAACTCATTGTCTCAAGCTAATATTGTTCAGAAAAATAACAGATCATAAATATTTCGTAGATAACTTTAAAAGATAATAACCTAATCCACCTATGCTCGACGTTCAAAATCCAATAAAATAAACTTTAATGTATCAAAATCTTTTTTATAGTCCTTAAAAACCAGTCCCCTGACGTGTCACCAAAGCAAAATGGTCACTTCAGACTAAATTAATTAAAGACAGTAACTATTGGAATCAACCTAATTGTTTAATTATTCAACCAATATTGTTTGCTTGTTATAATTATTATTTTGTAATTCTAAAAAAGTCATCTAAACTTTGTCTCCGGATTTTATAAACAGTCCCCTGTATAGATTTTTCAGAAAATGCTCAATGTTTTCCAAAGTCTTAGGAATATTTTTGGTTCATCTGCCTTATACTAATAAATAGACCGATATTTATTCTTCGAATAATATTTATTAAATACAAAAAAAAATATAACAAAAAAACTTGCCTAGACAATTTCTTACTTCAAGTTGCCCAGTTTACAGAGAAACGCCTAAATAGTAAATATCTATGTTTACCACAAATTTCTTGAGATTTCCTTTTAAAATATTTTTAAAATTACTAAAACTAAAAGAAATATAGCACTTTTTGGTAAGCTAATGAGATTGTGCCACTTTCATTGTTTTATATTTATATATATTTATTTTTTTATATATTTTACTGAAATTTTACAAAAATTGAAGAAACTTCATCAAAATTTTATGAGCCAAAGGCATTTTTTATCCATTTTCCGATACAATTATAGCAAAAGTAAAAGTTTAAATTAATCATGACTTTTAAAAAAATTAATTTACAAATTAAATCGGTAACTGAATTAAATTGTTTAAATTAATTTATGCATATAAGTAAGAATAATTACTTATAGTGTATTCAAATCCAAGCCGAACTAAACAAAAACGCCCAGACGCTTGATAACTCGTTCTTATTGGTCGATTCGGAATCTGTTGTAAATTATTATTAAAGGTCCCAGGGGAGGCCGCATGTGAAATTTATGCGAAATTTTCAGTAAATTGCGAAACTTTCAATGAAATTTCTGAAAGTTTCACAGGCGATGTTGAAATTTTCGAATTGAAAATTTCATTTGAAATTTTTAAAAATTTCACTTTTCCAACTACCTAAATGAAATATTTCAAGTTTGAAACTTTCAAAGTTGAAATTTTCGTACCAGATTTTGTTCACCAACTTTTCCGTCTCGTTGTGTCCTGCCGTCGCATCGTAGTTTTTCGAGTATTGCTCCGTTAAGTTCGAGTAGGGGCCGTTTTGTACTTTGGGCAGAGTCGCGTTTTTCGACGGGCTGACAGCGTTGTTCTTTTTCGGCGGCGGTGGTTGCAACACGGGAATCTCGTTGGAGGTGGTCGGCGTTTTCGTTGGTATATTACCGTTGCCCAACAAATACGTTTCCAGTTCCGCTATAAACTCCTTACTGGGCTCCTCTCGCAACGATACACCGTTCAACCCATTCGTCACATTGCTGTGCACCGCTGTTGCCAGATCTTTCCGCGCCGCCGTCACGCTCTTCGAGACCGCTATGTTGTTGTCGGTTTGCGTGTGTATGAAAGACATCCTGTTCGAAATGTCGCTCTGTATGTACTGACCCTCCCGCCTCGTGCTCATGGACTTCAACCGCTGCAGGTTGTCCATCAGGGCGTTCGCCTCGGCCGGCGGTTGCTGCGGGTGGGCGATGGCGAGCTGAGGGGCGGCGGGGGGGAAAGGCCTGGCCGCCTCCGACGGCGGGATCGGTACGTTGGAGGTGTCGAAGGGGTCGTCGATTTGCGAGAAGGCCGACGTGTTGTAGTACGAGGGCGGTTGTTGGTAGGGGGGTGGGCCGCTGTTTAACGGAGGCGGCCCGCTGTCAACTGACGGCGGTCTATCGGACCAGTAATCCTCTGAAATTAATATTTTTCTGATATAACTAGGAGCAACTTTATGTTGCAAAATTTATAAAAATAGGCACCTAAATAGATAAAGCTTGTTTTGTAATTTAGGTACGTACTTTGCGAAAATAACTACTGGGCCTTTCCATCTCAAATCGACCAGGGAAAAAGGTCGTTATTTTTTAAGGAATTTGTACGCATGTTTTAATATAATCGCTTTCAAACTCTTAATTAAATTTGAATATGTATTAGGTTTTAAAGTGTGTACAGAAGTAAATAAATTAAGACGGCTTTGTAAATTTGTGTTTAAAAGAAGTATCAGATTTGACAGTTTGTTAGTTTGTTTTGCTGGTAAGTGAATATTAACATTTTATTTTACAATGAAAACATGCGCTAAAACTTTATATAAAATAAAATAAAAATAATAATTGAGGTGGTTTTAATCAAAGGGGTGTAAGTAATTGCTAAACATTTTTTGGTTTTAAAAATACTAAATAAACATTTTAAAAAGCTTATAAAAAGTTATATCTAACCGCCCCATAGTGTGGCCATTGTAGGGAATCTCTAGCAATAAAAAAACGAAAACGAAATCAAATGAATTTTTTTTATTTCTAAACATAATTAATCTGCGCATTAGTTTCTGGACCTCTTAATACTTATTACCCTTTCTGATGGAGCCTCAGTTAAAAAGAGTTTCGCGACTGCCTCACTCATATCTGTTAACCAACCAACATTTTTCTAAATTGTTTGTGTTTTACATTTCTGCACAAGTTTCTTGTGCATTCTAATTATTACTTTTGGGGATTTAATACTTTATTTATTTTAATAAAAGGGGGGTGTGTTTTGTATACAGTGCTTGCAAATCCAAGTCCGACCACACAGGAAAGGACGGCTGTTCAATACCCGCGTGAAAAGAACAAGGATAGAACGCCAAATAGAATTTGATTGGCCAGCCGGCAGGCTACGACAACGCATACCTATCGCGCACCTCGCAGCGTGCTTGACACGAGGATATTAGAACGAGAACTGCAGTGGTGCTAGCAAGAGCCTCTTGCCAAGCGGTAGTAATTTTAGTAAAAAAGATTATTTAATTAAAAAATGTAGGTACACGTTGGAACAAAAAGTTCAGATTTTAATCTGGCATTTTGCTGGTAATTCTGAACGAGAAATTCAAAGATTATTTGCGGGAATGTTCGAGGCCAGACCAAACAGAGAAACAATTCGACGAATCGTTAATAATTGCTTGTTCGAACATTTAATTTAATTTTTCAGTTTATTTATTTTTAGAGTTTTATTAGACCAGGGTCGATAATTTTTGAAACCAAAAAAAATAAAAGTAGGATGAAACCCATTGGAAAAGGAGAAGAATATAATAAAAATAAAAGGAAAAATAAATTACGGGCGATCTGACTTTGGGAAGTGGGAGGGGGGGGTTTTAAGGGTAAAAAATGGTTTATCTCGATTTCCGGTAAAACTACAAGTCCTATGGAAAAAAGTTAAATGGCAAAGTTGTAGGTAATAAAAGGATCTACAACTTTTGTAATTACAATTTTTTTACATAACCTCCAAATTTATGGGAAAAATTCAAAAAAACCAAGTTTTTGGTTTTTTATTTTTATCTTTTTCAAAAAAAAAATTTTTTCCACGAAATTTGGTGAAATCTTACCTTTTTATGTCCCAAATACACTGTAATTTATTTGATTTGAAATATTTATTATTTCGCCTTATTTTGACTTAATATCAAAAAAAAGATAAAAATAAAAAACCAAAAACTTGGTTTTTTGATTTTTTCACATAAATTTTGAGGTTATGTGAAAAAATTGTAAATACAGAAGTTGTAGATCTTTTTATTACCTACAACTTTGCCATTTAACTTTTTTCCATAGGACTTGTAGTTTTGCCGGAAATCGAGATAAACCATTTTTTACCCTTAAAACCCCCCCCCTCTCACTTCCCGAACTCAGATCGCCCGTAATTTATTTTTCCTTTAATTTTTATTATATTCCCCTCCTTTTCCAATGGGTTTCATCCTACTGTTATTTTTTTTCTCTTTTTACCATTTTTAAAGGCTTCTGCACTGGTCTATATTTTTATTTAGAGTTTTATTTTTATTTTTAGTTATTTTTATTTGAGAAATCTTTTTTATTAAGAATACTATTTTTGTTGTTGCCCTAGTTCTCAAGGAAAAAAATCAAAACATTTTATTTTTAGGATTCGGGTATAAAATATTTAAAAAGAAAATTAAAATGTGCATCTCCACTCCAACGCAGTTTGCTTAACACTAAATCATTTAGTCTAAATGCAGCCAGAGACTCTGGCCCAGAGTTGACCTCGCTTACAATTCGCACGCATCCGGGGCTCTGGCCAATCAAATTCTATTTGGCGTTCTATCCTTGTTCTTTTCACGCGGGTATTGAACAGCCGTCCTTTCCAGTGCGGTCGGACTTGCATTTGCAAGCACTGTATAGGTATATTTATTAAAAAAATGAGTACCCCAAACTTTTTTTAATAAATATACCTATATTTTTTTAATTTTTTTTTAATAAATATAGTATATTTAATATACCTATATACAAAACACACCCCCTTTTTATTAACACACATGGTATACAAGTCAAATAATACAGTTTATTTATTTTATTATTTTAACCAAAATTAACTTACATATACTTATTACATCTTTTAAAAGTAACACTAGCAAAAATACTAACAATTTTCATTTTACTCTAAAATCTTTAATATGTAATTTAATTTACTTACTTGAGAGCATTTCCGGTGAAACCAGAAGTGACAAAAATATGTTAAATATGCCAAAAAGTTCTAAATTACACTTCATATAGGTCACCCCAGTTTCATAAAAAAACCAATTTTTTTCGATGGACCACGAATTTACTAGAAAATAGCATTTTCATTAAAAAAATAATAATTACGAAATGACGAATTCAGCCAACTCAGGACTTTTGGTGAAAGTGGTTCAAATTATCAACGCCAAACGAAAAAAATATGAAGTAAAAAAAAAATGTGGCAATGTCAAAATTTCGACCTCAATTTTTTTGCCTTTTTTAGAAAAAACAATTTTTAAAAAATTGAGTGAACTGACTTAATTTTTTATATATTTTTTAAACAATTATCAACAATTTAAAAAAAAATCGGTAGAGAAAATTTGATTGAAAAATAACGACCTACCCATTTTTTCCTGGTCGATTTGAGATGGAAAGACCCTACTGAAAAGCAACTTTTAGGTAAAATTATTTAATTTATTATTGTACCTACAAACTTGTATTGAACAAGATTTTTATAATTTGAAAAAAACAAATATATTTTGTAAAAATACTATATACCGCCATAAATTTTATAATTTTTTAAAGCGGCGGCACATTCAAAATGTTTATATAAATAAGTATACAATTAAGTGATTTAAAAAAACCTTTTTTTCAATAAAAAAAAAGTTATATACCTAAAACAAAATTTTTTCTGAAAAAAAAACAAACCAATGTTTTTTTTAAATATAAAAAAACTTTAATAAAAATTCAAAAAGCGTTTGTTTTTTTATGAAAAAAAGACACCATGTTAGCATACAAACTCCTAGGTTGGACCAAAATATTTCCCGACACAAGAAAAATGGAAGATTTCTATTGATCAGGGTAATTTGAGGCGATAATTTGTAATGGGCACGATATATGGGCATTTAATTTTTAACATTTCTTAATTTATTTTTTAAGCTTTAGGAAATATGAGACTAGTTTTAAATATTTGTTTTTAAAATTGTATTAGGTGTTAGGTATAAGTTTCACTTCCATACATTCTTTATTTGTTTATTATGCAATAATAATTTATGACTCCCATCTGGACAACCACTTAAGGGTTCGTTACAGAAAGAAAATAAGCAAGTTTTGGTTCATGTTGCTAGTCTTTAAAAAATATACCTAAAAAGAGAGCTTGTTAAAAACTTAGAGAGGAGAGTATATTTTAGGCAGTTACGTTTTACTCTTTGAAGGGACGAGTTGAATTCTTAAATTTTATAAGGGAGTGAATTTAGCCAATAATAAATTAATTTATATAAATTCAGTTTTGTGAAAGTGTTGTTTATTTATATAGGTATGTCTTTTCTATAATTATTTATAATAACTTAGAGTCACAAATATCATAATAAGTGGTTAATTATTTCATATTTAATTTAAACTATATTTTATTTGTTTATTTTATTTACTTCTTTGTTAAAGAAGTATATTTTGGGTTGTGGTTGGACAAACTTAATTACTTATTTATTATAATCATTATTTTATGTTTACCATTTAAATATTCACATTTTATTATTGTTATATTGTAATGCAATGTATCATGTTATTACATATTTCTATTTAACTTTAACATACTTTGTTTTGTACAGTTTACATTATTTTGTTTATTTGATAAATTGATATTCTTTATTTAATATGTTGAGACTTTGTTGTCAATCCTGAGCCATGTATGGTTGGTCCTAGGATGTATAATACATTTATTTCGTTGTGTGTTTCGCGATCTTGCTATTTATTTAATTTTGTTAATCGATCTTTGGGGACCTACTAAGGGAGTAGACACTATGATGTGCGCTGAGTCTTAGCCCCTTAATTTATTAACAAAATATGTTTTATTATTATTGTTGTTGGCCAATTTAGCTATGAAGTATGAACATATGATGTTTGTAATGAAAGAGGCATGTGCATGTGCACGAGTATACGAGGGCCGTCCGAAAGTGAATTGAGTTAGGGCTAAGTTTTGTCTCATAGTCTCAGTTTTTATTTACTTTGATCATTCTTTTACGCTACTATTCTCCAAACTATTATATTTTATATTTTATGAACTTAAAATGTTTTATTGATATTTTATGACTTTATACATTTAAATGTATTTATTATTTATGACTGTACACAAATATTATTGCATTACGGTTGTCCACCGCAATACCACTTGTTATTTATATATTTTATTCACCACTACTATTTATTATGTTCTCTGTGACTTAAGTTACATGCTATTTTATTTTACACATTGTTTTGTTTGTTGCTATACATTGATAATAGTTTCAATTTGTATTTGCTATTTAAACACCGTCCGAGCCTAACATTTATGTAGGTGAATAATCTTAACAATATGATAATATGATTGATGATATTATATTTGATTACTTGATTACTTTGATTTTGTTATATTATTTATATTGTTTAGATGTGCGACACATATGCATGTCTGGATTGTATATGTGGGTTTTTAAGGTTTTACGTTATTAACTTAAATCAATAATACTTTTCAAATACAAATGTTTTTATTTATATTATTAATATACAGTAGCAATAATATTAACTCTTTTATTAATTGTTTTTATTAATAAACTTATTTTAATTTAATACTTTTTCTTTGCTTTTTAAATATCTTTTCAATTGCTCAAGTACTTACGTATCCAGAACCGTATTCACAACAAAAAGGGGTCCTAATTTAATTTCTTTAAACTAGACGATCACGTGTTTTGGCCAAAGGTAGTTTTTTTGTGGTTTTAATATTCTTTTTAATTATTTATTAATGTGTCCCCCCTTGTCTCCGTTCGTTACAAATTTTAAAAAATTAAAAAACTGTAAAAATTTATAAAGACATTCTTACCGTCTTGGGGCATGTCAATAGGTTCGTCTAATAGAGACAACGACCCGGTTTTGGTCATTTTCCCGTTGTCAATCATCATCTTCGACAATTGCAGCTCTTCAGGAGAAATGTCGACCAACACCCCCTCCCTAGTGCTGTCGATTTTCGGTTGTGGAGGCCTCTTCGGTTTGCTTGCTTGCTTATTATTTGATACGGTGCTTTCGTTGGATAGTTTTCGGTATTGAAATTGTTTGTCAGACGATTTTCGTAGAGAGCCATTGATAGCTACAACATTAGTTCAACATATTCATTACTAAAAAAATACAAATAAGGATTTAAAATGAATAATAACAGCAAAGTTAGAAGCATGAAACATAGACAAGCCAAGTAAATTTACTTGAGTAGATAATAACACAAGAAATATTTAGTTTTTTATTAAGGATAAACGATATTAGTCACTATAATAAAATGCTGAAAAAATTCAAGGTTGTAGCACCAATAAGACATTTACATAGCTCCAGTAAGATTGTATATATAGTTTTCGAGTAAAACATATAAAAAATGCTCAAAATATATGGGCTGTATCATTCCAAGTAGCACAATAGGTTAAATAACTAGTATTCTAAGCAGGGTTTGAAAAAATTATGATTTAAAAAAAAAATCAATGATTTTTATTAAAAAAATCAAAAAAATCAACAAAAAACGATTTTTATGATTTTTTTTAAATTATAAACTTTTTTTAATATAGTGTACTATTAAAAAAAATACTAAAAAATACTTGACTATAATAATTGGAATATTGGAACTATTTTAAAAACAAATAAACCACCGTCCGCAACTGTCATATATTTTTTTGTATATTCCTTTATTATTTTATTTAACAAAATAAGGAGTTTTTCTATACACATGAATTTATTTAAAGAGTGTCAATATATTATTTAAATCGTGATTTAAATCAAATGATTTAAATTAGGCGAACCCTGATTCTAAGTATTCTAACCAATTGGTTAATTCAACCATTAACATTTTTTAAAGGTAATTATGGACTTAAAAATAACCCTTTAAATTTACCAATTCCCTTAAGGTAAATTTAAATGTTATTTTTTAGAACAATTTAACTATTATTTTTTATTATTGGTAATATTACAAGTTAAATATTTGTTGTTTTTATTGTCAATTAAATCTCTTAAAATAACCAAAATTTAGTTAATAAGTAAGTTATTTTGGAAGTTACATAAGGTTATATTTACTCTTAATTTTACCCAACGAAAATGGTTTAAAGTAGATATTTTTAATTTAACTTTTTGGTACATAAATAATTCGCTATTTTAGTTGTTGTACAATGTATATTCTAACAAAAAAAAACGCTATTAATATTTATTTAAATGTTAATTAAATTAATGAGGTACCTTATATAAACAAACAATGAATAAAACATAATATTAATACTTTATCAGAAAAAAAATTCCCCATCATTAATTTTTATTAGACCTGTAAACTAGTCATATATATGTAACCTTATATATTTAGTACAATATAGTTAAAATAAACTTAAACCGGTAAATGTTTACACTTTATTTTAAGTTACATAACTAAAGAGTTAAAAAAGTAGTTAAAAAGGGTAAAATAAACCCAAAGTTACCAAATGTTAACTCTTTTTTTAACCATAAGGTAAATTAACCAAAAAGTTAAATTAACTTAACGTAACGTTAATTTAATCAATTTAAAGTTATAGTACAATATAAATTAATTGAATTAAGCAGGCAAAACGGTAATTTAACCAGTTGTGCTAGTTGGGATTGTTTTTATAAGTGTTTACAAATAATGACTAAACATGTATTTGATTAGTTGCATATAAATTGATATTTTTATAAAGTTAATATGTTTGGCAATTTTATTGACTGGGATTCAGTCCAGCAATTTTTTCATTATGAATAGGAAACTCATAGGCATGGTATATTTTTTAAATGTTTTCTGGAGCAGAGATAGAAAGCCATGACGAAAAGCGTTACACTTAGGAATGATTGTACCTTGATTTTTTTTGTAGATTATTCTTCTTATAAGCTCTATTGTATTTAGGTATTTAGGTTGATTCGTGGAAAGATTATTTGTAATTCGGTATGCTTCTTCTAATTAAATTATAAAATATAAATTATAAAAAGTAATAAATTATAAACTTAGAGTATATAACACATGGATAAGACACTGGAGTACATAAGGTCGCGATTCAAAATCTTTGTAAAATGACAAACGTGATTTTTTTAAAGATTTTTGGTACAATCCACTAAATATATTTTATTTGGTTTTCAAAAATGTGATTTTCATAACCGAAATGTAGACCAAACGTTATCATTAATGTGTTTTTTATTTTAAATTAAAAAGTAATCACAATTTTCTTTTAAAATTTTTTATGAAATTGTTAAAAATTGTAAAGAAAACGTTTTCCCACTTTTAGAGAACATTATTTAAATGTAGATTTTATTTTAAGTTTTTTACGTTTGCTCGCGTTTTTATAGCTTGTTTAACATACTCATAACTTTACAGGAGTAGAAAAAAATTCTACCAGGGCTACTAATTCTGTAAAAATCTTTAAACTGTGTTTTTATTAATACTCTAAATCGTTGTTTTTAAATTATAATTGTGTTTTGACATTTTTATGGTTTTGACTGTATTACATTTCGTCTTCTAAATGGTCTTTGATTAAGTTTTATAATTTTTTTGTTTCTGACCCTACTAACAAGTCTTGATATTTTAAACCAAGTTTGACATTCTAAAATATGATTTTGACATCCGCGCCTCTATATATGTATTAGGGTGATTTTGACACTGAAAAATTGGTTCTTAGGCACCTCCAGAAAGTTATTATCAAATTTGAGCTCTTAATATTAATAGGAAGATCTTCCTCATCCTAGTTTTCCATTTAATGGTTTAATCAAATCTTTATACATATTTTTGTAGTAAATTGAATGCTCTACAAAAAAGGACTGATGTGTTTAAGCGATAACTCTAACCATTTAAAAGATACTCAAGATCAAAGTTTAAAAATATTTTTTTTATAATTTTGTAACTCATTGACAAAATTAATGATTATTAACATTATTGACATTTAATGATTATTATGGGTATGACATATTTTTGTATGAAATTTAACGCTCTACAAAAAAGGTCTTATGTTTTTAATTGATTACTCTAACCGTTGAGAAGATATTCGTTCAGTACGTATTGGGATTCGGATAGTAAAAAAAAATATTCGATTTTTTTTAATCACCCTAATATGTATAGTACCACAAAAACTAGTGATAAGCAAAATATCGCTAACGGTGACTTAAAAGCTGTTACTCAAAAATAGCCTGATTTTGCAAATAACAGCGATTGGCAAAAACAGCAATTTTTAAGAATAAGCAAAATCACTAAGTTTATTTATCAAAGGCTTTGGTCCTGGTAGCGCCAGCTCTGTTTACCTATTATAGCGAATTTTTACCATTTAGCAGTATGATACTGCTAAATGGTGATAAATGGCAATAACAAATATTAAAAGCTGCAATAACTGTTAGCAGTGTTAAGCAAATATCGCTCATCACTAACAAGAACATTATTACTCCATGTCTTACATTCTCTAATAAGACTATAACTAAACATTGTCGTACCTTTATGCGGTTGCGATTTCCTACGATCGCACAGCTGCGGCGACGGTTTGACCTCCCTCTTCATTCCCATGAGATCGGGCGGTTCCATCGGGTTCTTCAGGTACATGTCGTCGATGAAGGCGGGGCTGCCCCAGCTCTCGCCGAAGGCCGAGCCATGGCCCGTGTGGATGAAGGAGTTGTGCAGCGGCTTGCTGATGTCCTCGGACTGCTTGGGGCGCATCGGGTCCACCAGGCAGCGCGGCACGACACCAACGTCAAACGTCCTAAGAAAAAATTAATAGTTAAAAAAAACTAAAAGACTACTTTTAATGCACTAAAAAGTAGCAAACAATTTGCCATTGATAAAACTTTTCACTTCATAATGTTCATTGAACATTGTTTAATGACTATTTTGAGAAACATGTACTTTTTAATTTTTAATCACAAAAGGTTAACCATTTTAATTTTTATTTAACTTCCTAAATTGTGTCTATAAAACAAAATTTAGAAAGTAAAAACATATTTAAAATTTAATAAATGATTTTTTGAAGCATGAGACAAAAATTTCAGATTTTTTTACAGCACTGATTCCAAGAAAATACTTGTTAAAGGTACATTTGTTTTCATACTCCAGTGCACTTTGTATCTCTGGATAATAAATTTTCGAAAAAAATTTATGGGAAATAACACTTCTGCTTAAGTGTTATTTTCCATACATGCTTTCAAAAATTCGTTACTAAACTCAGCAACAATAGTATATGGATATCGTTTATCGAAAAGGAACTTAGCGCCAAAAACTTCTTCTAGGGAAAATTCATTTCTTGAAATTTTAAATTAAAGTAATGAAAAGTGTCGATTATTTTTAAACTAGAAAAACATATTTTTGTCAAAAAATGCGGGGTTTAATTCTTGCTTTTTCAACATTCTAAAAGGTGTTTTTGATAATAATAAAAAATATTTTAAGAAATGTATCTAAAGGGTGTTTTTTGCAATTCCAAATATTAATTATTTTTTTACATTCTGCAAAATTTCTTCTTTTTTGTAACATTCTAAAATGTTTTTTAATTTGGATTTTGCCCATCTTGAATAAGGCTTGTCATTTTACAATGTTTTTTGGTCAAAATACCTTTTTAAAAATGAGGTATTTTTTACATTTTATAATACTTAAGAAAAAGTTACTTTAAGTACACGTTAAGGCCGCGGTGCAACACAGTTGTCCTTGGAGGACTAAATTTTTAGGATTACAGAAAAATTTTGAAAATTCATTTCTTGAAATTTTAAATTAAAACGTATTTTTGCTTTTTCAACATTCTAAAAGGTGTTTAATAAAAAATATTTTAAGAAATGTATCTAAAGGGTGTTTTTTTCCATTTCAAATATTAATTATTTTTTTACACTCTGCAAAATTTCTTCTTTTTGTAACATTCTAAAATGTTTTTTTAATTTGGATTTTGACCATCTTGAATAAGGCTTGTCATTTTAAAATGTTTTTTGGTCAAAATACCTTTTTAAAAATGAGGTATTTTTTACATTTTATAATACTTAAGAAAAAGTTACTTTAAGTACAAGTTAAGGCCGCGGTGCAACACAGTTGTCCTTGGAGGACTAAATTTTTAGGATAAAAAAAAAATTTGAACTTTCATTTCTTGAAATTTTAAATTAAAGTAATGAAAAGTGTCGTGCTACAATATTGTCAAAATTTTTTAGATTATACGCACCGTAAAAGTATACGAGCTTGTAGCTAAGTGATTCATAATTTTTTCGCAAGACTGTACCCTTGGAGACGTTACCTATACGTAGGGTTTGGATTTTGACCGGTCAAAATCTTTTGTGGTCAATTGACACCAGTCAAGTTCCTTAGTTTTTTCTAAAGAAATGAAGGCACGAGTAAGATTACTTAATTTTAAAAAGAAACATATATTTATTGAAAAACAGCTAACAAAAAATAAAGAAACCATTCTGAGGTAAAAAAAAACATTCATATCATTGTTTTTAAGAACATTCACGTCTAGCTCGCAGCAGAGCAGCAACACCAGCCCAGCAGATAAGACCTGAAGATGGTACATGAGATTGTACCGAAACGTCGTCAGACATACGGTTCTTTTAAGAACCAAAAACCGACCACACGATGCTAGCATGTGTAGATATCGGCACATCATCCTCGTCACTGAACCCACCCTCGCCATTGTCTTTACTCTCTTAAAATTAATTAGTCAAAAATGACCCAGAACACTATTTAAAAAGCATTATCATGATTGCGCCATGGTCCACTACCGAAATTTTTTTTAATACTTTTGATATTTTCCGCAAGGTAACGCCGCGACCGCGCGCGGTTGAATTAAAAGTTTTTGACCGATTTTAACATTGTCAAAATCTCTCCTGTCAAAATAGGTAAAAATCTCGGTCAATTAACGGCGGTCAATTGACCAGGCACAACCCTACCTATACGTTATACTTTCACATATTTTCATAAGTTTTAATCCGGCAACGTCGCTTATGCGCAACCAATAGATATATTGGAGACTGAACAGTCTGTTTGAATTTACTGCGCAAATAATATCTATACTCGCGTACAGCGTTGCCAAGTTGTTTTTATCTGACTCACTAGTATGTATAATTTTTTACAAATTGTTGAACTTTAAACGGTTATTTATAAACAATTGGACGGTCAAAAATTTTTTATTATTATTTTTTTAACCCAGCAAAAATACATTAAAAGACTGTTAGTTTTTTGAAAGCTTCTGACAGTTAGTTTTTTTTATAACTAAGAAACTGGTACAGAACTACAGAAAGCGTATACGTATATGTTAATTATCCGATTTTTAATTGAATTTATCTTGGGTTATAGACGGTCAATCGACTTCAAAATTTAAGGATAATTGTATTGTCATGTCCTTAATAAGTATACAAAAATTTAAAATTTTCTGATGGTATGCCTAGAGCACGACAACTACCTTAAACTACACTCACAGGCAAAATAATCGATCCACACAAATTTTCGATGAATTTCAATGGCAAATAACGTTTTTATTTGATTTCGGATTTAAACAAATATTAAATAAATGGAGGTGTGACTGAGTACACGTTATTCTTTGAAATAAAAAGAATTTTTCCTTTTTGTATGATCGTGTATTGTGAAAGTTTTAATTTGCAGAGCGCTTTCGGAAGTTTTATCACAATTCCTTTCAAGATAACTAACATGATCTGCAGATGTGTTAAAAAACAAAAAGAAAATTTAAAAATAGCACATAAAACTAATACGAATTTAGCATTATTATTAATTAACAACAAAGACAAAATAGAAACACTTCAAAAAAGCGGAATTTACAAACTTTCATGTGGAACTTGCACCTGCACATAACTAGAATTAATGAACATTTAAAACGGAGCTCTTCAGCTTTCGGAGAACACATTAAAAGCTCAAAATATTCGTTTAGTCCTCGAAAAAACTCGGAAATATTACATATAACCAACACTAGAAATTTAACAAAGCTAGATTTCTTAGAAGATCTTGAAATTGGGAAAGAATTGAAGTGCAACTCATTCTGTCTTAACACTCAAGTCAACCTCAATAGAGACTTTATACCTTTACACAAATATGTCATGGATTAAAATAAATAAATCCTAATTAGGTTGATTTTATGTTCGGAGTTTTTCACGATGGTTTTTAATATGAGTTAGTTATCTTGGGGAGCGCATTTCTGGATTTGAATTTAAAATTAATGTTCATTACACCACCTGTTGGGCATGGGAGGAATCTGTTGTTTACAGAAAAGTTTGCTAATTTTGTCTATATTTACGGTCAATAAAAGCGGGAAATTGATCATCTGTCATCAAAAACACCTAACCTAGTGTAATTTTAAACACACGACATGAAGATTTTTGTATAATATAAGCATATCTGTGGGTTATATGTATAGTACTATTTTGAGTAGCTGTAAATAAAAATGAACATAGACATATACTCCTGTCAACTGACAAGTAAGTTTTTTAAAAATTCAATGTTACTTAATCTAATTCCTGTTTTACTTATCAGTTGAAGCACTGAAGATGGCTTAAGGCCGAAAGCGCTCTGCAAAGTAAAACTTTCACAATACACGATCATACCAAAAAAAAAAATTCTTTTTATTTCAAATATTAAATAATATTGTAGATACATTAATGGAGAATCCCTCACATTTTAAAAATTACTAAAAAATACACGTACGTTTATAATATACAGGTTTAAACAAAAATATGTTTTTTACCATAAGTTTAAGACACTCTGTAGAGTGGCAAAACCGTATATTGTTCTAAATTAAGTTTTAATTATTAAGTCAGATCTATTTTTAACAGTTTTGTTTTTGGTTCACCTTGATAAATTTATTTTGGTGGAAAATATGGATATTTAAAAAAAACATTGCAATTTGCAATATTTTTTCTGTATGAAGAACTAAGGTTGCTATGGTCCATCCATAGCCTATGGAGGATGACAGTGGCAGTTTTGTTGAATCATCCCATACTTGGACATGTCAAATACAGCTTTCAAAAGTTATCAAATTGTTTTTTGTAAATTAATGTGTTAATTTTGAGGTGTCTTCTTACTTTTAAAAATGTCTCCGAATGATGTTGCCCTTTGTACTTTACTTCTTGTGACGTTTAAAACACTTGCCAAGTAATACTGTGACCGTCCATCCTGAATTAAATTAATGGCTCTGGCAACATCAGTTGGAGACATATCCATTTTTTAAAGTAATAAGACACCTCAAAATTTAAACATCAATTTTGCAAAAAACAATTTGATAGCTTTTGAAAGCCGTGTATGACATGTCTAAGTATGGGATGATTCAATTCACTGTCATTCTTCATAGCCTATGGATGGACCATAGCAACCTTAATAATTCTTCATACAGAAAAATATTGGAAATTGCAATGTTTTCTAAAAAAATCCATATTTTCCACAAAAATAAATATATCGAGGTGAATCAAAAACAAAACTGTTAAGAATAGATGTGACTTAATAAATAAAACTTAATTTAGAACAATATACGGTTTTGCCACTCTACAGAGTGTCTTAAACTTATGGTAAAAAACCTGTATATTATATACGTACGTCAATGTTTTAGTAATTTTTTAAAATGTGAGAGATTGTCCATTAATTTATCTACAATATTCTTTAATATTCGTTTAAATCCGACATCAAATAAAAAAGTTATTTGCGATTGAAATTCATCGAAAATTTGTGTGGATCGATTATTTTGCATGTGAGTGTAGAAAAACATACTTTTGTCGAAAAATGTGGGGTTTAATTTTTGCATGTATCTTTCCATGCAAAATTTAAACCGCAGAATCTCAAAAAAAAATATTTATGTATGTTATAAATGTTTCTTTGACATTGTGTTTTTGAGTATGTTAATAACGTTTAAAGTAATGTTTTACCTTAATCGACGCATTAAAACATTTTTTTCCTACCTGAGATTCTGGCCCTTCCACCAATAGAGATCGGCGCCGCCGTCTATGACGGCGATCTCGTCGCCCTCGTTGACCTTCAACCGATCGGGGTCGTCCTGCTTGCCGAGCGCCTTCACGACCGGCGTCGCGTTCTTCCGGAAGAACTCTTTGAGCGCGGCGAACGTGGGCCGGTCCTGCGGGTCGCGCGACCAGCACTGCAGCAGGATTCGGTACACTTCCGGCGGGCACGCTTCCGGCTGGTGCAGCCGTTCGCCGTCCTTCTCGATCTTGCGCAGGATCTCCGATCCGATCAGCCCCATCCACGGGTCTTCGCCGAAGGTGAACAGCTCCCAAACGGTGACGCCGAACATCCAGGTGTCCGAGGCCGGGGTGAACTGCCTGGATCGCAGGGATTCCGGGGCGCACCACGGGAAAGGGACTTTCTTGTGTTCGGTCATCACGTAGCAGTCTTCTTCTTGAGGCAGCGCGCGCATGAGTCCGAAATCGCCGATTTTAATCTAATTGAATATTTTAAATTTAATTGTTTTGTTTCCTGTTTTATGTTGTTATTTATTTACCTTGTCCACTGCAGATAACAAGACGTTTCTGCAAGCCAAATCTCTATGCACAAACCTTTTGTTCTCCAGATATGCCATTCCAGTGGCAATCTAATAAAAACATAATTAAAAATTTGTAATTTTGATAAAATTTATTTTTCAAATATTGTATGACAAATATTTGGATCAAAACAATAATATGGCACATTAATAGTTACATAAACAGTTTTAGTAAAAACTTGGTTTCACGATTTAAGAAAATTAGAAAATAATATTTAATAATTACACTGGTTGACTAAATAAAATTTGTTCATGTTTACCAACTTTTCTGGGGAGTTTGGGTGCGCTGATTCAAAAAATGACCATAATTTTGCTTAATTAGCTCTTGTTTTCAAGATATTGAAAAACCGACATGCATGTTATGATATTTTGTTAATCAAATACTTTAATCAAGGATCATTGGTAAGTTTTTTCCTTTGAAAATGTTTTTACAGAAATAAAATATTTTTTGTAACATAAACAATTTGTCTAATTTTACAAAATTTAGCATAATATTAAAGATTTTAACACAATTATAATTTTAACACAATACTTGTAAACCTAAAATAGATTGGATCAAAAAATTAGGTTTTTAAGGTACACTTTAAAAATCCATTTAACTTAAAAGATATGTTAGGTATATCCAAAGATAATACACCCCATAGATTGGAAACTCTCCCACCACTGCCCTCTAGAGCTACAATACCTGAACTATATCTATTTGTAAATTGCAGACATCTGTACAAACGCTATTTGCAAATGTCAATGTCAATCATAATTATTTATGTCGATCATAATTTTTGAATTATTAAATACATTTTTGCGCCTTAAAAGTGATAAAACGTGTTAATGGTTGTGAAATGTATTGTTGTTGGGTGCGGAAATGTAACCAAGTATTGACTAAGCCAAAAAGACTCATTTCGTTATTATTAAATTATTCTCTTAGCAAAAAGACGCATTTTAATTATACGTACATTTTAATTATACGTGCATTTTAATTATACGTACATTTTTAAGTACTATATCTCTTAAAAAAATTTTTATTTATTATATTTATTTAGGATTGCTTGTTTAATGGTAATTTAGTCCAGGCCAAACCCAGGCTTACTTATGGTTGTTTCAAAACCAAGAGTTGGCAAGATGGATTTTTCACAGTTGGTTAGAACTTGCCAAAAGTCCACACTCAAAAGCCTTGTACAAATTCCTATATGTATATGTATAAGTAGTCTGAACTAAATAACCAAATTTTGCAATATTCTCTTATTATTGAAAAATTAAGACTAATATTTTTTAGGTTTGCACTCCACAAACAAAAACATATTCATGTATACCGATTATGTATTTAATATGTACATATAGATGTATGTATTTTATTTTATATTATATTATACTACAATAAATAAATCTTATATTCATACTTGTTTTATTTAAAATACAGCTACTTCAATTTTTCGCATTGCTAAGGGTATTGTATACCTAGATGGCGTTAATTTACTTTAGCCTTTTGCCGCTAGTGCTAGTGCAGTTTCTATGGGGTGTATTATCTTTGGATATATCTACTTAATAAAATAAAATAGAAATATTTATATTTTTTTAAACGATATTGGGCGTATTTTTTTCATTTGCCATGACGTTTGTGGCAAAAATGAAAAAAAAATTTAACATTAAAAAAAAGTTCTTTTAATTATAATTTTTAATTGCAAAAATAGAAAAATAATTATTTTTTGCGAAAATCAAAATATCAACATAAAATATATTCTGGGGATTTTTAGAAAAGGTCAAAGATCAAAATTTTGTATATACATATACAGGGTGTCCTGAAATTAATGCACCATACTTTAACAGCAGATTGTATGTGCAAAAATAAGAAAAAAAGTCCCTATAAACATAGGTCAAGAAATGCCTCTTAAGGGAGCTACAGCCCCCAAAAAGAAAGCCCCTGAAGATGGTTTTTATTTAATATCTCCAAAACCGTTAAAGATATAAAAGTGAAATTTGGGGAATTAATTAAACTTTTTATGACCAATAAGACGTAACAATAACAATTTAAAAACTTTTATGAGGTTTGGGTCAAATTGATAGAGTTAAAACCACCTTAACTTATTTGTACGTATCTTGTACCAGAATTTGGTGTCAGATTATGAAATTTTAGAGTTTTGCACATAAAAAAGGTCATCTTGTTGAACTTCGATAACATACACCGTTTTCGCATAAAATCGATTTGAAAATTATTTAACGTGGCATAAAAATTCACAATTAAATCACAACCATAGAAATTGACTCGCGTGGTCCTTGGAATACGGCTGCCATGTTTAGGAAAAAATAGAATAATTCAAGACAGGTGACAGTTTCATGTAGTAAGTGACAGGGTGTTTCTACTTTTTTATTTATATTAGATAAAAACCATCTTCAGGGGCTCCCTTTTCGGGGGCTGTAGCTCCCTTAGGAGGCATTTCTCGACCTATATTTATAGGGACTTTTTTCTTATTTTTGCACGTAGAATCTGCTGTTAAAGTATGGTGCACTAATTTCGGAACACCCTGTATACAGGGTGATTCACCTAACTTATTCATTAGAAGTTTACAGAAAACGGAAAAGATATAGATTTAAAATTTGTATGGCGATTATAAGGCAAACTATTTCTTAAAATTGTTGTGCCTTATCACTTTCGGTGAAACCGAAAGTGATACCAACTTTGGTTTTTCAAATGGAACCATATAAATATTATTGCATTTGTAAATTCTACGTAGAATTCTAGAAATAATAAAATTTGATTATTTTATTTTGATTAATATTTAATTTTTTCAAAAATTTTGACATGTGAATGGTCTTACTAATATGGCTGTATTACCACTAATTGGTATGTTAAAAAGTTAATTTATAGTGTACCTGTTATCTAAGGAGAACCCTCTATCAAAAGCCATTAATAGTATATGAAAATTTTATACAGGGTGTCACTTTAAATAACAATAACTTTCTTTCAATTTTCACATCATTCAATACAAAATAATGTTTTTTATTGAAATGCTGCAGCATTCCCTATACCTAAAATGAATATTAACAGAGATATTACAAAAAAATGTAAAAAAACGCTTATTTTTTGTATTTGTAATATCAGAAGTGTGTGTTTGATTGTCTTTTATTTCGTATTTATAAAGTTATGTCAATGTCAACGTCTCTAAAAATTGTGTTACAAGCGTTTTCGGAATTATCCCATGAAGAAATTTTGAGAAGAACTTCTGGGGTAATCCGATTTAACCGGAAGTGATAACGCATAGAAAATAATTTTAAAAAATAGTTTACATTGCCTTATTATTACTATACAAACTTCTAATGAATAAGTTAGGTGAATCACCCTGTATTTGATACACCGCTCCCACGCGGTGTGACAGTTAGGATTATGTAACAAAACAACACTTTTTTTTATATATATCGCCTTCTGTAAAAAAATATACAAAACAAAACAAAAATTAAATAAAAATTTTATAAAAAATAGCCTGTATTGCTTTCTAAAAAGCCATCTGCGTGTAGTGTGCCATTTTCGGGATAAAAACGGTATAAAAAACATCTTAATAATAAAAAAAAAAATTGTATCCCAAACTCATATTAAAAAAAATTTAACCATAACTCAGGGCTTTAAAAATAAAAAATGAAAAAAGTGCATACGCAATAATATGAAAATATACCATAATTAATTTTGCTATTATAATAATGCTGCTTGCAATTAATTAATTGTTGGTTTCTTATATTTTCTCGGGAAACAATAAATTGACCCAATTTACCACAACATTAATAATAACGACCGGTTTTATAAAAATATAAATAACTATGATAAACATTTTGGATTTACCCACACAACTGCTGAAATGTTTTGTAAGTACAATTTTGTAATTATTATATTAAAAAAATTATATATGGAATGCAACAAGTAAAAGATATTGTAGTTAAATACTGAAAGATGTATTTCAATGTGCAACTCTTTGAACAACTTTGAAAGGCGTATGAACACGTGTCTGGAATATAAATAATGTACCATGATGGTACATTATTGCCACTACCATTTGAGCGGCAGATGGTGGCCAGGAACAAAGGACCACCATAACAATGAAAAAGTTTACAACCATGTATAAACCTCCTATCATTCAGGAATAATCTTCATAAATCTGCCATGCCAAGTGGATACATTTTAAATTAAATTTGCGTTATAAAATTTTCGGACACATTTGTATTCTTTTGTTTACAAATGCCACCAACAAACTTTTTTACTTTGGACGGAACAAATAAAAGTTGCAATTTGAAATACCAAGTAAATGTTTAAACAGAAAAAGTGTTCTTATTTGGTTAGGTAATTAAAAAATCTACCTGGGTGGAGTATTCACATAGCATTGGCACTGGAGTGTGTTGGCACTGTTTCCTTAAATAATCTAGTAGTGAACCCAGAGGTGCCAATTCCGTCACCATCATCATGGGTTGGGATAAAACCACTCCATATAATCTAAGAAAAAATAGCATGTGAAATACTAAAATTGTTGATCACAAAAACAGCAATAAAAATAATTTATTTTCTAAAATATCGCATTTTAAGCATTTATTACAAATATTAGATACATGAAGAAAATTATACTTTGTACTTGAAATTGGGCTTCCATGATACTCGGGAATTTTTATCCCGCCCTGGAGTCAAAATTAAAAATTGTGAGTAAAAACCAATTGTTATTAAATTAATATTTTATAATTTTATGTTTATTATGGTTATAAGCTAATTACAAGCATAATAAACAATATTTAAACAAAAATTTATTAACAAGTGTTTTTTACTCACAATTTATAAAAAAATCTTATAACCTTAAAACTTAAAAATATTGTTTTATAGCTGAAATAAACCCTGCAATACAAGAAAATTACTGTTTTAAAAATAATAAAGTATGTTTTGTTATATTAATTCATAATAATTTATTTTCTTTTAATGCAACTGTAAATCTTTAAAGCCCCAAATTTATTGAAATAAAAAATTATTTTGTTATTTTTTTGACAGAAAATAGAAATAATATATTTTCTGATAAAAAATATTGGAGATAAATTTTTAAATAATTCCACTAGTTAAAAAAAATAAAGCATACAATTCTTTATTTTGGAAAAAGAAATCGTCCATATTTTAAATAATCAGAGAGTTAAATCATTTAAAAGCATTTCAAAATATTTTTATTTGTTAATTTCAATTAATCTTTGTGTAATTTAAACTGTTTTTTTGACATTTATATATACAGTGTGACCCATTTGTTTGCGACTCACCCCTGTAAAATCTTTATTTATTATGCGATTTTGACCGGATTTGTTTTAAAGTGTACAACTTGATAAACTGTATTTTTGAAGTAAAAAACGCCATATTTTTACAAAATACATGCCTACTATTTCAGTTTTTAAGAAAGAATTTTTAAGAATTCATATTACTTAGCGATTTTTTTAAACAAAATCTAAGCACGGCACTGGATACACCACCCCTCAAAACAACACTATACTAAATTTTATTGAAAAATTTTAAGAAAAAAAAATGCACAATAATAACTACAAAAATTTATTTTGTCAAGTTATCCATGAAAAAAACATTGAAATAAAATTAAACTTAAGTTTTTTTTATTTCAATGTTTTTTCATTGGTAACTTGAAAGAATAAATTTTTGTAGTTATTATTGTGCATTTTTCTAGTTCAAATTTTTCAATAAAATTTAGTAAAGGGTCGTTTTAAGGGGTGGTGAATCCAGTGCCCTGCTTAGATTTTGTTTAAAAAAATCGCTAATATGAATTCTTTAAAATTTACTCTTAAAAACTGACACAGTGGGCCTTGTATTTTGTACTAATATGGCGTCTTTTGTTTCAAAAATACAGTTTATCAAGATCTACACTTTAAAACAAATCCGGTTAAAATCGCACCATAAATAAAGATTTTACAGGGGTGAGTCGCAAACAAATGGGTCACACTGTATGCACTGTACATTATATTATTTTTGTGTGTACAATCCATTATATACAATAAATTTATTTTATTTTTATTTTATAAACTGATAAAACTATTTCCGCAATTTAAAATTGATAAATCCTTACAACAAAAATTAAAAATGTTAAAATGATATTAATTTTATAAAGTACTCATTTAAAGAGGATTTTTTGGGCGTTGTTTATGAACAATATCATTTACAATTTAATTAAATGAAGTATACATAATTCTGTATCATTATAAAAAAAATTAAATTAAGATTTATTGTTCAAGATGGTTTTTAATATGCTCAAATAGAATTTAAATGCTCTTAAACATTGAATATTTTATTAAAAAACGTTTCTAAATTGTTCATTCTTTTAATGCTGTAAACAAAAAAGTCGTAAAATATGTAAAAATCCATAAAAATGTGGAAATTTTTACGCACATTAAAATTTGGCAACAGATGCAAACAATATGTACTTATTGCAAACCAAAGGTAATTTTTCTCTTACCTGATAAGATTAGGATGACTAAGCACATGCATAGCCTGCACCTCTTTTATAAAATCGTCGAAAATACCAGGCTGATTTAGCGCATCTGCCTTTAACACTTTTACAGCCACAGGAATTATTCTGCCAGCTGGATTTGTCCATTCTCCTAATATTGGAAAAAATCATAAAATAAATTTAACAGAAAAAAGTACCCAAAATTTTAATTTTTTAGTTTTTCTACTATAACTAAATACAGGCAATAGACTGAAATTTTTAAATAAGCTTTAAACTAAGTAACTACTTATACATAATATGAAAAAGACAAATTTTAAAATAAAAAAATAGTAAAAATTTATATTGTTATACAGCATAGTTTATTATTGGAATTAACTACACAAATCTTTTTTCACACAAACATAAAAACCAAGGCCATGCGCTAAATTTTCATTTAAAACAAGTCTATGAATTTTTTCCACATACCTCGTTTCACAACTCCAAATGATCCATCACCTAGCTTTACAGATAGTGTAATATGATTCTTTTCAATTAAACATGATGTAAAATCACTCAGAGATAAATTGTCGTCGTTTCTTTTGCTAGTTCCGTTTCTGTTTACTGGAATTAATTTGTTTATCAGGTTTCTTTTTTTCTGTTGAGCCCTTTTCTTTTTAGCTGCCTCCAGTAGTCTTCGAGCCCCTGAATTGAGATAAATTATGTTAAAAATACAGAATGTTACTGTAACTTTAACACAGTTGTTTGTATTTATAAAATACCTGGCCGACTTAATCCAATGTTTTCTAAATCTTCGGGTTTTACATGGTCAAAGTGTTCCAAACGGGTAATTTGTAAATCATCCCTTATTGGTACAAGGAACTGGATTAACTGAACATCCTGTAGAATATCCCTTAACCATTCAATTCCTTCGTCAGACATTTTTGGACTTACAACTAAAAAATAGTTAATTTTTATGGAATTGTTTTCCAAGGTAAATAATAAATAAATAATGATTTAAGTATTGGGTAAAAGACACATAAATAAGTATACTTTGAACTATATAAATATAAATTTTTGTTAAAAATATTGATAATTTACAAAAATATGGTGGTTGATAGGTAGGTATCCATGAAAAATTATAAATTATAAATTTTTTAATAAAATGATAATTTTTTGCTGTTAAATTTTAAAAATAGTCATTAGAGATTTTTAAATTAAATAAAAATATTTAAAATTCAGTTGAATGGTCTTTGAGTAATTGCAGAGACAAAATTTAAAAAGTTATACCTATACCAGAGGGGTAAACCACTTTAAAATGAGCAAGACAACATTCAACATTATATGGACGTTGTATTTCGATTTTTCTTTATCAGTTGTTATCAATAAGGAAAAATCCTTATTAATAAAAAATTTCTCTTGGCGACGCGTTGCGCATGACTACCCTTGTGATTGTTTTCCTTAGCTGTTAATTAGTATGCGATTTTTAATTTTTAAAAATCAGTGGTTTACCCCTCGCCTATCTTTATTGTTTTTAAATATTTTTTAATAAAAAATAATATTTTTTAATAAAAAATAATATTTACATAGTTTACTATACTTAAAAATACTTTTACAGTGGTTTTCTCAGCAAAGGACAATATTAAAAGTGAAAGTAACTAGTTTAACCTTACACAGTATCTAGTATTGCTGCAGAAAAACATAAAAATGCAACAGCTAATTCTTAATGTTGACAATTATAATAATTGTCTTTCAATGAAACAGGAAATCCCTTCTTTCAAAACGCCTCCCTAAGAAACTAAATTAAACCTTACTTACCAGCTAAACTTTATCACTTTATTGGAAACACCACCATCGAAACGCACTTAATTAATAAAATTAACTTTTTACATAAAAGTCCTAATAATAAACAAAAAACATTACAAGGACATGTCTGTGACAGCTGAACTTAGTTGACATAACCAAACAATCGCGACAGGTATCGCGCTATCTAGCGTACAGATTATCAACTGATAGTTTGATATGGTACGCCTAGATGGCGATAAAGATTTTTTTAAATATTTTTGAATTTATATGTATTAAAAGGTGTCTTAAATATTAATTATTGGTAAATAAATAAATTCGAATATCGATATTGGAATATTGATAGAAATACTTTGTTCTGAACAAACATGTGTTATATTAGCATGCATATATACCTACTATTTACCATAAATATTCTTATCTCCATAAAAGTAAATACCCAGTTAGTAATTCTCTGAACTATACAGACACGTTGTTGTTACAATATAAAAATTGTAAAATGAGGGATCGATTAGATTCATTAAAGGTAAATCAATTTATTCAAAGTTATAATTATTGTGATTGGTAAATTAATTTTAATTTTTAAGGGAAAGAAGTCTCAAAAAAGCAAACCTATTAATAATGAAGCAGAAATTAATATGGATGAGACAACGGTAAGTAAACAATTTATATACATGGTGGTTCCAAAAACCAACCAATAGTTTCGTATTTAATTAGTTTCAAACTATTTTTTTAATTATTTTTAACCAATATTATTTTGCTCTTAAGTAGCTACTAGGTACGTGCCATTAGGTATAATGATGCAAATAAAAAAAATTAAATTACTTAATTAATTTATTTTTTAAACGGAATGTAAACTGTGATACCGGCAATTTATAGAAACTTTAAGGGAATTTATTAATTTTTTCTAGTAATATACCTATAGTGGATAGGTTTTTAGTGCATTTTATATAAAGATTAATTATTAATAATTAAATATATAATATATATATACTATATTTATTTATATATATGTATGTATGTATACACTGCGCGTCAAAATTAACGCATAATAAGTAAAAAAAATCTAACTCTAAAACGCCTTTACCAATCTTTTTGAAATTTTGTATAAGAATACTTCAACTTATATCTCAGTTAAAGTGTTCGAGGGTTTTTCGAAAAAATATTTTTAAAGCCTTTATTTAATATAAAAAAAACGCTCGAAAAAAACTTTTATAGGGAATTTTTTTAAGTAAATAAAAAATATACTGTTAAAGACCGTATTTTTTTTAGTATACCCTGAAAATTTTGTACAAATCAAACGAACAGTAACGAAGATACAGCGCTTCATGCAAAGTCGGTAAAAATGACCCCTTTTTGATTATTTTGCTTCGTTACTGTTCGTTTGATTTGTACAAAAACGTTTTAGAGTTAGAATTTTTTTACTTATTATGCGTTAATTTTGACGGGCAGTGTATATACAGGGTGTCCCAAAAGTCAACGATATCCTTTGAAGGACTCATAGGTCAGCTCATGACTAATCAGAATATCAAAACATGACCTTGGTAAAAAATCATTAGTTTTTAAGATATTGGCATTTTTATGAATTTTGTGAAACTTGACACAAAAACCCTGAATAGGACTGCTATTAATTACAATTCAAAATTAAATTAATAGCAGATTTTGTAGCTGTGGCACTCGAAAAACTAATCTAATCTAAGGTGTCAAGTTTTACAAAATTCATAAAATGTCAAAAACTAACGATTTTTTTACTAAGGTCATATTTTGATTTTCTGCTTTGTCATGAGTTGGTCTATCAGTCCTCCAAAGGATCTCGTTGACTTTTGGGACACCCTGTATAATATATTTAGTTTTTATATTGTTTAATTTGTTCAAATCAAAAAAATAAGAAAAATAACTTTGGGGGTACAGTAACTCAACTACTAGCAGTAAATAACTTATTTACTGCTAGTAGGTAAAATTGTTAGTAAAATATATAGACAAATTTATTATTTTGAGAAAAAATGTTTTATGCTATATTTTAACAGGAGCGTTCAAACCCCCCCAGTTTTGGGGGTTTGAACCTCCTTGAAATCTGATAAACAGTTCTATTTGAGATATTTTTAGAAATCCTAACAAGTGTTTATAGTTTTTTTACTTTACTCTTATAAAGGGGGGGGGTTGGTAATATATATTTATTTATTTATTTATATATATATTTATTTATATACAGGGTGTCCCAGAATATTTGGGCAATCTCCCGGATTTAGATAGAACACATAAAAATAATATGACAATTTCCTATAATTTTTTTTCCTACGGCCCCACCTACGGAGATACTAGCCCATAACGGAAGCCCCTGGAATGAAGAAAAACATCGAAAATATCAAAACACTCTATTTTTAACTGACACTAACATCATTATTTAAACCGGTAAATATAAAAAAATATTGCAAAAAGATAAAAATAAATTCAAAAAACCCTATTCTACATTAAAAGTACATTTTATCGATGTCGATCAAGAGTAACTTTTTTTTAGTTTAAGGTTTAAGTTGACTAAAAATATTATTGTTGGGCCTTTATAGTACAGGGTCTTAAAAAAATAGCATTACTCTGTTAGAGCTAGTCCATCCTTGACAAACTAAATAAGCCGAATGTGATTAAAAGTGCCCATTCTAAGGAAACTTTCCTAGTAAACAATATATTAAAAAATTACGATTTCCGTAGAGGGGGCCTTAGGATGAAGAAAATTATAGGAACTTGTCATATTATTTTTATGTGTTCTATTTGAATCCGGGAGATTGTCCACATATTCTGGTACACCCTGTATATATACTGTTTAAATTATCAAACATACATACAGTAGTATATATTATTAAAGCGCCCCGAAAATTTTTCTGCCTAATTAAAAAGCGATGTTTACGATTATTTTTTTGTCGAAAAAAAAATCGACTGAATTGACCAAAAATGCATCTTTTTAATTTTTTTTCATTATAAAAAACTATATATATTTTTTTCTATAATACAAAAATATTTATAAAATAATTTTATAAAACTAAAATGTACAATTATTGTACATTTTAGTTTTCTTACTCGTATGTTAGCAAAGTAGAAATTTCCCAAATGATACAAATGATTCATTTTTAAAAAATCTAGCAACTCTAGCCTAATAAATTGAACATAACCCTAAACCATATAGGTATCATTAAACAAATAAGATTTACTTTGAATTCCTTATATTAATAATTAATTTATTTGGTTATAATAATTACAAAGTAAAAAAAACTAATCCCGGCGCATTCGCCATTTTTTGCACATATTTATAAACTCGATTGACCTTTGTTTATTATAAGCATATAATAATTATAACTAGGAACTGAATATATGAAATTAGCCTTTTACAGATACTCCTGTTGTCACAATAAAAAATACCTTTGAAAGAACCGAAGTAATACAGCAATGGTTGGACAGCCTAGAAAGTAACAATGATCAAATTAGGAATAAAATAAGAAACTTCCATGCGACTTTTAATCAAAACGGTAAGTTTTCTTTTACCACTGCCACATACTACAATCTAAAGCCTTGTTTTTTAGATTTAAACCTAAAATTAGAAGACCTCTTCGCCAACAACAAAGCCATCTGCTTCAAAGTCAACAACAAATTAAAAGAATGCGAAGCAGAACTAAAAACAATCGACAACCATTCGGCGCAAAGCAGAATCAAAAAAATTCAACACAATGGGACGAAGAAAAGGTACATGGAACTCTTTAAAGCCAACATGAGTTTGATGCAGGACCACAGCGATAAGATCAAGCAGAAAATTATTTCGGAGACTGCCGCTAAAAATATTCGTATTACTCCTGAGGAGTTGCAGACTATCATCGATAACGGGCAGGATATACAGGTGTTTACTGATAATGTAAGTTTAATAATCATTTTGGGTTAATATCGAAATGGAAAATCAATGGGCAATAAAGCAAAATTAGTGTTGACCATTACTATAGTATACACAGTAAAAAAAACTCTAAGCAACACTAATTAGAGTTCACACAGGTCCACACTAATAGTGTTGTTTTATAACACTACAATTAGAGTTAATTTGTAGAGTAATTTTCCCCAAGTAAGCAAGTATGATTTAACACTATAGCACTGAGGATAAAGTAATTTTACATTGTATTAAAAAGTGTTAATTTACCTAAACTTGTGTACTTCTACACTTCCTGGGTAAAATCCCACTTTTGTTCAGTGTAAATTAACACTACTTTGGAAAAGTTATAATTTTAGAAAGGAAAATGGTTCCTTAAAACGTAAAAGTTTTAGTGGCTGTCAATTTGTAAACAATTAATTATCTTGAGAATCCATCAGTAATCCATTTTTCTGTTATAAAAAATGGGTGATCCCATTGGTAGAGAGGCGTCAGGCGGCTGTATGTCGGGGATTTTCCACACGTGATAAATTTTCCATAATATTAATAAAAATGTAGGTATAGGTTAATATAACAACCATTCGGCTTGAAAATAAAAAGTAAATCAAGTGTGTATGTATTTATATTATTAATGGTACAAGAACCAGATCTACTGCCGTAAATTATTGATATACAATATAGGTCGGGTATGGAAATATTTTTAACATATTGGTATTTATTGAGTATTAAGGCTTAAAGAAAAAGGAGAATGTCCTCTTATGGATTCACTGTAATTAAAATCTAACAACAAAAATGCCACACTTCCACAACGCGGTATCTCCGGATATGCACTGCGTAGGTAGATAGGTACCAACCAAACTTTTTAAAACGCATTTCGGTTATTACCAGTTTTTTTCAGTCTATTTTGCCACTATTGGTGTAATTTAACTTTAATAATTATAACAATTATTGTGATACAATGTGCACTAGCTACTAGTAGTGTAAAGAAAAAAGAGCTCTTAGTAACATCAAAACAAACAAAGAAATTGACATGCACTGTAGTGTACATTTTGTCACTATTTAACACGTTAAGGGGTAATAAACACTCGCATTAAGTTTTTCTACCCTTTTGATTTATTTTAATAATAAATAGTGTGAATGTACCAATGAGTAATGTTCATATTCTTTAAATGTGTTTAATAAAGTTAATAAGCACTAAATGCTATGCTAGGTATACCTAGTGTATTTTGTACAGTAACTTTTACAAATCAACTCTAATATTTTTACCCCTACACTAAAAAATTTACACGGGCAAAATTTTTTACTGTGTATTTCAGATTATAGCAGAGACGGAGGAGGCGAGACGAGTCCTCCAAGATTTGGAGGAGAGACACGAACACCTTCTGAAAATCGAACGAATGCTGATCGAAGTGAGGGATTTGTTCGTTCAAATCGGCATTTTGGTTGAGGAACAGCAGGAGCTAATCGACAGGATCGATCTGCAAGCTCAGACTGCGAGAGAATTCGTCAGCCGAGCTGATTTAAATTTGAACGAAGCTTTGGATAAACAAAAAAAATCGAGAAAGGTAACATCTTCTTAGAACGCTGTTAATAAGATTTTGAACACTTTTTGTTTTAGTGTAAAATTTGTATTTTTATAGCAGTTGGAATATTGGTATTATTATTAATAGGTGCCTTAGTGAGTCAGTTCAAATGAAGTATTAAAATAAATGTAATTTATGTTTAAATTAATTCAAATATTTATATTTACAAAATTGTGTTCATGATTTTAAATTTTGATAAACAAAAATTGAGGATAATTTTTTTTTATTCTTTACCTTTACTAGAGAATTTTAGTCCTAGGACTAAATCAAGAGACCTTTTTTTACACCAAGCCACTAACAAAATATAAAAATTTTGGAACTTCGATATCTTAAAAAAAATATTTACTTTTCCCTCTAAAATCGCAAGAAGAAGCATACATAGTCTAATTTCTGTTACACTGTTCAAAATTTCATGACCATTTTAACACCATACATGGTCTATATCGATACAAACCAAAATGGTGTTAAATATGGTTCGTTGGTCCGGTGTAAATTCAAATACTAAAATAGTTAATTTAACTTTCACACAGTATTAAAATAAATTTTACCTGGTGTAAATTGAACTCCTTTTTAGTGTTAAATATTCTGTGTTTTTAAATTAAATCATACTTCACAGAAAAAAGGAAAAAAAAGGAAACAGGGAGTTCCTTGACGCATTACTAGTATTTTACCAGTGGTAGTTTTATTCCAGAAAATTGAACCTTCAACTCGCTAGAGATAATGTTTTTAGTTCGTTCCACTAACTTAAAATACTTAAGTATTGACAGCTGTTTCCACCTATTTAAGGTATCTTTAGTATCGAACAACTTGTAGTGTCACACCAAAGCAAAGGACTACCTGAGCTTATATACTCTTCATGTAAGTCAACAGAGGCCGCGATCGGTACACACTATGCAACCGGGAATGCACGGCAAATTGTTTTAATCGTTTTAACAGAGTGCTTTAGGTTGAAGTAACTCTTATTTTACAAACAACATATTTAGTAAACTGAACCATACAGCGGGTTGGTTTCACTAAAGTTTTCTGGGTTAATTTAAAAATCTGGTTTAGTACCGTTAGACTAATCTTTGTTTATATTAACCTTCTCAGAGTTGATAAAAATTAAAAAAATACAAAAATAAATACTTATGGGTCAACTAAATTAATATAGTTAAATGAACCTTTTTTTCTGTGTAGGTGCACTATATATTTTTAGATAAACACCGTTTTGGTGTATGCTGTATATAACATTTTCAACCATAATTCATGGTGTTATATTAACACCACTTGGTGTTGGATTTTGACACCATTTTAAGATTACTCTTTACACCACAGATATTTTAAACAGTGTAGAAATTTGTTTAAATTTTATAGTCCGTGACATTATTTATTTAGTGCTATTGCTCAATATTTATATTATTATTTTTTATTTTTATTAAAATCCTTCAAACAAATGGAAATGACGTTAATGGCGAAGAAATTTGTAGTTTTTCCAAACAAACAACTCTTATCGAAAGCATAAAAGCGAGTAAACTTTGCGGCAATGGTCAAATAACAATAAAATTTGATTGTGACAATTATATTTCAATATCGTTAGATTGTTGGTGAATAAAAATGTTATTCGCGCTTATTTTGGCTTTTATAAGTTTATTTTTGGCGGTTATTTATATTTATCAAATTTGGAAAAAATTCAATGATTTTCGCGAAACCATCAATAAAATACCTGGGCCTAAAACGGTGCCCATTGTTGGAAATGTACTTCAATTTTTAGGACCTCAAGGTAAAAAATATTTTATCTTTAATATGTTTTTTTTAATTTGAGTTAAATTTTAGAGGTGATATTTAAAAAAATCAGAAAATTATTCAAGGAATACGAAAAAGAGAAAATTCTTAGAACATGGGTGGGACATATGGGCATGGTTAATATTTTTAGCCCAGAAGACGTTGAAGTAAGTAAAAATGCAATAATAAATAAACAAATTATGTTGTTAATATTCACTTTCAAGGGATACATTTCGATTTACATATAAATATTTGAAATAATACAGATTCCCAAGATGGTTACTCTACGGTTTTATAGATGTCACTCTATACAAATATTTAATTTAAATCATTTTTAGATAATAATAAGTACTTATTTATCGCAAAAAAAGTATATTATGCAACTCGTTTATAAACTTTTCTAGACACTCATTTAATTAAGCACTCGGTTGTGCCTGAATTAAATTTGTGTCTAGATACGTAACATACTATTATTGCTTAGTTATAATAGACAAAAACATGTATTTTTAATTAAAAACGTTTTTAAGTTGATTTAGTTCAAATTTCTATTAACAAGGCATTCAAATTTAAACATTTGTTGTAATTTAGATAATTTTGGAAAATCAAGCGTTTTTGTTTTAATTGACCTTAACAAATTTAAGATGCTTTGTTTTGACTTTTATGACGTTTTAAAATAGATACAAATAATTAATAACAATTATTTTCGAAATATTGTAAAATTATATCGTAATTTTAATTTATTTATAGATTTATTTATTAACTTTCAGCTATTAATAGCTTCGTCCAAAAACAATACGAAAAGCGACATCTACAATCTACTACATTGCTGGCTAGGAACAGGTCTACTGACGAGTGAAGGTACTTCTACTTGTTTTTCTTAAGTTGCTAATTTGATAATTAATCTATTTAAGGGAGCAAATGGAAAAACCGCAGAAAGATTTTGACCCCTTCTTTTCACTTTAATATACTACAAGAATTTCTTCCAGTGTTTATGGAACAAACAGATGTTTTGATTGATACTTTTAAAAGGGAAACCGATAAAAATATTGATGTTGTTCCTTATATCACCCAGTTTACTTTACATTCGATTTGTGGTAGGTAAAAAGAGTAATAAGGATATTTTTAATTGAATAAGAAAACGACTTTTTGTCTTGTTGGGTGTTTTTCAAGAGGAAAACCTGGGTTGAGTTTTTACCGGTTTCTCAATAAATCCAAATGAATAAATAAACTTCATTCAGTCTCTGTAAATATAAATTGTACCTATAATATACAATAAATACACATTTTAGTAATGATTTACGTGAGTAAACATTTTAATTCGGTAAAAATCATAAAACAAATAAGTCTTCTGAAAACAGCATTATGGATTATTAAAATCGTTGATCGAGAAAGTCTTCACCCAACGGTAAAAGCCCAAAAACGGGTAATAAATGTATTATATAATATTATGTTGCCATAAATTCGTAGATATATTTTTTCATTACTATTTTAAAATGCAAAAATAAAAATGTTTGATTTTAAGGTTATGTTTGTACAACTATTATTTTTTGTTAGATTTCTTAAAAATGTCCAAACTTATATTATTATTATATTAGGTAGTTATCATTAGTTAATTCTACACCAAAAAATATAATATATTATGTGCCGAAAACAAATTTTATTTTGACTAATCATTTTCTAAAATCAATTTAAAAGATATAGGTACATACACACAACGAAAAACGTACGTAATATTAATAAAAAAAAACATTAACGCAATGATTTTTTACATTAATTTTGCTCCGATGCTCAAAATCATTACCACAATGCTTTTAAAGTATTACTCAATGTACAAGGACGTAATATTAATGCTTGGCGGACATTGATTTCATTTAGGAAGATCTCAAATAAAAGTACTGATATTAATGACCATTGACATGGATTAATGTCCTAGTACATTAATTCTATGCCCAGTAAACATCAACCAATTAATAAATTTTTAATCAATTAACAATTAAAGAACATTATCCCAATCACCTAATATACATTAATTAATGATCTGTTAGCATTATCATAATGCAAAGAAGCATTAATAGTAGGCCTGAAATAAGGGATGGAAAAATATCGATATATCGATATCGGTATACCGGAATGGATCGATATATATATATATATACATATGTCCAAAAGTTTGGAATATTGCAATATTTCTTTTTTTATTGATATTTATATATATATTTTTTTATATAGGTAAATACCATTTTATAACGACTCCAACCAATAATAAATAAACCTCAAATACAGAGAAAATAGAGTAAATATTAACAACAGATTTTTTAAACTACCATAGGCATAGATATATTATTTGTAAGTATTCCAAACTTTTGGACATGTGTGTATATATATATATATATATATATATATATATATATACAGGGTATCTCAAAAGTCAAGGACAGCAGAAAAGGGGTGGATAGAGGATGGAATTTTAAGTCGATTGAAAAACGGCAAAGACCATTCGACTTAGAATCCCATCCTCTATCCACCCCTTTTCTGCTGTCCTCAACTTTTGAGATACCCTGTATATATGTATATATATATATATATAAATTATTACACTTACCTTAAGTTTTAACATTAAATCAATTTTTTTGTTGATCAGTTAACAAAAAGAGCTAGAAATTTGTAAAAAAAAATATATTAATAATTATTACTATTAATATTACTTATGTGGTAATGTTCTCTTTAGCCAGTTCCCTTTACAGAAGTTCCCAAACATTTTCTACAGGATTTATGTCCGGGCCACCGCAAAACTGGAACATATTTCTAGTCCTTTTTGTAAATATTATGAAACTAAAGATTAATATAAAAAAATAATAAAAACCCTTAGTAATTTAAAATCCTTATATTTATTACAAAAAATTTATGAAACATAAATAAACCTTAACTTTTTAACATTGTCCACTTACATTCTAAAAAGTCACATAATGCATGGATTTTGTAAAATGTATTAGAATGCTTCATTTTAAAAAAGTAGGTTTCAATAAATGACCAGACCATGACACAGGCACTTTTTTATATTTCATATAATAATAAACCTAAACGCACAACAATCGGGATGGGCGGGCAAGCACGTCGCAACAGGATTAACAGGAATACTAAACTGTTGTTAAATTGTTACTTGCATTTTTAGGTGGTGGGAAATACAGGGCCTAATATAAATGTATTTAGACATTGGCTCAACGTATTTGGCGATAAAGTTATGATTTGTTGTATTATTTAATATGTTAGGGCATTATATTCATGCTAAGGGTACATAAGTTGATGTGTATATAGGCATTAATTTAATAATTTTAGATTATTAAATTATACTTTAGAGTATTAATCTATTAAGCCTTGACATTAATTGTATCACTGAGCAATGATTAAGTAATGTACTCTAGGTTATTGATTTAATGTAAATAATCATCGTATTAATGTAAAATATCATTGTCTTAATGTATTTTGGCTAAAAAATAATAAAATTCTTGCACTAGGATAATGACCAGGCAGACATTGTGACAATCCATTAATACATTAACTCATATTTTTTAAGCATTATCATAATTACTTGATTGCATTAATACTATGAAAAGGACATCATCGTAATGATTTTGCACTTAATGATCGTAGGACATTAATATCAGGTACGATATTTTTTTCTGTGTAAGTTATTTTACAAAATAAGTATGATTATTATATTTTATGAAATTGTTTGATATTCTCATAAAAATGCATTTTGGACTATAACAAATTTTATAAAATAATTTCTCAAAATTTCAACTTTTGGACTTGTACAGGGTGATCCCTTATAATGTCGCCCCCTTTAACTTTTTTATTTTAAGTGTCCCAAAAAATTTAAAAGTGTGGGTCCTAAAAAATACTTTTTTCCTACGTATAAAGAAAATTGGAAAATTGATCAGTATACAGGGAAAAACAAAAAGTGTAATTTTTTTCAATGGATCACCCTATATATTTATTTATTTTTGGATTCCTTGTAAAATTCTAAGCATATTTCTAATAACATACTATATACCTAAATTCAATCGTTTCTGAAATATTTAAATCATTTTTAAGATAATAAGTTGAAATAGTTTGTCTTTCTCTGTCTGAACACGCCATTTTTACTTATTTAACAAGACATATTGACATAATGTCACTATAGTAATTTATTTTCAATAAAAATTTTGGTATACTGAGGCTTCTTGATTTCTAACAGTTTATAAAAACATTTAATGATGACATTTCGAATGCGAATATTTCAGAAACGGTTGAATTTAGGTATATGGTTTGTTATATGAATTATGCTCAGAATTTTACAAGGAATCGAAAAATAAATTCATATATAGGATGATCCATTGAAAAAAAATAATTTTTTTGTTTTTCCCTGTATATTGATCAATTTTTCATATTTTTTTATACATAGAAAAAAAATATTTTTTAGTACCTACATAACCACACTTTTAATTTTTTTGTGAAACTTAAAATAAAAAAGTTAAAGGGGGGCGACATTATAGGGGATCACCCTGTACTGTTCTTAATCTCACCGATTCAATTAAAAACACAATAATTCATAAAATACACACTAACGTAATTATATAAGCATATATACAGAATAATAAATGGATATCAAGTACTAAACCGAGCAAAGTGTTTCAGTTTTTTAAGCTGTGCAATTAAAACTTCGTGAACAAAATTTGTCGAGTAAGACTTTTTTCTACCTTCCTCTCTTTTGTGAAAAAACTAATTATTTATTTATAAATAAGGTGCAGTTCGTATGCTTTAAATGTATTGTTGACAAAACCCACAATAATACTACTAGTATTATTTCTATGCGAAAACCTAAGAACTAATATGTGAAAGACTTCATTTTGACGTCTTTTAAAACAAGTTCTTACTATTTTTCTATTTGCCAAAATTTTAAAAATAATTGTCAAATTTATATTGCGATTTATTGATTTATTCTAATTTTTAACCAAAATAATACATAACAGAATTATAAGCACACTAACTAAAAAATGTTCCTCTGGAAAATAATATTAATTGCAACAAATTATTCTTTTTCTAATCACATTAAAACATTTGTACATTTCCTATATATTTTTAAATGAGAAAGTGACTCGGTCTTATAAGACAGTTTATAAACTGTGGAGAAAATTAAACTCTTTCTCCACGGGTTGAGACATTGGACTACTAGTCCAATGAGACGACGAGATTTTAATTTTCTTACGGTAGTATTTATGTGGTTGATTATTTTCTTAAACATTAATTGACACTGACATTTGTCATCGAATCTGTGATTATGCATCATGGTAATTATGCAAAATAGTACTAAATTTTTTATAAAATTAAAAAAGGTATAATGTTTAACTATTATGAAATGACCATTTTCATTCGGATGAATTACTACACTCGCCTTTGGCTCGTGTCGCAATATTTTATCCCCATGGAAATGGCCAACTCTCTCAATCGTTACTGACCTTTTCAATAATAATGACATATGTATGTTGTTTGTTGTTTAAAGAAACTGCAATGGGAATTTCCCTATTAGAAACCGAAAACCAAGAAGAATATAAACGTGCAGTCTACAAAATGGGCGAATTCGTTGTATATCGATTGACAAGACCGTGGTTTTTTTTCGACGTAGGCTACGCTTTTACCTCTGGATTCTGGAAGCAAAAAAGCACCGCTACATATCTACACAACTTTTCTTCAAGCGTTATAGAACAACGAAAAAATAAACTTATGGAAAGAGCTCTGAAAAACATAATACCCAATGGGAAGCAGTCGTATGCCACAAGAAAAAAGTTGGCTATGCTTGATATTTTGATATCAGCTAAGTTGCAAGGAGAACCACTCGATGATGAAGGCATTAGGGAGGAAGTGGATACTTTTATGTTTGAAGTAAATATCTTTGGTTAAGTTTATATTCGCAAAACTTAATATTAATGATTTCAGGGACACGACACCACATCAATGGCAATCTGTTTCAAGTTAATGTTAATCGCCAACAACAAAGACGCACAAGACAAACTCCATGAAGAAATAGAAACCATTTTTGGCACATCAGATCGGGGAATCACGTTTGAAGACCTGCCAGAGCTAAAATACCTGGAAAGATGCATCAAGGAGTCTCTTAGGTTATATCCAAGCGTGCCGATGATCTCCAGGATAACAAACGGCGATATAGAAACCAAAGATGGCTACCGAATTCCAGCACAAACTTGCGTTAACGTTCACATCTATGATTTGCACAGAAATCCTGATTATTTCGAAGATCCGGAAAAATTCGATCCGGATAGGTTTTTACCGGAAAGGGCCCAGAAAAGACATCCCTTTGTTTATATCCCTTTCAGTGCTGGACCCAGAAACTGCATCGGTAAGTTTATCATAATTATTTACTATTTTAAAAAATGTTTTTTATTTGACGATTTGACGGTGGTCAAAACTTAAGTAAAGGACGAACAAAAATGCCAACCAAAACTGATAGCATATTTTGATTATTATTGATTATTATTTTGGTAACACTAACATGTATTTATCAAAATCCCAGCTGATCCCATTTTAAAGTTTTGCAAACTTTTTTGTTTTTCTATTTCTATATATTATTTTGCAATTATTGTACTAAAACTACCTGTACAATTTTAATAAAATTAAGCAAAATAATAAACTTTGTATCATTTAAATTACTTTACTCCCCAGTATTAATTTATTGAGTCACCTATTATTTTTTACCACTCAAAACAAAACATAACAAAAAAAAACGAAGATTTATATCTTAAATATTTTTTATAAATAATTACAACTTGCAAATTTTGTAAAACAATAATTAAGGTGGTAATGAAAAAAATTGCTATACGTTATAACGCAAGTGACATTTTGCTTTAGTTATTTATTTAATGTATACTTTATAAAGTTAAAAATAGTATTTTAAAATGAAAATTAAACTGAAATTCAAGTTAAGCCATAAAGAAAATCGAAAGAAGGTATGTGCTGCCTGTGGAGACAAAATTGTTTTTGGTAATCGAAAAATTCAGAGTTTAGGGTTTCTGAGAAAATATAAAAATTACTGCAGACTTTTTCAAACGAACACTTTAACTTAAGTGATTCAAAATTACCTACTTCAATATGGTAAAAGCGGTATTTTTCCATAGCCACAATTGCCAAATTTTCAAAATTTAGAAATTGCTAGAGAATTTCGCGGCAGCCAAGAATGTATGTGCTTTATCTGAAAAATGGCAAGATGTAAAGGGCATAAAAAATTATTAAGGGAAGAGGACGGACGAACGAACTAAAGTTTTGATATGCTCTTCCTTTCTAGGGGATATCGCTAGATGTAAGAAGCATGTTTGTACAGAGACTGAAGAATTTAAAAATACTGTTTCCATGTTAAAAACAATTCCCTGTAAAACCCAAGAAAAAGTTTTACTGAAAATTTAAGGCAAGCAGTAATCGATTTTGCTTCAAAGAATCTTTAGTTATTTATTAGTTTTGTATTAGATACCTTAAAACAATAAATAAGATATTGCAAACTGAGTTTTACATTATTTTGTATTTATAATGTAATTTATCCATATTTCAGTCATGTATCTGCCAAATTTTTAAAAACATTTGATAATGGTACTTTATGGTATTTTATCGAAATGGCATAAACAATTTTAAAATACTAAGAAATATGCAAAACTTTAATAAAGGATCAGCTGGGATTTCGATAAATACATTTTTGTGTTACCAAAAGAGTCTATAATCAGATTATGCTATCAGTTTTGGTTAGCATTTTTGTTCGTCCTATACTTTAGTTTTGGTGGTCTGTGGTTTTGACCACCGTGGCTCAAATGTTCAATAATTTGAAAAAAGATTTTACACTGTTTTGGGAATGGTTACTAAAAATAGTAATAGTAATAGTAATGATTCCTAAACTGATATATTTAGCATACCTGTGCTGTTTGGCAACTATTCCTTGACAGAAAAGTATTAATTACAAAACTAACTGAAAAAATACAAAATTTGTAATAAAATTTACAAAATTGTTTAGCTTTATTTATCTGTGAACAAAAGTACTCTCTAAAAATAAATTAGTCAAAAATGACTAATTTTTAAAGTAAAAAAGCAGTCACTAATAACTGTAGTCCACAGCAATTTGCATTTAACAGACAATTCTTATGTAAAATTGTCCCCTGAATCCGAAAAAGATCGTCAAAAATTATGCAAGTAGAGCAGTTTTTGAGATATAGTCAATTCCATATTATATGGAAAATTGACTATATCTCAAAAACTGTTTTACTTTTGTAACTGTTGATGAAATTTTCGGATTCAGCGGAAAATTTTACATAGGAATTGACTGCTAAATGTCCGGGATACAAAATGCTGTTGACGAAAATTATTAGTGGTTGTTTTTTCGCTATGACAATTAGTCATTTTTGACTAATTCATTTTTAGAGAGTGGTCATGACGCATGAACTTCACTTTTTAATATAAACTGCGCACCACTCAATATGTCGCGACCAAAAAGTCCATCCTTTTTCAAAACGACATAACTTTTTTGTTTCTTAAACGATTTTATTTTGGTCTGTGATGTCTGCTAGCCCCATCCTCTGGCAATTCATGCTAAAGATATGAAGCTCACGGTTCTTCAGGAAAATTTCGTACAGGGTGATAAAAGAAATATTTTTTTTTTCGTTTTTACTTTGAAATAATGAAGTATTATGTCTTACCTTGAAAAAGTTTTCAAATTTTTCGAATTGGAATCTTAGCAACGAAAATTTTTTCCCAAAAGAGTACATTTAAGGGTTTTTGGTAGGCAATACACTCAGTCTTTTTAAGAACAAGAAGATAAAATGGTGAAAGAATGTTCCTTAAATAATTCTGAACAAGCGACAAGCAACTAGCGCGCAATGTAAATGTAAGTTTAATGTAACATTATCCTAACCACTCAAACAAATTGCAGTAATTTCGCCCAAAAAATGAATCCCCAAATAGCATTTTAATCATAAATATACAAGGAACACGCCAGCAATCGGATTTTATTAAGACATTTAACAGCCGGGAATTGTTTTCGAATCTTGATTCTTGGTGATTTTGGTTTTATCTGAAACTTAAATTTGACAACTGAATCAGGAGGTCAAAATTATGAAGAAAACATATCACGAACGTAAATATCGGTTAAGGTTTAGTTTTCTCAAATTTTCACCGAAATGTTATTTTGAAAAAGAGGTCTTTGCTTAGGCCCTCTGAAAATAATGGAAGTTTGTTGCTTGTCGCTTGTTCAGAATTATTTAAGGAACATTCTTTCACCATCTTATCTTTTTGTTCCTAAAAAGACTGAATGTATTGCCTACAAAAAAGCCTTAAATGTACTCTTTTGGAAAAAAAATCATATTTTCGTTGCCAAGATTTCAATTCGAAAAATTTGAAAAAGGTTTCAAGGTAAGGCATAATACTTCATTATTTCAAAGTAAAAACGAGAAAAAAATATTTTTTTTAGAAACGGGGCTTGAATGAAGTTTTTGAAATTTTTCACCGTTTAACATATCACCCTGTAGGAAATTTACTTGAAGAACCCTGAGCTTCATATCTATAGCATGAATTGCCAGAGGATGAGGCTAGCAGACAACACAGAGCAAAATAAAATAGTTCCAGAAACAAGAAAGTTATGTAGTTTTGAAAAAGAACGAACTTTTTGGTCGCGACATATTGAGTGGTGCGCAGTTTATTTGGATAATCTTTACCGAAATACCATAAAATAACAAATCTTTTAGGGCAAAAATTTGCAGTAATGGAATTAAAGACTGTATTAATTGGGATATTAAGAAATTTCTATTTGGAACCCATTGATACACCAGATACATTGGAACTGATGACGGATTTAGTTTTAAGACCTAAAAGGGGAATAAAAATTAAGTTTGTGGAAAAAAATAAAACGTCAATATAAAAATAATTATAGTAATTTAAATATGTTAATTAAGTTTTAGATGTACATAATTATATATAATTTATAGATAATGTCTTCATGTACGCATGAACTTTGCTTTAATTATATTTATAAAACCAATAAAGTATTTGTATGTATGTTAAATATAATAATATAATAAAAAGATGGGTAAATAAATTGATTTTAAACCAAATCTAAATTTAACCTTTGAACCAACATAATAAGGAAATATGTACATATTTATACCTTTTATCAATTTAATCAAAATAAACCAACATTATTGAACACGCTTTTATCATTTTGATGTTCAGTGTTCGTGAATCATATCAAGGTCGCGTGGGATGGATAGAAATATTTTCCGTTCAAAACATAGCATGCTGCAGTCGAAGCCTCCCAAGTAAGAATATTTTAATTCAGTGTATTTGTAGACTACGGCCCCGGCAATCATGGGTGTCTTTATATTTTTACTGTTGCTATTAATGGCCGCTACTCTTATTTATTTAATTAAAAAACTGTATGATTTTTATCGCATTCGTTTCCATCTTGCCGCCATTCCGTCTCCTGAAGGGGTTGTATTTTTTGGAAACCTATTTTCGCTTATATCAAAGAAACCTGGTAAATATAAACTTTGTTATTATCTATAGATATACATATATGTATATAGTAAAAACTAAACCTGTTTATAGAGGAAATTTTCGATATGTTGAGAGACTTGGCCCAAGAGTATTGGCCTATATACAGAATCAGAACGTTTTATCTGACAACTGTCAGTCTACTGATTCCTGAAGACATTGAGGTGAGTTTTTAATATTAAATGGTGATAAAAAATATATAACATTTTTGGCTAAAAAATTAATTTCAGACGGTATTATGCGGAATGAAGCACTTAAAGAAAAGCAAGCTCTATGATTTTTTAAACAGCTGGTTAGGGGAAGGTTTATTGACGAGTTCTGGTAATCAAAATAATTAAATCAAATGACAAATAAATTTATTAATTTTAGGAAAAAAATGGCAAACAAGAAGAAAAATCTTAACACCGGCGTTTCATTTCAATATATTGCAACAATTTTTAAATATTTTCAACGAAGAAACAAACAAAATGGTGCAACAATTTGAAAATGTAGGAAACAACGGTTTTATAGATGTTACACCGTTTATAACACAGATGACGCTGCAATCTATAGGAGGTAACTGCTGTTCAATCTCGTTTCGCGCATACTAAAATCACTAAGTTAGGCAACCCACTGCACAGACGGCAGCTATTTTTATGTTGTTTACGGTGTGTTTCTTATAGGGGCACTTGTAAGCCTTAAAAAGGGCCTTAAAGACTTTAAAGTGCTAACTCTATCAGGGCTGTCATTAAACTGTCAAATGTCAATTTTAAGGTTAATTTGTGGGTTATGGTAAATAAAATAAGGATTATTTTTTACAAAAGAGGAGTAAAATGGTTGTCCTTAACACTTTAAGGCCTCATTTGAGGCTTACAAGTGTTTCTGTAAGAAACACAACATTTAAAACGATTTATAATCTGTATAAACAGCACAAACCCAAAGCACAAGAATTGTAAACAACATAAAAATTGCCGCAGTTAGAGTCTGTGCAGTGGGTTGCCTAACTTCGTGATTTTTAGTAGTCGCGAAACGAGATAGAATAGACCTTGTTGTGTAGATTGTGTATTTACCTAACTAGCGCGGAAAGTGCTACTCTTTCACACGAACACCAAATGGCGGACATTTTTATCAAAAAATTGTCGAAATTAATTAAAAACCCGTAAGAGGTTCTTTTTAAAATGTAAATAAAACATCTTTTTATAAAATAGCTTAATTTAGTTTATTATTATTAAATTTATATGATATTATTTAATACCTACATATATATTAAACAATCTCCGTCACTGGATTCGCTAAAAAAATTGTCAACACAAATAACCACAGTTTAAATTTGACATTAACACACTACAATGCGCATGCGGAGTTGTTTTAACGCACCTACAAGAGGTGGGTTAAATATGTAAAATCGGTGTTAAATATCTTAGTAGTCACGAACGATTTACGCAAGTGAAAGTCTAGAAACTGCTGTTGTAATAAACGTTTTGAGTGAATCGAGTACAAGTCATGAACGCAACCGATAAATAAAAAAAATCTTATATTTTGTAAAGCAAAAACACAGATACGCGCGCGACATAGGCTTAAAATCGCGAGGTCTTTTACCACAACCGTGCCTGAGCGCACAAGAACATGTAGTTTTGAAGAGCCGGGGGCGAGTTGGGGCAGATAATTTATTGATGGCTTGATAGACAAAACTCTAAGCTATTCAATGGATCTTGAACTGATGCCTTACAATTCATTACAATTTTTGTAGCTCCATTGTTCTAAAAGCTCGATTCAAAGTTTGCGATTTTAACAGACCGATCTTGTCGGTTACAATAACCCGTTGTACAAGCAAAATATACGAAAAACAAATACATATCTGAATTTTACATACCTTGAAGATCACCCTTCATCAAACCGCATAACAATCGGACACACCAAACACAAGTTATTCACTTTTAAACAATAAACAATTTTCCGCAGCGATCGCGTGTAAAGTACCTTCAACTGAAAGCGTCAAGTTTAAACTGATGTACAAGACAAAATATACGTATTTTATATAATTTTTTTTCAATACAGGATGGAGACAGGTATTAACTACCCATCTACCTCAAAATTTACCTAAAAAAATGTAAATTTTTGAGGTTTTGCCGATATTTTCGAGAATTGAAACACTGTGGGGCGCACAGTGGTCGGAAATCCCAAAAAGCTGGCCAAAACTCGAAAAGGTAGTAATTTTGCGTGAAATTTTCTTATACAAGGGTTTTTGGGGTCGCTGATTACGAATTTTATGTTAGTTTTTAAAAAACAAAATGGCGGATACAAAATGGCGGAGTTGTTTAATGACTTTTGATTTTTTTCAAACGAAAATAATAGTTCGGGGGTTTTTTCGGTCGCTGATTACGAATCTGATGTTAGTTTAAAACAAAACAAAATGGCGGATACAAAATGGCGGAATGATTTCATTTCAGCAAAAATACTAATTTGGGGGTTCTCGTAATTGCTGATTACGAATTTAATATTAGTTTTTTAAACAACAAAATGGCGGATACCAAATGGCGGAGTTGTTTCATGATTTTTATTGAACAAAAAAGTAGGTCAGGGGTTTTTTGGGGGTTTAAAGGGTTTCTTGGAAAAAAAAATCATGAAAGAAAAGCGGCTTTCATACGGTATCAATGAAACAAATTTTATTAACATTAATAAATAAAATAAAATAAAAACCCATCTTCATGTTTAAATTGAAAACTGAAAGTAAATCATGAATACATTTTGAAAAAATCGTTACATTCGTTCAAGATTTTAATAAAGGACTTAAAAATGACCCGAACATGCATTGAAAATCGTCACCATTGATGAGGATCAAATGATATTTAAAATGAACACCCAGTATATAATATTTCGATAAAGAAACCACCGGTTCTCTATTGTTACGTCCAGCGAGCTCCGTTTTTCGACGCTCGCAAGCTTTACTTCCTCCTGCGCTATTGCAATAAATAATTTTTTTCACTAAAAGGTGGACAAAGGTGGAAGTTACGTCTGCGTCATTTAATTGTTTATACTTTTTTACACATGAAACAGTTTGCAACTGTTCCGGATCTCGCCGGATCACTACTATTTCGTTACATTTATTCATGCTCCGTATGGAAATACAGAAATTTAAACATGTCAAATTTAAAGGTTTTGCCGCAAATTAATAAAATTAAAAAACTCATGATGAAACATTTGTAAATAATGTACATACCTTCAGGAACATCTTCCATTTTTTCCGATCTCTTCACAACACTTTTACACGTTAAAATTCCGTTTCTTGCCGCGAGGCATAAAAGTGAATAAACGCCAGACTGACAGGTGTTCGTTAAAAGGGCGAACTTTGAAAGAAAACCTACAGTCTAAAAGGCGATCTTATGCTCTGTCCCTTTGGATTTTACTACACTAACACCATCTATTCGAGATTTTGTTAAGATTTACCCTGAAAGGTAAATTTTGATTTTTGGGTTTTGGCCAGCTTTTTGGGATTTCTAACCACTGTGGGGCGGCATGAACAAAATTAAAAAATGACCCTTATAAGGACCACCTCAATATACAAACTATACTATACTATTGTTACACATGTTTTGGACCTAAACAATCATTGCTATTTAGTCAGATTTATGATTTAGGAAATTTTATCCATACCAACATTGACCAACATAGTTATAATATTTATTATTATAGAAACTGCAATGGGTTTGAAAAATATCGACGAAGCCACGCAAAAAGCATATAGACAAAGCATATACCGAATAGCACAACTTCTTTTATTAAAGTTATTAAAACCATGGATAAGATTACCATTTGTCTACCCTTTTTCTACTGTCGGACGAGAAGAAAAGAAAGAGGTTGAAAAGTTGCATAGATTCTCGAACAGTGTTATTGCTGAAAGAGAAAAACGTTTCTTGGAAGAAAAGGAACACAAATCGGAGTCGTACAGTGGTAGGAAAAGGATGGCTATGTTGGATTTGTTACTCTCCGCCAAACACGAAGATGGTAATATTGATAATGAGGGTATAAGAGAGGAAGTCGATACTTTTATGTTTGAGGTGGGTATTTTTGTTTTTATAAAACATGGTTTTCTATTTGTTAAGTTTCAGGGTCACGATACAACAGCCATGGCGATTTCCTATCTGTTTTTGTGCTTGGGTTACCATCAAAATATACAGGTATTTTTCTATATACATATTGCTTTAAAATATTGACTCAATAAATTCTTTTTTAAGAAAAAAGTATCCGAAGAAATTGATGAAATAGTGGGACTCACATCGTCGAAAGCACCGACCTACCACGACCTCCAAGAGCTAAAATACACGGAAAGGGTGATAAAGGAGACCCTTCGGCTTTTTCCTAGCGTTCCGTTTATCTCGAGGATTGCCAGCGAAGATTTTACCACTCATTCGGGGTATTTTATTCCGAAGGGCACCATATTGCATATGCATATATTCGATTTGCACAGGCACCCAAGCATCTACGAGAATCCTGAAGAGTTCGACCCGGACAGATTTTTACCTGGTAATTCGAAAAATCGTCACCCTTTCGCGTATATTCCTTTTAGTGCAGGGCCAAGAAATTGCATAGGTTAGTACTGGTTCTTCCTAAATTGAATGAAAATTTTCCAAAATTTCATATTAATTTCAGGTCAAAGATTTGCCATGTTGGAATTAAAATCAGTATTATGCGGAGTTTTAAGGAAATTTCGTTTGGAATCACTGGATGATCCAAGGACTATAAAATTCTTGCCTGATCTAGTCTTGAGAACCGAGTCTGAAATTAAAATTAAGTTTGTACCAAAATAGTAAATATAGTTAATAAAATATTTTTTTTCTACTCCGACCTTTAAAACTCCCATTAACGTACCTACATGTTTCTATGACACTGACCTTTTAAATACACATTATCAATTGACAAGTTGTGGGTTTTGGCGTTTTAGTCAGGGGCTGAAGTTGGCAATAGGTTTTTATTTACGGGCTCAAGTTAGCCTTAAATTAGTTGACAAATGTCACACAATCTTTAAAAGAATACTAAATGGAAAAATTATTTTATTATCTCAATTCAAAAATACAAAAGTATTAAATAGTTTCTCAACGCCAATATTTGAAAAGTTTATATAAAAATTGTACTGTCCTTTTAATTTCGCCGACAGTAAACTAGATTTAACTTGGTTTCGGGTGGATACTCCACCGTGTAATGCCCATAAAACATTTTAAAACTGTTGTCAGTCCATTGGGATACATTTGGATTTACACATAAAAATTTGACATTTTGACCGGCGTATCTTTCAGATACCTTTCAGAAATGTTGCATTGTTTCTTTTATGTTTCATATTACTAGGGAATATACCTGGTATATCTCAGAAATATTGTGTTATTACATACGATTTAAGTTGTATATATTTATTTGAAATATTTTTGAAACAAATTCCTGAATATCAGTTTGTACTCAAAATAAAAAATGTTTGCATCTGTTCTGTGTTCATTTGTGATTGTGTTTGTACGAATTAACGGAATCGAGGTTTTTAATCTTTAATGTGTTGTAATTTTGTTATGCTTAAAGTTACTTCCCCTAAAACGCGATATGTTGTTGGTCCGCCATTTTAACGACACCCTGTATAGCAGTATGATTTTTCTTAGAAACCACTTTACTTTGGAACTATTGACAATTTTGTACTACAATTTTTCTTTTCAGAAAATAAATAATAACACCGAAACCTAAACATTTTGAAGAATGAAGAATTTAGAATAAGAATTGATTTTTTTATTTTATGTCCATCTGGACTGCTGCTATTATATTTTATATAGGTATTTTTTATTTTCAATAATAAAATATTTTCCTGAAATATTACAATTTTGTGTTTCTTTAAGTTATTTCAGATATATTTCTAAAAAATGTTTCTGGGAGGCGGACATCTATACATTTGTTACCAAGAAACATTTAAGAAACGTTTCAGAAATATTATGTGCTATCTGGGTATTTAATTTAAATTATTTTTAGATAATAAGTATTTGCCGTAAAAAAGTATAGTATGCAGGTCGTTTATAAAGTTTTCCATTTAATTAAACACTCGCTCGCAAGTTTAGTCGTGCCTAATTAAAATTCGTGACTAAAATGGCGCTTATCAAATTTGTTACATAATATACTATTATTATACCTTTTATGTTTATTTACTAATTGTTGGTACGATAAAATAGTAAATATTTTTAAAATAAATTTAAAATAATTTCACAGCTTTTTGAAAACCTGAGTCCCAAAGGTTCAAGTATTGCCAATTAACAACAGATCTCTCAACAATGCCCCAACAATAAACACATTAATCAAATCGGAAATAATGTAAATACTTACTAATAATCTAGATTACTTCTAATATAATAATGTTTTAATTGGCCAAAACGTGCACACATTTGAAAGCTTTCATTGGTTTTTAATAACATACCAATAGTTTACAAAATTATCAAATTAAGAACAATTGTTAACTTATTTTCGGTGACAATTTTATGCGACCTATTTTAGGTCAGCTTGTAGTAAAATATTCGCCTTGCTTTATACTCTTACCCTCATATCTGGAGAACTAGTATACTATAGTTCTGAACTAGTCCTATACGTAAATTTAGTATAGCACCACGTTAATACACAAGCTGAAGTTAAAATTGGCGCGTGTATGTTATAGTCGCACGGGGGTAGAAGGGAAAAATAATTTTAAAAAAATGTGCTATTGTATTATAACACCTGTGGCATATTTTTATTAGAAATTAAATGATAAAAAACATTGTGGCGCAGCTGACCCCACTTGAAAAAAATCACGGCAGTTAACGTGTTAAAATGTTTACAGACATATCAAAATAGTAGATATTATTAAGATCATATCATAAAGCAAGAATGTACTCCACTAGTAATTTATATCTCGAGAGCAAACTCTTATAATATTAGACAAATCTATATACATAAGTACATTTTATATACATTTCATCAATATCAGACGGAAAGTAAAATTTATTATTCATATAATACAAGACACAATTCTAAAAATCCAATATTAAATTACCCCTTTTTAAAAAGACTTTTATGCAGAGATATATATTTTATGTTGGCCCAAGATGCTTTAACATTCTACCAAATAAACTTAAGGCGTTAAGAAAATTTAATACTTTTAAAATTGAAACAGAAATTTATATCAGGACCAAAATAAATAGAATTCAAAAAAATTAAATTTTTATTAAGTAGTCCCACTATTTTGTGATGGTGATGGTCCTCAAATACATACATACAATTGAAGACTTTTTTTCAAAAACCGCACATGTCACAAAATGCTCAAATCGAGCTAAATGCGCCATCTAGTAGCATATCAGACATTTTTTAAGTTTTTTGCTTATCCTGAAAAATGCAGATTTTAGACATGTGTCGTTTTTGAAAAAATGTCTTTAACCTCTTCAATTTTCAGTCTTTCAATGTCTTCTAAGCTTATAAAAAAAATCTAATTAACAAAAATGAACTGTAGATCCTATTTAAACATTTAATATAGATATTTCTTTTGTTTGTAATATTATTTTATTTCACAACACAATCACGGATACGTGATTAGGTGATATTCAGTAAAAATTAAAAATAAGAATCGATTTTAGGTTTGGAAACCTACTATTTTTCTACTCAGAAAACCTGGTAGGTAAATATTAACTTATCGATCAATGTAAAAATTAAACCCAACTTTTAGAAGACATAATATAATATCAAATATTATTTGATATGCTTCGAGATCTAGCGAAAGAATATGATTTGTTAAAACACTTATTAACCCACCTATGTTTAAATAAAAAAAAACTAAGTGCAACATAAAGTTTGTAAAAAAATAAAATAATAATAAATAAATAATAATAAAAATACTATTTTTTTTCTTATAACAGGTTTTCGTTTTTAAATAAGCCTACGATTGGTAAAAATTTTAGAGAATAAATGCAATATATAAACTTCTCATTATCGTGCTATTCGTCATTGTTGATAATTTATATGTATTTCGATTAAATTCCGATTTAGCTCTGTTCTACCCACGGACTTTGGAAGTATCTACTGGGAAGTCTTAGCACTTAGATTTAGAAACTGTTAATTAAGATATTATTAATTATTATTAATTAATCATTAATTTTATCACCATATTTTTGTGGTATTAATTTTTTATTTGTAATATATATTATATTTGCATATGCGCTTTTATAATAAAATATACACAAACATTTAAATCTACCGAAATTAATCTAACAAAATAATAAATTTTTTCTACTTCTATTACGGAATTTGACCCTTCTAATATCACTTTTATCTATGGAATGACATATATTCCGTAAAGTGTTACAGAATGAAATATTCTATCATCTGATGACAGAATAAACACTCGTGGCGACATCTCTGTTTTTAATATCTAACAAATTTTAGACCGATCCAACCTTACTTTCTTCCAATTAAATTATTTTTCTATGGTATTTTTTGGAAACGTAGAAAAAATATAAACGTTTGGAATTGCATATTCCGCTCTCGTGAAACCGTCAAACTCGCCTTCGGCTCGTGTGACAAACTCTTTACTCGAGCGGAATATGCTGAATTCCAAACTTGTTACAGAATATACTATACTGCTTTTAACTAATATAAAAAAGTGTTTATTGGTTTAACCAAAGGGCTATCGACCTGGGTCCTGATTTTAAAAGGTTTGTAATAATATATATATATATATATATATATAGATATTGTATGTACTCTCTAAAAATGAATTAGTCAAAAAATGACTAATTTAATAGTTATTAGTGGCTGCTTTTTCACTTGTACCATGGTTAAATATGGAATACCATGACATACCAAAATTTACCAGCCAATTCTTATGTAAAATTGTCCCCTGAATCCGAATTTACCGTCAAAAATTATTAAAGTGGAGCAGTTCCATATTAATTGGAAAATTGACTATATCTCAAAAACTGTTCTACTTTTTTAACTTTAAACGACATTTTCGGATTCAGGGGACAATTTTATATAAGAATTGGCTGTTAAATTTTGGTATACCATGGTATCCCATGGTTAACCATGGTAGAAGTGAAGAAGCAGCCACTAATAACTATTATTTATACTATATTATATATTGTCGATTTGAAAATATTTACGAGTATTTCCGATACTACTGATTGCGACCTTTTTCAAAATGAATTACTTAAACATTGTTCTTAAGTGGTGCAAAATTAACAAACTCGATCTAAATATTTCTAAATGTAAAATCTGTACTTACAGTCTTAAAAAAACGGTCGTTATATTTAATTACACTTTTGGTAATACCACTCTTTCCCGCTGTCATGAAATTCGTTACCTTTGTGTATTTTTTGATAATAAGCTTTGAAGCTCTTGGGTTTCATAATTCGAAATTCTAAAAAATTTAAGTTTATTAAAGTACATAATATGTTGTTATGTTTATATATACTTTGTCCTGTAATTGGAATATTGGATTCTCTTGGGCAATAAATCATTATTATTATTATAAATATGAAAATATTAAAAACTTTTTCATCGTAAATTTTTCCATGCTGAAATTCGGTTTTGTGATTGGTGTAAATATAAAGGCCAAAATAATTATAATTTATTAATGAAAACATAAATATTTACATTGTTGTTAATTATATATGAACAAGTTTTAACTATAGTACGAGGGTCGTCAAATATAAGAATAATTTTTGTGTCATAAGATACACTTTAAAAAATATAAATGTGTACAGTTTATAAACTGCAGTTAAATTAAAATTAAGTTTTAGAATACTTATGGAATAATATTCGTTATTGGATGGGAAAAGATTTTTATGAAAAACGTTTTCGGTTTTTTATTTCAAATCTTATAATTTTAAATTTAAATTTTCCCCCCACTACAATGTGCACATTTATCTTAAATAGCCACTTAAATAACACTTTTTTCATAAAAAATTTATGGTGCACATTTGAGGAGCATCCGTGCAAAACCGGCTATATCCATTTTAATAAAATGTTGGGAAAATGGCAAAAACTCCCCGTTTCCTGGCCTTTACAGATGAAAAAATGCATCTTGAATTTTGTGGAAGTTTTTGCCACACTGTTCAAAATTTCATGACCATTTTAACACCAAATTAACACCATACATGGTCTATATCGATACAAACCAAAATGGTGTTAAATATGGTTCGTTGGTCCAGTCCAATCCAATTAATTTTACCTGGTGTAAATTGAACTCCTTTTCATGAAGTGCAGTGTTAAATATTATGTGTTTTTGGTCAAATTAAATCATACTACACAGAAAAAGAAGGAAACAAGAAGTTCCTTGACGCATTACTAGTATTTACCAGTGGTATTTTTCCAGAAAATTGAACCTTCAACGCTAGAGATAATGTTTTTAGTGCGTTCCAGTGGAACGGTTCCACCAACATAAAAGTATTGACAGCTGTTTCCACTTATTTAAGGCCTCTTTAGTATCGAACAACTTGTAGTGTCACACCAAAGCAAAGGACTACCTGAGCTTATATACTCTTCATGTAAGTCAACAGAGGCGAGATTTAAGAACATCACGTGATCCACACCACCTTTGCCGCGATCGGTACATACTATGCAACCAGGAATACACGGCAAATTGTTTTAATCGTTTTAACAGAGTGCTTTAGGTTGAAGTAACTCTTATTTTACAAACAACATATTTAGTAAACTGAACCATACAGCGGGTTGGTTTCACTAAAGTTTTCTGGGTTAATTTAACCAATTTAAAAAAAATAAAATAACTATCTGGTTTAGTACCGTCAAACTAATCTTTTTTTATATTAACCTTCCCACAGTTGATTTAAATAAATACTTATGGTTCAACTAAATTAATATAGTTAAATTAACTATTCCTTTTTTTCTGTGTAGGTGCACTTTTCAAATATTTTTAGATAAACACCGTTTTGGTGTTTGCTGTATATAACATTTTCAACCATAATTCATGGTGTTTATATTAACACCACTTGGTGTTGGATTTAACCACCATTTTAAGATTACATTTTACACCACAGATATTTTAAACAGTGCATTTTCCCAACATTTTTATTAAAATGGATATAGCTGGTTTTGCACGGATGCTCCTCATTTACAGTACGACGATACTTTATAAGTAGGGTTTAGTAAACATAGTTTTCAATACAGGGTGGAAGGTAATGACATATTATAAACTAAACAGTTTATTTTAAAATTAATTAAAAATTTAAAAATAAACTGTTCTTCACTCTCACTTTAATGTCACTTCCTGACACTTAAGTAATCTACTGTTAAATTGTTCCCGCGCTCTGATTAAAACCTCCGGTGTTATGTTCCTAATTTCTGCAATTATTCTGTTTCTTAACTTAAATCAGCAGGTTATATTTTAAACACTCTGTTTTTTAGATGTCCTCATAGAAAAAAGTCTAGAGGTGTTAAATATGGTGATCTTGCTGGCCATTCTGTGAAACCTCTTCTTCCGGTCCACATATGTGGAAGGGTGTCTTTCACAGACTGTGGTGTCATCTAAATAATTCCCTTCAGAAAGAGCATAGTGGGGTGGTGCATCGTCTTGTTGATTGTAGAACATTTTTAAATAATTTATTTTCAAAACCTAAACTCATAGCAAAAAGAGGATTTGTGATCATAGGCAAAAATTACTTTTGCCTGCTGGGTAAACCTATGTTAACCACACTATATGAAAGAGTAAAAGTGAGTGAAACTTTTAACTTTCATTTCCTGCATAAGTAGTACTTAAGGGTACTTTAAATATATTTAAAAATAAAGACTTTTTGAACGACCCTCGTATTAACATTAACGTAAAAAATTATTCTGATTGCACTAATGATTCTTGCTGTATTCAAATAAACACATCGTGTCAATAACATTCTGATTAAGTTATTAATGTTGTAGTCATAATAAATGATAAAGACGAGCCCCCAGAACCTACATAATTGCGTTAAAACCCGTTACACACTGCAACAATTTTTGTTGTTTTTGTTAATTTAAATAATCTAAATAAATAAATAAATATTTTTTTATGAAAATGTACAAAAACATATTATTTTGCAGTTACGGTATACCTACAATGTAGGTCCTACATAAAGTTATAGGAGTAATAAAAAGATAAAAGAAGTGTTAAAATGTATAATTTTCTAAATCTAAATCTAAAAAAATAAATATGTTTACCCATTATTTGTCTTGGAGCTATACAAAGATGCCTTATTTACATATTTCAATAGTAATGTTTTATGCTCCACATTAAAAAGTCCCACTTGACATTTAAATACAAATAATTGAGGTTATCCATGTCAGTTTAACGCTAATTTCGTCCTATTTTCTGAAACTCCACGCTCGGGGAATCCTCTATTCCTCCCACTGGTCGCAAAATAAATTATTGGTTAGGTTTGTTCAAAAAAATTGAAATGAAGTAAACAATGTTCATTTTTATTGCATATAATAGAGAAAACAAGTTTAATCTTAATCTCAATTTAAAAAATCGCCAAAATTTTTCTCGTACGCAAGTTTGACTTGTGAGAACGGGCCAAATATCTCATCGTGCTTTTATTTCGAGTGTGCTATAGCTATAGCTATGCTGTATACACAACACAGTGTCCGAACTTTTGGTGCTGCCAAATAGCTCACAAGTACCTATAAAGAGATTTCGTTGACATTTTTGAAATACCTATTTTTTGCTAAGGGACACTGTGAGAAACAGGCACCGACAGAAAGCCTGTTTCGGAATTATTAGACCTCATTAGTGCCGGATAGCCGTTGTGTATAAGCATAGTCGCAACACGTTTCCCAGCACCTTATATAGTCATCAAGTACGGTGACAGCGGTGAGATATAACCAGCCTGTTTCGGTCCTATTAGACCTCATCAGTGCCAGATAGCCGTGGTCTGTAAGCACAGTCGAAACACGCTCCCAAGCGTGACTATGCAGTCACAAAAAATGGTTTTCTTCTTATTATTCTTAGTACCTAAGAATTTTAGAACATTTAAAAGAAAAATTTATATCTCAGGACTCAATAATTGGATGATTTTTTTAAAGTTGTTAAATTCTCTTTACGATAAAATATTTTCAAAAAAATCTTGGTTTTAATATTAATTATTTAAACAATTTTAATTATTATACCTTCTTGGCCTTCCATAAAAGTGAAAATTTTATAAAATTTTTGTGTCGAAAAGAAAAAAAGTCTTATTTCTACAATATCGCATTTGTTGTTGTGCTGCGCATTTTTAATAACAATGATTGTTATTAGAAAACAAGTTTGGTTGCAAACATTATTTTTTATTAATATTACTCGTAATGAGAAACTATTCAACAACTTTCAAAAAAAATTTCATCCAATTATTACAAAATAATTTGAAGTGTTATTTTGTTTAGTTATTATCTACAGACTTTAACAATTATCTATACTTTCCAAAAAATTATTAAAAAGTCATTGAGGTGGTTTTTTCTTATTTGAATTGATAATAAAATTCATGCGTGCACACAAATAAGATAGCACGTGAAATAAAAATCGAGTGCCATACAATTTAAACAATCGTAATTATCGATGGGAATTTTGTATTCTGTACACACGTCTTTTTGTTGACATGAAGGTGATGACTTTTTTAGGAAATCCAAGATATACAGTGGACTTTGCGTTGGATTCTTTGAAATTGTGCTTATCTTTTGGACATTGGTCTGCGCAAGAAAATATGGAGTCCCCTCGTTTTTTAGCTACACAATATATGGCCAGGATTAAACGGTTTTTTAGTATGATTTTTAACTATTTATTTTGTTTATTAGATATATTAATTTAACAACAAATAGAAAGATTTTGAACATGCATTTAAGTTTAAATTATATTAGATTTTAATCTTGATATCATTTCCATTAATAAAAACCGATAACAACAGGTATATTTGATATACCGGGCTTTCATTTAAAAACTAGCAACCATTAATAACTTTTGAGTTAGTAAATATGAGCTTGAGTGCCAAACAAATTTTATGTTGCACCCTCTTACCTCCAGCTACCCTTACTAAAATATATGTATAACTATATATTTGGTTAAAACAAACATTTATATAGTAAAACTAACTAGGTTAACGGCTTGGTACAACTTACCCATAGCGTTTGGCGCATTTATATAACTAACAATAAAAATAAGATCTTGAAATATTTGGAGTCGAACATTTTTTTTAAGCCGTTTCACCATCTTAAAATACTTCCACCTATTTAAGGTCTCTTTAGTATCGAACAACTTGTAGAGTCACACCAACGCAAAGGACTACCTGAGCGTATATATTCTTTATGTAAGTCAACAGAGGCGAGATTTAAGAACATCACGTGATCCACACCGCCTTTGCCGCGATCGGTACATACTATGCAACCAGGAATGCACGGCAAATTGTTTTAATCGTTTTAACAGACTGCTTAAGGTTCAAGTACCTAACTCTTATTTTGAAAAAAACATATTTAGTAAATTGAACCAAACAGCGGGTTGGTTTCACTAATGTTTTCTGGGTTAATTTAACCAATTTAAAAAAATAAAATAACTATCTGGTTTAGTACCGTCAAACTTTGTTTATATTAACCTCCCCACAGTTGATTTAAATAAATATGGGTCCACTAAATTAATATATATATATAGTTAAATTAATCATTCCTTTTTTTTTCTGTGCATTATACTATACAGTATACCTTTCAAATTTTATTAACAAAATAGTATTACAGACTTTGTACCATTTCTATTTTTTTTTAAATTTAGTAAAAGAAATAATAAAAATTATAAATGGTATAAAACCTGTAATTCTTGAATTTTTTTAATAAAATTTTAAATTTGTCGATAAACTTCAGTGAATTAAATATTGTACCACTTTAATTTTAATTATCTTAATTTGGAGGGGCAGGAGGCTGGGGGCACACTTAAAAACTAACTTTTTATCGCAAACTTTAATTTAAATTCTGCTTGCGCAGAACTTTTCTATATAATGTCATTATATACAAAAAAAAGTTTATATACAAAATCCACCAGCCGCCACTGGTATACAGTATACCTTCGCATCGCGCATTTTTTAAATTAATAAACAACCTACTTGTAAATTATCGGGGCAAAAAAAATTAAAATAAATAAATAAAAAATAAAATCCAATCTCTAATCTGCTAACCTTACCTAATTGGTGTTTACTTCATGTTCATTAGTTATTATAAAAATTATTTATAACAATAGTTATTTTTTAGGTGTACTTGTTAATTTTACTTTTATGATAATTTCCCTCAAGTATAAGATTAATAAAATTTTAATTTAGAACTATACCTACTATTGGTGGAAATTTTGTGCTTAAGTGGAGACACTTAAAAGATAAGGAGATGGCCTTATTTCTGTTTTAGTCCGGAACTGCAACGAGAATTAATATAAAAATCATTATTCAGTCTATTGAAGTGATCATTTAATGAATTTAATTTTCACCACCCGGTTCCAGAATGTTTTTTGCGCTGTTGGTGGTTTTTTTGGTTGTGGCCATCAGTTTTCGATTATGGCAAGTGAAACATTCGCATTTTGGGAAAAATTTCTATGCTATTCCCGGGCCAAAACCGCTTCCCGTTGTAGGGAATTTGTTTCAACTTTTAAGTCCTGACACAGGTAACATTTGTGACTTAAAAATATTATTTACCTTTTGTTTTTTAATTTATTCGTCATTTACAGCACATATGTTTGAAAAGATTAGGGAGAGGGCTGAAAAATATTATCCAATTTATAAATGTCAAGCTTTGGGAAGATATTATGTGGCTTTATGCAGTCCAGAAGATATGGAGGTAAGCTTAATTATTTAAAAGTAGGTACTTTAATTTAAGTTTTGAATAAAACAAATTTAAAAGAAATGTTTTCGGTATGCACATATGTACAATTAGGTGGTGATGTGATTTGGAATTTTTGATATATTACCAATAGTTTAGTTTCTAGACTTAAATTAAATATTAACAAAAGCAATTTAATTAAACGGAATTTTTTGTAATGCTTTAAAAGTCAATTATTAGTCATAATTCGTGAAACTTATCACTAAATATCATTTTTACTCGATTTTGACTCTTTAACTGATTTTATCCTACATTGACGAGCTGTGACTTTATAGCGTTTTAGTCACGGGCTGAAGTTAGAAACAGTGGCTTTTAAGCTTTTTAGTCACGGGCTGAAGTTGGGAAAAAATGAGGTTATATTCGGGTGACAGTTGACAGATGTCACATTTTTAACAAATAAAATTGGCTTTAAGTTCTGTTTTGTGTTGGTCGTAGATAAATTATAGTATTCATCTCATTTATAAACTTTACTACACTCTTGATACACAATATACTATTATCTCCACGCGGTCTATAATTTAAACTTTATTGTTGTCAACATTCGATAAAGAAATACCTTGTTATGGCCTAGGCCGATAAAAATTTTTATGAGGCAAGTAATTAGCTCGATTTTTTCTCGCTAGGGGTATTGTTTTGACAAATTAATCCTTTTCTAAGAAATTAACGTATACTAAACTGGTTTAATTTATTTATAATAAGCACTAATTTGTTTGTTTTACTGTTAATGTTTAATATTTTTCATTAAATTATTTTAAAATTAAATATGAATAATAAAACAAAAAGTGAGGTTAGGCAACCAAGAAAATGAACGATTCTTTTTCTACGATTTAAATTATAAGTTTTAATTTGCTTTAAGTTTTCAGTGAAATTAAATGATAAACACAGCTTAAACATTCCAAACTACCTATTTTTTTAAATAAAAATCCAAACAAATTGAAATTAGATACCTACATATTTATTAAACAATTAATTGAATTCAATGTAATAGCAAAAATCCATTTCTACTTAAATCATGTTGCTAGGTATTGTCAAACTATTACTGCTTCTAAAAGCAATAATAATTATTGTACATTTAATGTAATCTTTAGATAATAATTAAATGAGATTCTAAAAAAGTGAGGTTAGGCCGCTTTGATGTTGAATTAAATTGACCTATATAAAGTGCTTTGAAGATAAAATGTTGTATGCCATTCGACCTAATGACATAAAAAACTATTATAATCAATTCTTCTATAATTTAAGCTTTATTATTTTCAACGCCCACTACCAAAGTATTTAATTATCTCCTAGGCTGTATTTTTTTTCAAAAACTGTCTTTTACATTCGTTGCTATCCAAAAATCCGAGTCACATTTTTAGTAATTTATAAACTGCGGGATACAGTTTTCAAAAAATGTTGTTTGATACCTACTCGATTGCGAAATTTTTTGCATTCCCGAGTGCATCGATAACTGCTGACAGTTCTGAAGCTATCTAACCTTACTTTACAGGTGTCAAAAATAGTCTAGGATAATTGTTAAAAATAAGTCGTGGCCGATGTCACAGTTAAATAATAGTAATTCGCTTGTGGGTTCGTGGCGTAAGAAATAAGTGTCTATTTAGGCACAGCCACTCATTCCTTACGACACACAAGCGAATTTGTTTAAATACGTTCACACGTCCCTACTTTTACTCCTATAGATTGTCTGGGACGTCATTAATCATGTTTTCGTTTATTCTATTAAATAAACAATTGATATTATCTGTTTTATATGAAGTTGTCCAAAATATTGTTATAAATGCTTTAAATATTAAAAACCAGTTTGCCATTTTAATTATCTTTCTGAAAAACATTACGGATTTATCTTTGATTTTAATCTTTGCGCACATTTTTTTTACTATTAATTGATTAATTAATAATAAAATTAATTATAAGGGCCGATAAGATAGCACATTAGTCCAATTTTCAAAAATGTTGTAGGTCTGTCTCATAAATTAAGATAATAAATAATGGTATATTATGTATCAGTTTGATAAACGCCATTTTAGTCACAATTTTTAATTAGGCAAAAGCAAAGCAAGGGTGGGTTTAATAAAAATGAGTACCTAGAAAAATTTATAAATGAGTTTCATACTAGATATACTTTTTCTACGACAAATATTATAATAAGAAATAATTAATTACTAATTAATTTAAATACATATTTGTATAGGTAGATCCATGTCCATACAATAATTACCAGTTACCAAAATTGGTGTTAGAAATCTTTTTTACTAGCTTTCAAAATGTCAGTGTCAGTTTGTTATTTTTATTAAAAAAAAACAAATGAAAAATTTATATATTTTTTATTTTTTTGCAATATAATAAAATAAATTTAAGTAAATATATAAAATAATATATAAACTCTCTAAAAATGAATTAGTCAAAAATTACTAATTTAATAGTAATTAGTGGCTGCTTTTTCACTTGTACCATGGTTAAGCATGGAATACCATGGTATCCCAAAATTTAACAGCCAATTCTTATGTAAAATTGTCCCCTGAATCCGAAAAAATTATGAAAGTGGAGCAGTTTTTGAGATATAGTCAATTCCATATTAAGTGAAACACGATATTTTCGGATTCAGGGGACAATTTTACATAAGAATTGGCTGTTAAATTTTGGGATACCATGGTATTCCATTTTTGACTGATTCATTTTTAGAGAGAACATATGCTAAATCTTAGGCTCAAAACAGCAACAAAAAAGTTCTTCTACTTTAAAATTTAAATTAAATTTTAAAAATTTTCATGTTATTTGCATTCCATTAACTTTTTAATGTTTTAACGAATTTTAGTAGTTGTCCGACGATAAGGTTTGGGCTTTAAACGCAGATAAGAATATTAAAAATTTTTGAGAAAAAAATTTATAAAACTTACATTTGTGTTTTTTATAAAAACCTGAAGAATTTCATGGAATATAACTTAATAAATGTTTTTTTTAATTTTTTTACTAAAAAGTACGTTTGAAAACAACAAATTTGAAATAAAATATTGATTATTAAGTTTTTAAAATAGTTATGAACATTAAAAAAGGACGATATTATATATAAAAATAAAATTTGTTTATATCATAAAACATTTATTAATAAATTTTGACTACAATGTTTAAACAGCTGAAAATGCTTAATGACATATTATTCTATAGATAATATTTTTATATTTTCTTCGAAATCACTGTACAATAAATAGATAATAATTTTTAATATATCAATCTTCTCCATTAAACTAACTACAATTTTATATTTAAAATATCCTCTCCCATTTTATGGTATGGCCATAGTGTTTTCGGCATACACTGTAAAATTATTTTCTTACTACCTCGGCTGAAAATACGTTGTTTCGTCCCCGATTCCACGGTAGAAAGTTTACGTTTGATGCATTGGTACAATAAGTACTTAAATAACCTTAAATTATTATAAAATAATTTTTTCTTACTACCTCGGCCGAAAATACGTTGTTTCGTCCCCGATTCCACGGCAGAAAGTTTACGTTTGATGCATTGGTACAATAAGTACTTAAATAACCTTAAATTATTATAAAATAAATTTAAGTTTTTCCCGTAGCAAGAAAAATAGTATACACTACACGGGCAGAAAGTGTGAGAGCCCTGAACTGCGCGCCATGATGTGCAGGAATCTCACTCTTTCTGCCCTTGTAGTGTAATATACTATTTATGCATTTTCATAATGTTTAATTATATAGGTATAAATCATTTATCATAAATCATTTTAATAAAAAAAATTGCCAAACGGGTAAAATTTAAACAAAAAATGTTAGTAAGAAAAACTTTTAAGGGTAACTTGTTTCAATAAAATCATTTTTAGTTAGTTTTAACCAACATGAAACACATCACGAAAAACAAAACCTACGATTTCTTACAAAGTTGGTTGGGAACAGGTCTTTTAACAAGCACAGGTAATACACATTGTTATCAATTAATCTATTGCAAAAATTAAAAAAACATTTTTTCCAGGCGCAAAATGGCAATCCAGAAGAAAACTACTAACCCCCTCATTCCACTTCAGCATTCTCCAAGAATTCTTGAAAACGTTCAACGCGGAATCTCAAAGCCTAGTGGAAGTTTTGAAAAAGGAATGTCATAAACCGTATGTTAATGTTGTTAACCCAATCACCGAGTATACTTTAATCTCAATTGGTGAAACCTCAATGGGAACCAATTTGAACTCCCCTGGCAGCTTGGAAAAATCCGCCCAGTACAAAAAAGCAGTGTACACTTTTGGCGATCTTGTAACGCAAAGGGTTGCCAGACCTTGGCTCTTCATACCGGCTTTGTACAAAATGACGGACATGTGCAAAGAAGAATCGAATATCGTCAATATTTTGCACAACTATACCAACGATGTTATTCATGATCGCAAAAAGAATTTCGTGGTACCAAAGGAGGGGGAGGATGCATCTTATTCCACCAAGAAAAGATTGGCCATGTTGGATTTACTCTTGAACTTTAAAGCCCAAGGTGCAGCTATCACAGATGATGGTATTAGAGAAGAAGTTGACACGTTCTTGTTTGAAGGACATGATACCACTTCTATGGCTATATGTTTTGCTCTAATGTTATTGGCCAATCACCCAAAAGTACAAGTATGTATCTTTTATGAAATCGTAATTTTATGACAAAGCTTATTTTATTGCGATATTTAGATTGGTAATTGGTAGTTGTATAGAACATTACATTAGGCAACCTTCTCTACACAGCAAACCGAAAAATATAGATGTATTGAATAACGCCACGTTTGAATACAGTTTTCTAAACCCTCGCCAAGGTATAGTTGTATTCGTCAGTCGAGCGTTTCAATACTCTTCACTTTTGAACTAGTATTAATATGAAAATTATTTTAGGCTTGAAAAAAAACTATATACGACACGATTGTGATTTTTTTCATTTATTAATGAATTAAGCTGTGTTGAATATTTTTCCTGAAGGAATAATTGCCAATGGGCCATTAATTTATTTGTTCGTAGATGCTACAATAACCTGCACTGGTGTGAACTTTTTGATCAACCAGATTTAAATATTGCTGAATTAACATAAAACTACCAGTGTAGATGTGGAGGGTCTACCAACAGACCTCATTACTGAATTATTAAAGTTTAATAGCATATCGATCATTTTTCAACATAACCTCTGAAATTTTTAATACAAATAGGTATAGGTATATTATATAAAACATAAATTTACTTTATATAACCTCTGTGCGTGACATACCTTGTGTTAAGGTAAATAAAAATCAGACAAAGGAACCAAAGAAAGCAACAAAATTATATGCAGAAATGAGAATATTCAAACCACTTGCATCCATCAAAAGATCAAAACTTCTTGCAATATTGAATTACACCCTCTTTTTATACTCTCAGAAATATTGACTAGAACAGATATTTTAGATACACTGCAGTTTCTATAACTTGGTAGAGTAAAGAGAAGTCGAAACCGTTGCGATATTGCATTGCGCTGTTTTTGTATAATTCTCGGGGACATTAACGAAAATCATTGCCAGTAAAATTCGAAAAGCTTGAGTTTCTATGTCTCTGAAGAGAATAGGAATCCGAAGTTGCTGCACCATTGGACTGAACCCTTTTTCAATAATTTCTAGAGACATAAATGGCCACCATTCGACAGGGTCGAGTTTCTACCTTTCTGTTGAATATATATATATAGAAAATCAAAATAATGTATCTTGTAAGACACCATTGAGTTTGATTTTAAATATTGTCTTGCATAGGTATATATACCTATGCAAGATAGAGCCGAAAAATATATATAAAAACAAAGCACGATTCAATACAGTTCTGATTCAAACGGGGAATCATCCTATACATCTTAAATCTATGATTAGCTTATTTCTGGTCGTAGATTACATTGCATATTATTTTTTAGCGATAATTAAGCTTGTGCTGAATCCAGTACAAAAAACACATGAAATTTTATGCAGTACTGTGTTATAGAGAAACTGGTCTAATTCAGTTTCTTTAATATATAGTCCAATATTTCAATGATGTTCTCTCTAGCAAATTTAATTTCATTTAGGATTTAATCATAGAGGAGATTGAAGCCACGGTGCCAAACGACGAAACGCCCTCATTCAAAGACTACCAGCAGATGAGCTATTTGGAAAGATGCATCAAGGAATCTTTAAGACTGTATCCTAGCGTTCCCTTTATCGGTAGAGTGGCTGGAGAAGACATCAAAACTAGTTCCGGCTACACAATACCAAAAGGTTGCGACATAAACCTTTACATTTACGATTTACATCACAACAAAAATGTGTACGAAGACCCTGAGAAATACGACCCTGATAGATTTTTACCCGATAACTGCAAAAACAGGCATCCCTTTGCTTACTTGCCGTTTAGCGCTGGAGCTAGGAATTGTATAGGTAAGATAATTGGGCAAAAAATCACTTAAAATGATTCAAAGTCGTTTGACGGTGTGGATCACCTGATGTTCTTACATCTCGCCTCTGTTGGCTTACCAACCGAGCATATAATCTCAGGGAGTCGTTTGTTTTGAGTGTGTTCCACCACACCAAGTTGCCCGACACTGATGAGACCCAATATAGGTCGAAACAGCTGTCTGTCGGTATTTGAAGTTGGTGGAACGCACTCAAAACAAAAAACTTTGGCGAGGTGTAGGTTCAAATCTATCTTATTTATTAAATTCATTTCCCGTAGGTCAAAAGTTTGCAATCCTGGAAATAAAAGCAGCAATTTGCCATATATTAAGAAGTTTTAAATTAGAACCAGTGGACAGACCTGAAGACATCAAATGCATTGTGGATATGGTTTTAAGACCGCAGGGGGAAATTAAAGTGAAGTTTGTTCCTAGGACTTAACCCAAACAGTGCCATAAAGAAAGAAAAGGAGTTTATATCATTAAGTCGGGGCAAAACGATGTCCAAAAAAGTGATATACAGGATTGGCAATATAAGTAAATTGACGTTTCACGATTTAAAACCTTTAGTTCTTCAATTATTTAAACATTACCAGTTTTGGTTTGGCCCCCTGGATCACCAGATTTAACTACCCCTGCCTCCATACTATTCTGTGAGGGTATCTTAAGGATAGTATCCTGTACCAAACCAAACACGATTTACTCAAACTTACCACACTGAAAGCTATTTAAAACATACCCCATCAGTCCCCAATCAGTCAGGTATATATTGCCCACCCTGCATTTGGACATCTTGATGCCGAATGGAAAGATTTATTTTTAATCTTTTAACAACTTTTATTTAGTTTGTACATGTTACAAATTTATACATATTTATTTATACATATAAAAATTTAAAAAGCAAAAACTTGTTTAATTACAACCTAAGTAATAAAAAAGTATAGATTATTTCTACTTTATTGATGGTGTCTAGTTTTTAATTGAAAGCCCTGTATATTTGTTTTCAATAAAGATTTTTGTATAATTTGGTAGTAGAAATTTCTTTAAAACAATGAGTTTTTTAACCTTATAAATATAGATGGCGCTACAATTTAAATATTTATATATTTATTAATCCATATGATTTGAAAATATGTATTTATGTATCAAGGCAGTAAAGTCGTATTTTTTTATCACGAATGTGGAAATAACTACGTGAGTGATAAAAAATGACTTTAATGCCGAGGTGCATATCAAATTTTACCCGAAAACTCATTTAATAATACCAATAATTAATATAGATGATCAAATCAAATGTCATTTAAATGTAGGAAGTGTCTACATATACTGTTTGTTGCGACGGTTATGATATATTTGCCCACCGCGGCTATTTTTTAATTCAATTAATAAAATTAACTTTATTATTTTTATTAAACAACATTTTATGAAAGGGTCCAATCGACCTCTGCAACGGTTCTTTTAATTAAATATTATTTAGTTGCTGCTAAGGAGCAGTAGACACATCTTAAAATGTATAATGGGTTGCATACAATACTCGTATTAAATCTTTTACTTTACTGCCGATTGTTGACTACTTTACTGCCGATTTCGGATAAAAATACTTAATCTTGCTATTATGTCATGATAATCAAGCAATTTTCAATTAAAAAAAATTCTTATCCAATAAATGCCATTTCGATAGCAATACTAAAAATATCCAAAAATCTGTATTCAGCAAAATATATCTCATACAATATTTTTATATTTAGGTACCTATTTATATTTAACTTGTAAAGATTTAATATTTTAAGTTCAACATGGAAATATAGCAAAAACAATGTCATATTTAATTACTACCTTATTAGTCATAACAAGTAATTAAAAAATATAAATCATATAAACAAATTATTGGTTACTTTTTTAACAGATAAGATAATTACATAAGTTATAAACAATCGGAGTCACTTTAATTAGTTATTTCAAAAATGCTGGTAGCAATATTTGTTGTTTGCTTTCTGATTCTGTACGTTAACATTAAAAAAATAAATAAGAAATGGAGAGATTTTTACAACATACCAGGACCCAAGGGACATCCCATCATAGCAAATTCTTTGTTGCTGCTAGGAATAAGTAAAGGTAATTTATTACATTTTATTAGAATAAGCCACAGTGCATAATCTATAACCGGCATATTTATTGTTTTAGAACAACTATTTAAAGATATGCGAAAAAGAGGTTTGGAATATTACCCGATTTATAAATTGTCCTTTGGAACAATCAGACATGTTTACTTGTTTTCCCCGGAGGATTTTGAGCTGGTAATGTCCAGCATGAAACACATAACCAAAAATGAGGTTTACACATTTTTACATGGATGGTTGGGCACAGGGTTACTTACAAGCGATGGTAATAAATAGAAAACATTTTTGAAACCACTTTTATCTAGAAAACACTTTTAGAAAAGTTTTTTATGGTTTGGCTCTTCCAAATATAAGTTTTAAATTAACTATTACTACTATAATAGTACAGTAAATTTTATAAATGGGTTAAATCTAGAAACTTTAGTCTCTGTTTAAATCCATTAAATCCCTTTTAATCACAACAATAAAGTATAAAATCATTTTTGAAAGGAGATTTTTTCAAACATAATTTTTATGTAAAATTTATAGGATCAAAATGGCAAACCAGAAGAAAAATATTAACACCAGCGTTTCATTTCACCATCCTACAAGATTTTTTGAATATCTTCAACGAAGAAACAAAAATTTTGGTGCAAAATCTCTTAAAATTATCCAATGTATCCAACTGTATAGACGTCAAAGTTCCTATAACTGAGTTCACACTTGGCACTGTAGCTGGTAAGTGCAAATTTTAAGATGAAGTTTTAAGTAAAACTCGATAAATAATTTTATATTTTTAAATTAAGAGACAGCAATGGGTATAAATCTTATCAAAACGGGGGGCATAGAGCAAGATTACTACAAAAACGCAATATACGATTATGGAGATTTGATGATGCATAGAATGACACGTCCATGGCATTACAACCATTTCATTTATGGTTTGAGCCAAACATGTAGAAATGAAAAAAAAGCCACAAAAATTTTACACTCCTTTACAAACAAAGTGATAGAAAGCCGGAAAAAACAATTTCAAGAGCAGGAACATGCGGAAAAATCTTATTCTACAAAGAAAAGGTTGGCTATGCTGGATTTATTATTGAGCTATCAAAGAGATGGGGCGGATATTACTGATGATGGTATTAGGGAGGAAGTTGATACATTTATGTTTGAGGTAAATTATTATACATAAAGGACATTCCAACAATTCCAGTAAATTTAGAAGGACGTTTGTATAAAAATTGAATTTTATGAATTGAACATTGTTGAATCATCTCAGGATAGTAAAATTCGTTTCTGGTCCAAACGCCTTCTAAAATTACTATGGCTGCCAACGGTTAATTGCATTATCTTAACATATACCAAAATACACAACAACTGTATGTTGTTACGTGATCTTAATATTATAGTTTTTTTGTTTACAGGGTCATGATACAACTTCCATAGCCCTTTGTTTTTTACTAATGATGCTAGCAAACGAAGAATACCACCAAAACCTAGTCTACGAAGAAATAATGGAAGTTCTGGGAGACCAGACTCCAGATTATAACGACTTAAACAACCTTAACTACATGGAACGATGCATTAAGGAGTGTTTGAGGCTGTATCCGAGCGTGCCTATGATTGGCCGTGTGGCTGGCGAGGAAATACAAACACGTTCCGGCTACAAAATCCCGAAAGACTGTCAAATACAATTGAATATCTTGGACATGCACAGGAATCCTAATGTATACGATAATCCGGAAAAATTCGATCCCGACAGGTTTTTGCCGGAGAACTCCAGAAGCAGGCATCCTTTTGCTTATATTCCTTTCAGTGCCGGACCTAGGAACTGCATTGGCCAAAGATTTGCTATGATGGAGTTAAAAAGCGCCCTCTCTGGGATTTTAAGGGAGTTTCGATTAGAGGCAGTGGACACCCCTGAGGACTTGACGTTTTTGCCAGATTTGGTGCTAAGAACAAATGGCCCTATTAGGGTCAAATTTATCCAAAGAAATTAATAAATTAGTATTGATATTTATATATGTATTATATGTATCTTTATACATTTTTAATAAAGATTTTTAAAATTTATGTTTTGAACAATTAGGTACTAATTTGCTATTGTGTCTTGATATAATATTTAATTATAAATGTATCTTATCTAATTAAATTTAATACATTTAATGGATTTTCGGTAGATCAAAAGTTAGCTATAATGGAATTAATTAATGAATTAATTAAATACATTATAATAATATATTAATTTAAAAATTTAAACTATATTATCTCCATTTTACCGACCCTACCCACAAAAATAACAGAAATAAAAACACTATCCAATCAAAAAAAAAAAAAACATTGGCCTTCCACTAGTAGGTAAACAGCTGTCAAAAAGACTAATATAAAATTCTTGGGAGTTGGTCCCGGCGAAAATGTAAGTTGCATTGTAAAAATTTGGTTCAAAAACTTGGACAAAACTCTTACAATACTGACGCCCAACAACAGTAATATTGAGTTTATTATTCACGGGCGGTAATTATGGTTTAAATATAATGTACGGAAAAATCCAAATAAATCAATGAGTAGAAAGATATTTAAATATCTTGATGCCGAATGCAAATGTTTATTTTTAACTTTTCAAGTATAGCACAAAACACGTTTGTTTGTTTAATTAGATGTTAGAATTACATAACATATTATATGATTTTTTTTGCATATAAACTTGTATAACCTTAAATAACAAGTAAATAAATTGTTGGTTACCTTTTTTTTAACTTTGATAAGATATCTGGATACATTAAAAACAATCGGAGTGACTACAATCAGTTGTTTTAAAATGCTGGCTGCAGCAGTATTTTTGGTTGTTTGCTTCCTAATTTTGTGCGTTTTTATCAGAAACATAAATAAAAAATGGAGCGACTTTTACGATATACCGGGGCCCAAGGGACCTCCTTTCATAGCAAATGCTATGTTGTCGATAGGATTAACCAAAGGTAATTTCTTACATTTTATTATGATGCATTATCTATAATTACTTTAAATTGCATTCGCCATTTTCATTGTTTTAGAACAAATATTTAAAGATATGAGAAAAAGAGGTTTGCAATATTACCCGATTTATAAATTGTCCTTTGGAACAATCAGACATGTTTACTTGTTTTCACCAGAGGATTTTGAGCTGGTAATGTCCAGCATGAAACACATAACCAAAAATGAGGTTTACACATTTTTACATGGATGGTTGGGCACAGGGTTACTTACAAGCGGTGGTAATAAATAGAAAACATTTTTAAAACCACTTTTATCTAGCAAAAACTTTTAGAAAAGTTTGTTATAGTTTGGCTCAAATCTCTTCAAAATATTAGTTATCCCTAAATGATAATTTTAAATATACTTAAGTGTTCCAAAATGAGACTACGATTTTTGACGTTGAAAAAAATTAGAACTAATTAAATAAATTGTTTGTCATGTGACACCAATCCAACAATCATTTCAACATTTAACTGAGACTGTTAACTTCACATTTCAAGTAAATTTTAAAATGTCACGATTTGGTTATTAAAAAAAAGTTTTGCTACGAACAAAAATGAGTTAAATGAGCATAGAAGAACTGACCAATGCCAATGTACTGAAAGATTGGGCGGTCAATATAAGGAATAAAGATTGGACAGAATTAAAAAAGCAACTGTTAAGACTATATGACTACATTTGATTTTATTATAAAAAATGTTCTGACCCAATATCCCTCTGACATTGACAAATGCCTCATAATTTTATGTCAATTTCCGTGCAATAAAATTATCTCGTACATTATAAATGTTCCAGGGATATTACAGCTGAACAATATTTATAAAAACTTGAGAATTTTAGAGGATGTTAAAAAATTAAGGCAATAAGCCATAACCTTCTTATTATCGTGCTATTCGTTATTGTCAAGGTTATTAACAAACAAAACATGCGTTAAAATTTACAAAGATGCATTAAAGAGTTATGTAATTTATATCTACTTTGAACCAGTATAAAATCATCGCTACTGATTCAATTAAATTAAAATTTGTACAGACAAGATTATTATTATATGAAAAAATTATATAAATTAGCAACGATGACGAATTGCACGATAATGAGAAGGTTATTGCTCATGGCACATTATTTATATATATATCCAATTTTCCTTTTAACGTAAAAAATCGTATGCTCATTTGGAAAGTTTTAACTAAATCATTTTTTTTTCTTAATGAGTTAGATCCCTTTAAATTTTTATTTACACTTAATTTTTGGAAAATGCTCATTTCTCTAGAATTAATTTAAAAGTAAGAGCGAATCCTTATTTTCATGTAAAATTTATAGGATCAAAATGGCAAACCAGAAGAAAAATTTTAACACCAGCGTTTCATTTCACCATCCTACAAGATTTTTTGAATATCTTCAACGAAGAAACAAAAACTTTGGTGCAAAATCTCTCAAAATTATCCAATGTATCCAACTGTATAGACGTCAAAGTTCCTATAACTGAGTTCACACTTGGTACTGTAGCTGGTGAGTATAAATTTTAAGTAAAACTCGAGATTTTTATAAATAATTTAATATTTTTGAATTAAGAGACAGCAATGGGTATAAATCTTAATAAAAATGGGGGTATAGAGCAAGATTACTACAAAAATGCAATATACGATTATGGAGATTTGATGATGCATAGAATGACACGTCCATGGCATTACAACCATTTCATTTATGGTTTGAGCCAAACATGTAGAAATGAAAAAAAAGCCACAACAATTTTACACTCCTTTACAAACAAAGTGATAGAAAGCCGGAAAAAACAATTTCAAGAGCAGGAACATGCGGAAAAATCTTATTCTACAAAGAAAAGGTTGGCTATGTTGGATTTATTATTGAGTTATCAAAGAGATGGGGCGGATATTACTGATGATGGTATAAGAGAGGAAGTTGATACATTTATGTTTGAGGTAAATTATTATACATAAAGGACATTCCAACTATTCCAGTTTATTTAGAAGGACGTTTGTATAAAAAATGAATTTCACGAATTGAACATTGTTGAATCATCTCAGGATGGTAAAATTCGTTTCTGGTCCAAACGCCTTCTAAAATTACTATGGGTGCCAATGGTTAATTGCATTATCTAACATATACCAAAATACACAACAACTGTGTGTTGTTACGTGATCTTAATATTATGGTTTTTTTGTTTACAGGGCCATGATACAACTTCGATAGCCCTTTGTTTTCTACTAATGATGCTAGCAAACGAAGAATACCACCAAAACCTAGTCTACGAAGAAATAATGGAAGTTCTGGGAGACCGGACTCCAGATTATAACGACTTAAACAACCTTAACTACATGGAACGATGCATCAAGGAGTGCTTGAGGCTGTATCCGAGCGTGCCTATGATTGGCCGTGTGGCTGGCGAGGAAATACAAACACATTCCGGCTACAAAATCCCGAAAGATTGCCAAATACAATTGAATATCTTGGACATGCACAGGAATCCTAATGTATACGATAATCCGGAAAAATTCGATCCCGACAGGTTTTTGCCGGAGAATTCCAGAAGCAGGCATCCTTTTGCTTATATTCCGTTCAGTGCCGGACCTAGGAACTGCATTGGCCAAAGATTCGCTATGATGGAGTTAAAAAGCACCCTGTGTGGGGTTTTAAGGAAGTTTAAATTAGAAGCAGTTGACACCCCTGAGGATTTGACGTTTTTACCAGATTTGGTGCTAAGGACAAATGGCCCTATTAGAGTCAAATTTATCCAAAGAAATTAATAAATTAATAATAAATGTTTAAGAAGAATTTGGTTATTGTTCACATTTATTTTAATGCAAAATTTGTTTAAACTTAATAAATGTAGAAGGCACAATAAGTTTATTTATTTATTAAATTATTTTACTTTGCTAATATGCTACTATGCTTTATTATAATAAATCTATCTATACTTATATGCAATGATTCATCAATGCCCAGAACATACCTCTGGACCTAAGATTTTTAGTGCACGATGGCATGGATAACCGTTCAGATTTTTTGAAATTCCATTGGGCCCCTTCTTAATTCAGTTATAATTATTCCCGGCACATTCGCCATTTTTGCAAATATTTAACGGCTGAACGGATTTTAATGAAATTGTGCACATGTCTTAGGTCTTTAAACGTAACGGAACGAAAAAAACATTATATTATTATATACAGGGTGTCTCAGATTTTAATCGGGAGAATTAAATAGTCAACAGAACGCAAAAATAAGAAGAACATTTTATATGAACTTGTACGCTTTAAAGCTTTGTTTTCGAGATAAATGGTATATATAAGTTAATAAAAAACAAGTATGATCACGCCACTGCTTTTTTATGAATTTTATACTATAATTGAATCGGTGAGAATAAGAACAGTACAAGTCATTTTTTTTAAATCTTAAAGTTAAAAATTCATTTTTGAGAGAAGATATAAATCATTTTACAAAATACGAATATTATATTTTACAAAATAGTTAAAATATTTTCACAAAAATGCATTTAGAACTATAAAAATAATTTTTTTAAATATTTTGTCAAAATTTTAACTTCTGGACTTGTACTGTTCTTATTCTCACCGATTCAATTAAATTAAGCAATTAAAAATACAACATTTTTATCTCCTGTACTTTTCCTCTATCTTGCTTAATTTTTAAGAAAAAAATTAAATTCTTTATCGTGACCATAATTTTTTCAGGGAGCAAACATGTAAACGAATTTAATTTTTTTCTTAAAAATTAAACAAGCTAGAAAAAAAATGCAGGAGACAATAAGTTCTATTTTTAATTGCTTAATCTAAAAATAATATTTAAGCGTCGCCTCTGAATTAACTACATTACTAAAAATCTACAAAGTGTTATTAAATTTGGTCAAGGAGTTTTTGAAATTTTTAAACAAATACTTATGTCGAAAACAAAGCATTACAACATAAAAGTTCAAATAAACTTTTCATCTTATTTTTGCGAGTTCTATCTGAAAAATTTAATCCTGATTAAATCTGAGACACCCTTTATATGACGAAGCCGCGTATACCTACAGCTAGTTGTATTATAATTTTAATTTTTAAGCTAAAATGCACTTGTACCCTTTTGCTTCTTACCCCTTCGGTTTTAACTTTCAATCAAAATTCTTAAAATGGGATTATAAAAATATATAATTAAGTATGACAAAAAAACTTCAATATCGTCTATGTATTGCACTTTTTTTAAAGCTATAATAGCTTTAATATTGATTGTATTTTTAATCATTAACATAAAATATTAAAACTTTTTAAATTTGTCTAATGAAATCATCACAACTATATTGATAAATTAGACTAATGCGTGATAAAACCATCTTAAAAACGAAAGATTTTCCAGTGAAAGTGACGGTCAAGGACGAAAATAATTTAATAATAATACTCGTCCTAACCACTTTCTTTCTTAATGCCCAATTCATTACGGAACATAAATTATCTAGACACCATGAAATTATTTCAAGAATGTTATAGTAGGTATACCTACATGAATTACCAATACATTAATTAGCAATCTTTCGGGTTAAGTGCTCAGGTATTTGCATGCCTTACTCTCTAAAAATGAAATAGTCAAAAATGACTAATTTAATATTAGTAAAGACGGGATATTTAGGTACTAAAAACTGAAAAATAGATACTAAAAAAAAGCATTTTAGGTTAAAAAAAACAGCATTTTAGGTAAAAAAAACATTAAAAGTTTAAGTTTCGTTTATAATTTTGTTTAGCCGCATACCCAAACACAGAACATACCCACAATAAACTATTTATATGCAATAAAATGTTTTACTGAGTGACACTCACTACACAGAAGTTCTATGACAGAACATAAGCTCAATACAAAGAAGGTAACTGTAAAGAAAGTTACTTACAGTCTGTGACCATAAGAAAAAATTCTATACCGTTGAGTTGCACGCCCTGGATAAAATATTGGCGGAAAAATTAAAAAGAACACAAAAAAATAAAATAAGTAAAAATACGTAAAAATAGATAACAAATATGTGAAAATAAACTGACAAATTAAAAAATATGTAACAAAAGTATAAAAAGGTAGTTTAAAGCAAAAACCTCCAAAAAAGGTAAAAAAGGTGAAAAAAAGTTAGGTTCATATAAAAGAAAATCTTTTAAAACACATTTTGGCATTGGTTTTCAAATAGTTACATCGTTGAAAAAAGGTACAATAACTAAAATCCCATCCCTAGTTATCAGAAAAATGTATTAAATGAGTACTTTTGGTGTATCGGAACATGCTTACTAAAAATATCTCATCTTAAAAAGGCAATCCAACAATCTTTAACAATGTTTGACTTAAAATGAAGAAGACCCAAACACCGTGATTATTACGAAACAGGTGTGGGAATAGGTAACCGAGTCGCCCACTAGATTGGCTTTCTCCATTGAGGAGAGCGCGCTTGTGTTTTGTTTACTACGCTCATTTGTTGTTAATTCACCGCGTCCGACGATCACCTGTAGCACGTGGTTGTTGTGTTCGGTAAAGGCAGGCAAAACCTGTGTGTGTGTAAAATTTGGAGAAAATACAAACTGTTTTTGTGTAACCAGTGTATTATAAAGTTTGATTGTTTTAATTATCTTAATTTGCACATAAAAGGTAGGTTTGATTGTTTTTGGTGTGAATCATTTTGCATTTAACAAATTTGTACGATGAAAAACAAATTATATAAGAACAATAAATTAAAACATGTGTAATTATTGTTGTGCCGCTTTGTTTTCTCACCATTTAAATAAAGAAAACTTTGACGCAACCTAAAACAAATGAAATACTTAATTATTGAAATTATAAATTTGTTAATTTCCCACATATGTATGTAGATAATCATAGTTATAATTTTTACACTATGATTTTTTAAATTACTGTATACTTTTATTTTGAACTAAATTTCCATTTTCCTATTTGCCAGTGATTTTTTAAAATGTATCCCTGACTGTAATATCACAAAATTCTTAATGAATTTGGCAAAGATATAAAAAATTAAGAAGCAAATAGTAAAAAAGTTTTTTTTTAATTTTCAAAAATTCCTGACAGATACAAACTTATTTAAGAAAAATGTCATTATTTCTGATACAATTATGTATGACAAAAAATTTGCTCGAAAAAAATATTCCTGCACAAAGGCTAAATAATATTTTCAGATTTTGTGTTTCGCTCATAGATTTTAACAAATTTGCAATATAAGGAGCCCATTTTTAAAATTATATTTAACCAAGTTTTCGTTTTAGCAGAATGGATAGACAGACTTTTAAAATGACACTCCAAAAAATATCGGGACAAATTAAATAAAAAACCCATAAGCATTTTATTTTATAAAAAATTGACAATCTCTTAATTTATAATATTCTCCCGATTTGTGATCTTGTAATTTAAAAAAATTGCAATACAGGAGCTACTTAATTGTCCTTGTGCATTTTTAAAATTATATGAAAAAATATTTTTTTACTCCCATTGAAACGCCCGTTATTGTACATGTTTCCAGTTTCCATTTTAATGACCTTTTAATTTCGCCGGCAGTAAACTAGATTTAACTTAATTTCGTGTGGAAACCCCACTGTGGATTACCCATAAAACATATTCTTTCCTTTCACTGCGAAAAACTGTTGTTAGTTCATTTTCAAGGAATACATTTCGATTTACACATACAAATTTGACATTTTCACCGGCGCGCTACAGATTCCAAGAATGGTTACTCTATTGTTTTATAGATGTCGCTCTATACAAGTATTTAATTTAAATCATTTTTAGATAATAATAAGTATTTTTCGCAGAAAAAGTATATATGCAACTAGTTTATAAACTTTTCTAGGCACTTGTTAAAAACTCGCTCGTGCCTAATTAAAATTCGTAAATAAAATGGCGTTAATCAAACTTGATACATAATATACAAAAAAAAATTTTTGCCCATTTTTAAATCTGCACCAAAAACTCGATACCTCAGACAAATCACAACTTAGTTTATATTATACTACACTGTATAATCCAAAAAAATAAACAATAATTGTTAAAATACTATTTATGGGGCCTTAGTTTAAACATTAAACATTTTTAAACAAAAATGAAATTGGATAAAAATAGGGAAGCCAAAATATTTTCAAAAGTATAATTGATTAGAAATGTTTAAGCATTAATTAATAGAATAACTCTTTTGTGGTTTTTAAAACTTATTTTTTTAATACGATTGTTCAAACACCATGAATGGTAATACTTTTTTTCAATTTAATTTAATTTAATTTGGCTTTGCTATGACTAATTAGGAAGAAAGTGTAAATGCTGAAGTGCTGAATTTTTAAATCCTGCATAAACAATTCTTCAAAAAGCAGTTTCTTAAAGTCGTGCTCTTTAGCAAATTTTATGAATGTGTACAATTAAATTTTTTAAATTTAATTAGGACCCATAGCTACACTACCAATGATTCTTGGTTAAAGTATTTGATTAAAAAATACATATGTATATGCGAATTTGTATATTTGGATATAAAAAAAGTTTTTACACAATATCCTTAAAACAAAAGCTAATTAAGCAAAATGATTGTCATTCTTTAAATTAGCGCACCCAAATGGAAAAATTAACGTTGACCTGCATCAAAATGGCTGCTGGCCAGTGTTATTTGTAAATTTAATATTTAACTTTTTTTGCAGGCAATTTTTAATGGTGACATAGTGATTCCACTAGAAACTTTTTCTGCCCAAATTTTTATTTTTATTTATATATTATTTTACATAATCAATTAGCTCCAAATATTACATATGTACATTTACATAATTTAAATAAAATACTTACTATATACGAGGTTTGTTCAGAAAATAACGGGAATTGTTAAATTTCGCGGGTTCAGGGGGTCCGGTTGTCATAAAATTTTCTTTATTATGTTGGTATACATGCCCCCGAAGTATGATAAAAACTTTAGTTGTTTTCATTTACTTTGTCTGTGGCAGCCGCTAAGGTTAGACGTGTTTTATGAGCTCGGCGATTTTTCGTTTCTTAAAAGAAATGGACTTTGTATCCAATTTTGCTTAAAAAATAAAATAAATTCTGTGAAATGTTAACAAAGTCCTACAGTGAGTCTGCTATAAGTAAAACAAGAGTTTACAAGTGGTATAAAAGTTTCCAAGATAGCCGTGAAGACGTTGAAGATGACGAACGCCCCGAACGCACAAGCACATTAACAACCGATAAAAACATGGAAAAAGTGGAAGAAATGGTTATGAACCATCAGAGAAGTCGCTGATGATGTTGGTATATCGATTGGCTCATCCCATGAAATTTTTTCGAATGTTTTGGGTATGAAATGCGTGGCAGCAAAATTTGTACTAAAATTGTTAAATTTTGAACAAAGTTTTTGGCCAAAAAGAATACTGTAATGATGCCCCAGCCTCCATATTCGCCAGACATGCCTCTGTCTGACTTTTTCCTATTCCCAAAAATAAAAAACCTTAGGGCCGTCGTTTTGCAAGCATAGATGACATTAAAAGCGCATCGCTGAAAGAACTAAAGGCTATCCCAAAGATCGAGTTTTAGAAGTGTTTCGAGTATTGGAAGAAGAGCTGACACATGTGCATAATATCCAATGGGGACTATTTTGAAGGCGACAACATTAATGAATAAATAAATATTTGTTTCAAAAAACGAAAATTCCCGATATTTTCTAAACATACCTATATATATACTAATAAAGTACTATATATATACTATATATATGTATATAGTATATAATACAATATTTTTTTTTCAAAATGTTTATAGACAGTATATACTATATACTGTCTATAAACATTTTGAAACAAAAAATATTGTATTAATGTTTATTTTTCATGGTCAAACACAACCTACGCTTGGCAAATTTAAATTAAATTTGTTAAAAAATTATTATGCCATTCGAATGCACCGTAACTGCATATAATAATACTTACGGTTTTTTTTTTGTATAGGAAACACCATTTTTGTTAAAACTGTTATGTTAAGAATAATTTATTGGTCGCTTATTAATTACATCGAGTAATCTGTGTTACATAAAAAATAATATTTACCAATATAAGTTGAATTTACTGTTAATAATAATTTAATTATTTTTCTTATTAACATTTATTCAGTTAATTTCTTTTCTAACTAAAACTAGATCTTACTTCGATAAAATGTATGAAGTTGTTTACTATTAAATTAATTAATTAATTGTTTTTGCGTAAAATTATATAATACTATTAATAAGATAGTAAAGAAAAGGATTTATTTGAGTACCAAAATTCTTATCTTGATATTGATTCTGATAAAAACGGTGTAGTGGTTGGCAGGTATCTTGCTACCTGCTTTTAGTCATTTTAATTAAAATTTCCCTCCAACTAGTTTTCGGTAGTTTACTACTTCATCATACCATTTTTGCCATCTCATAATCTTCAATTGTGAAGATACTATCTTCAAGATAGTATCTACTAGATACATAATTTCATTGCATACAGATCATTTGTAACGAGTACATTTTCCTTAACAATGAGGCCGCGTAAGAAATAAATTACAAAACCTTAAAAATTGTTTTTAAGTCTCACGTTTCAACGCGTTATTGCAAGAGCATTGTATAACTTATTCAGCTATACAGGTTGCTGCGTTTTTATAGTAGTTGCACTTTTATAGCGATTTTAATGTATCGGCGATCTTTTTACCAAGATGGTGCTGGTCTTAGACGGACTAGAAAATAGGTAAAAAGTGGATCACGGCAAATAGGTAGCTGTAGCTGTAGCCGACCGCTTAGTTAGTAAGAACTATTAAACATCTACTGTAAAGGAAATTTCAAAAAGTCCACTTATTGGCCAAGAAGCCTAATTAAGAAGTCATAGAATACAATGTTGCCTAATTATATACACTTGCTAATTATGAATTATTGTTTTTAATTTATCGACGCGTCGGTGACCTGGCACTACCTTGAAATTGTTAAATTAATTAAATAAAAAAAATCTAAAAAAATAAATGAGCTTTATAAAATAAAAAGTTTTTTATGATCAAAACTTTGTGGTTCCTACTGATCTTTGATATCACTAGACGGTACTAAAAAATGTAAAATCTAAATTTTACTATATTATATATATTTCAAAAATTATAATAAAAGAAACTAAAAAAGCAGTAATTTTAGCAATTTAAAATGTATATAAAAAAAATATCAAAAAACTCGGCAACGCTGTTATCGTGCATCAGCTGGTTGACAGATGTATTTTTGACAGTTTGTGTCAAAAACATGAAACTTCAATCAAGATCATCAACTTTGTTATTGTAAACAAAAAAACTCATTATTTTTTAAAAGCCCTAAGAAAATTATGTTCTACCTTTTTGTAGCTAAACGGTTTTAACTATCAGAAGCATAGAAAAAGGATATATCAGAAGAGCATGAGGTCGCAGATGTATTAGCTAACAGTGCATTTTAGACTTGCCATCTAGTATTTAGCATCCGATGTAAAAATTACAGTTATCTGTAGGTAGGACAAACTCGCACAGTAGGATAAATTTTTAAAAAATGGTAGGACAATTCCGTACAGTGGGATAAATGTAAAAATGGTAGGACAAAGTTCCACAGTGGGATAAATTTAAAAAAATCGTATGACAAATAGTAGTATAAATATAAAAAATTGTAGGATAAATTTTCATAATTTTTCAAATTTTTGAAATGTCAAAATTTTTACAATATGTAAATTTGGAAATTTTCAAAAAATTTGCAATTTTAAATGTTTTAAAAAAATAAAAATTTTAAAAAATTATGATTTTTTTTAATTTGCAAAATTTCCATTAATGTCTAAATTAATAATTCGATATCAGTGTCAGTGTCTATGTGTAAATTGAGCTTAAAAAGCATAGCTTCTCTCGTGCATCCATTCATGGACACACCTGCTTTAAACATGAACCATTTTTCTCAGATTTGATTGAAATTTACAAGTTTTGTAAACAGCACTCAAAACAACCGGTCGTGTCAAAATAAATATTTATTTTTTTGAACTTAATTAACTAATATAATTGTTAAAATTTGTAATTTCAAAATTTATTCATAACATTTTTACAATAAAGTTTAATTTATAAACGATTTGTATTACGAACTTTGTAATCAAAATCTTTAATTTAAGTGTAGGATTTAGTCCCATGTTATATTATAAAATGAAAGAAGGTTTTGCAATTTTTAAACAGTTTTAGGGACATTAGGCATATCTTAGAGAGTTTTACGACGACCTTAAGACATTTTAATACTTACAGTAGGATAAATTTAAAAAAATGGTAGGACAATTTCGTACTGTGGGATAAATGTAAAAATGGTAGGACAAAGTTGCACAGTGGGATAAATTTAAAAAATGGTAGGATAAATTTTCATAATTTTTGAAATGTCAAAATTTTTACAATATGTAAATTTGGGATTTTTCAAAAATTTTGCTATTTTAAATGTTTTAAAAAATTTTGAAAAATTATGATTTTTTTTAATTTTTTTTTTCAATTAATTGAAATTTCAAAATTTGTAAACTTTTCCAAATTTTTAAAATACATAAAATTGTCAAAATTTTTAAAATCCTGGGGAAGACACTTGCTCTATATGATGCGATGTCTAAACTAAAATTTTGTTAACGGCACTAAAAACAGCCATGCGTGTCAAAATTAATTTTTTTTAACTTGATTAACTAAAATACTTGTTAAAATTTGCAATTTCAAAATTTATTCATACCTATAACATTTTTACAATAAAGTTTAATTTAAAAACGATTTGTATTACGAACTAGGGGTGTGCGAATAGCGTTCGAATCGAATCGAATCGAATAGTACTATTCGATTCGAAATTCGAATCGAATAATTCGAATTTACGAATTATTCGAAAAATTCGAATTATTCGAAAATTTTCGAATAATTCGAAAATTTTTCGAATAATTCGTGGATTTTTCGAATGATTCGAAACTTTCGAATAATTCGCTAATTCGAATTATTCGATTCGAATTTCGAATCGAATAATAATATTCGATTCGATACGAATTATTCGTAAATTCGAATTATTCGCACACCCCTAATTTGTAATCAAAATCTTTAATTTAAGTGTATGATTTAGTTCCATTATATATTAGGATATCAAAGCAAGATGGTTTTGCAATTTTTAAACAGTTTTAGAGCATTTTTAGACAGTTTTGACTCTAAACTTTATACATTTTAATACAGTTGAGATAATAAAATATATATTTTAGACAGTTCTATAGAACTATTATAATACAGCTATAGCTTATAAGACAATTCTAAGTCAAACAAAGATTTATGACATTATTAGACAATTTTAAAACAGAAAATAATAATTCATCTTTTATGAATCTAGACATCGATGTCAGGTCAGTGTCTTTGTCTAGTAGTATATTAAGCTTAGGAAGCCTAGCTTCTCTCGTGCATCCACTCAACGACAGAATAGTTTCAAAAATCAATTTTTTCTCGATAATTCAAAAATTATTTTTGGAAACTATTTAAAAATTGTATTTTAAAAAAGTTTATATTTTTACCTAGGGATATATATGTAGGCTACATAATGTAGCTATAGCTACGGACAACAGTTGTTCCTATATTTTACAAACATGATAAAATATTTGTTTGTGTAACAATGTAAGAGCAATTGTAAGATAAGCATTTATTTTTCTTGCAAGAGCTCATTGTTAAAATAATTTGTATCTAATAAAAATAAGATACATTACAATAAAATTATTACAGAACTATGAAAATGAAAAGAGGAAGAATGAAATAACGCTATATGATCCAATTGAAATAATAAAATAATTATGTTAATGGTGCAAGCGTGCAAAAGTGTTCTCATATGCAAATAAAAATAATAATTCATTTAACGAGATAAGCCTTTCTCCAATCATTTCATGTTCGAAGCATAATATCCTTGTCTTTATTCAGGATAGATTTGCATAAACACAACACGATTAAAAGAAGCTAAGTCACACTTTTTTAAATCGCCTATAATGCTGAAAGTGAACGTGCTGAGTTATTTTACAATTACCCAACAAATATCATAAACTGGGAAAACGTATGCCTACAAGTTACATATTTATTAGATCTAGATCTTATACAATTAACCCTGCAGTCGATCCAAAGTAATGATTAACTTTCGAATGTATCTGAAATGAAAAAATGAGAAACCCGCCGGTTTGTTAAATGGTGTTTGCGTCTTTTAAGCACCGGTTAATGTATCGGTGCGCTTTTTAATTGTTGGGGGCAGGCGTGGTATCAATTAACACACTTTCTTGTGCAGCGCCTACCTAATTAAAAAATGCACAAAATACCACTTGCAAATTTAAAATTACATACCTATGAATTATATGTACGATACGTTTACTAAAGGTCTTAATGGTTGCACAATGCCCTAGGGTAACATTATGGAGGGATAAGTAGAGTTTTATCCCCCACATTTTATTAAGAGGATAATTATTTTTTTTAAATAAAATTAAGACATTATAATGTTTAAGTTTAAATAACTACACATTTACTACTAAGGGCCGGTTTATCAATGTCCAGTTAAAGTTGGAGTTAGTTATCTGGTAGATAATTTCCATGGATACCATTGTTCTCACAACGATCGATATAAAATTTAACCGTCAGATAGACTAACTGGAACTTAACTGGAGATTGATAAACCGGCCCTAAGTCAACTTTAAAGTATTTTTTACGGTTTTATAACGGTATAGATACGAAAAATTAACAAATTTGGGGAATTAGTTTATTTCGTTATTTTACCTACATAATAACCGTTTTAATCTCCTAAGAGAATAACGTAATAAAAACAATATAAATACCACAAATTTACGTAAAAATAACGCTATAATTACTAACTGTTTGCTCTCTGTTTCTAAAACCTTGATTTCTTTGCTCTTTAAATTTATAATTAACAAAATGGTACTTACAAAGTAATAAAATTAAAAAATATAACTCAAATTGTCAAAACTAATAATATTGTGCATTAAAACTCAAACGCACATTATTTTATTCATAAAAATAGGCACGATACATCTTAAAAATTATATGCCCTATAAATATTTTACGGTTTTAAGATAAATTATTGCTTGGGTAAAAATTCAACAAAACATAAAAACTACCAAATTATATAAAATCTTTTAAAAATCAATTAGTTTTAATCATTTTTTAATAACTAAAACTTTCCTTATTATATTTTAGAAAAATATTTATGAAAAAATATTTACTTAAATGTTTAGATAAGTAATCCATCTTAAAAAACTCATTATGGCGACCTGAAAATAAATTTCCCTTAAAGTTTTATTTTTCACTTTAAGCTCATTTTTCCTTGTTTAGTTAATATTAATAGTATTTATTACCACTAATAACCCTAAAAAATACCAGGCGACTTATGAGTAACATGTACCATTAAGTAAAATTTCTGAAGTTAAAATTACCGTTAAATTTTCCCTTTAGGTGAAATACACTTAAAAGTAATTTTCTTTCGTAAAAATTACGTCCCTCATAATACTTTAAAGTGTTGAAACTTAAGGGTTATTAAAATAGGTAAAAATAACATACATTGTTTGTAAATTCAAAGTATAAGTGCCTTAAGCGCCTCAAGCGGCATGCGCCACTTAAAGCTCCTCCCCCAAGGGCTTACCGAGGGATGATTTCTTCTAATATAGTTAGTCAGGCTACTGTAGCCGCTCTAGAAAGGAACATTGTTAAATAATTAAGCTACCATTTAAGTCATTGTATTATTCAGCAGTTAACTGAATAAAGAGTTAAGTTTACATACTTCGTCTTCAATTCCTTTCTACTAAGTATCACAAAACAAACAACTTTACATTGGTCCTTCGAACCGGATATATACATATCCAAAGCAAACTTCGCATACATACACAACGAGTTTTAAGTGCAGCGAACATTCATTTCGTATCAAACGTGGAATACATCGAGTGCTAAGTGCAGCGTACATTCATTTCGTATCATACGTGGAATACATCATACATATCGAGTGCTAAGTGCAGCGTACATTCATTTCGCATCATACGTGGAATACATCATACACATCGAGTGCTAAGTGCAGCGTACATTCATTTCATATAATACGTGAAATATATCATACACATCGAGTGCTAAGTGCAGCACTGCATCTACACATACGCATTGGAATAAAACATCATCGTCGTATAGGATATCCCATACGAGTCAGAAAGTGAGTACCTTCCTTTACATACTATTTTCCTTTACATAAGTCAGTATTGATTCGCAATCAACATGTCAGAGTTAAGTAACTTAACGCGAAAACGCGGTAGTCTCAAAACTAAATTTACGAACTTTTCGAAATATTTAAAATCAGTGGAAGATGAACTGAAAAATAGAATTTCTACTGCTACTGATACAGGTAGCATCGCGTTATCGGAAGGCACTATAGCCACTGTTAAAGAAACATTAAAGCGCATAACAACGGCATTTTCTGAGTTTGAACAAATTCAGGATGAAATTGAGCAATTAGTAATTGGGGACGATAACCTCCCCGAGCAATATGCGTACCGAGCAGATATCGATAGCACTTACCTTGATTTATATAGCCGATCACAAGAAATCGTTCTCGTACATAGTCCCAAACAAATTTTACCTAGTGATAGCAGTAGCAACGGCGAACCGCCGGGCTCAAACGTATTTGATCTAAGTAGTACGCGGTCAAGTTTCTTAAAATTGCCAACGATTCCATTGCCTATATTCGACGGTACTTTGCTAGACTGGTTAGAGTATCGTGAAACCTTTAACTCATTAATTAATAATAATTCTAAACTAGATCCCATTGAAAAATTCCACTATTTAAAATCATCAGTTTTAAAAACGCCTAAAGAGATAATAGAAGGTATAGCGTTTACAGCTGATAATTATACCCTAGCTTGGGATTTAATCTGCGATCGCTTTAATAATAATAGGCGTCTCATTGATTCACACGTAGAAGCTCTTTGTAATTTGCAACCTCCTCAAAATGAATCAGCCTATTTATTAAGAAAGGTTCTTGATGGCATGAATAAAAATCTGCGTGCGTTAAAATTATTAGGTCAGCCTACTGAACACTGGGACACATTAGTAGTCTATCTCATTTCGCGTAAATTCGATGAAAAAACATTTAGGGCTTGGGAAGAATACAAAGCAGAGCGTCCATCAACGACAATTAATGACTTAAAAACATTCTTACTCAACAAGTGCGATTTGCTAGATTCTTTAGGTCATAAATCTACCCCTAATAAAAATAACTTTAAATCCATTAAAACTACCTCTAAGAATTTTTACGTCTCAAATACAACATGTACCATCTGTAAGGGCACTCATCCTACTTACAATTGTAAGGAACTAATACATTTGGCGCCAGCAAATCGCCTGGAGTTTGTCAAGGCTAAGGGGCTTTGTATTAACTGCCTTAAGCCAGGTCATAAATCTATCGATTGTAAATCTAGTAACTGTAGAAAATGTGGTCGCAGGCACAATACTTGTTTACATATGGATGGAACAGGTACACGTAATTTACATGACATCAATCCAGAATCAAGTAGTGCCAATCATGGACCTACCTCGAATTTAGTTACAACAAACACTAGTAATTCATTTCATCAAGCTTTCAATGTTCAAACAAATACGCATGTATTACTTTCTACGATTTTGGTTAAATTACGTGATAAATTTGGTAACACGCATGAATGCAGAGCCTTATTGGACAGCGGCTCTCAGTCTAATTTTATAACGCAAAAATTGTGTAATAAGATGCACCTGTCAAAATCGGAAATTAATCACAGGGTTAGCGGTTTAAATTCGGCCTCTACTCAAATAAATTACCAAACAAAGATTCAATTAATGGCTCGGCATAACAATTTCGCACTAGATCTCTCTTGCCTAGTTATTCCAAAAATATCAGACCAACTTCCTTCTATATCATTAAACAATGTAAATCTTACATTGCCAAATGTGATTTTGGCTGATCCTACGTTTACCCGACCAGGCCCTATCGATATATTAATCGGGGCTGGTAACTTTTTTAACATATTGTCGGTTGGTCAAATCTCATTAGGGGCAGGAAAGCCAATATTACAAAAAACCCTCTTTGGGTGGGTCGTATCCGGACCTCTACAGCTTCCCAGTCATATAATAAATCAATCTGTATCTCAATGTAATTTTTCGAACGACTTAGCTTATAACTTGTCCCAATTCTGGGAAATTGAAAATATTTCAATGCCTACATCGGCTACAATATCCAAGGAAGAAAACTTTTGCGAAGAACATTTTGTAGAACACACAAGACGCGATGCAGATGGTCGATTTATAGTAAACATTCCTTTTAAACGTGATCCTAAAATATTGGGAAATTCTTACGAAATCGCCAGGAAACGCTTTTATGCTCTTGAGCGCAAATTTAATTCAAATGCTGAATTAAAAGAGTCTTATACTTCATTTATAAATGAATATATTGAGTTAAATCACATGAGTTTAGACAATAATCGTACATCCGCTACTCATTCACATTATTTCCTTCCGCATCATGCGGTAATTAAAAATCACAGTCTAAGCTCCAAAACAAGAGTTGTATTTGATGCATCCTCAAAAACCACGACAGGCATATCTCTTAATGATATTCAAGCCATAGGTCCCGTTATCCAACAAGACCTTTTTTCTATTGTATCTCGCTTTCGCAAATACAACGTTGCCGTTACTGCCGATGTCAGATCACTTCAATCCATTTTATGGCGCCAGAATTCTAATGAACCGTTAAAAATATATAATTTAAACACAGTCACTTATGGCACAGCATCTGGTTCTTTTCTTGCGATAAGATCTTTGCAGCAGACAGCCCATGATCATAAATACATCTATCCTCAAGCCTCTCAAGCCATCCTACGGGATTTTTATGTTGATGATTTTTTATCTGGTTGCGATACATTAGACAAGGCATTTAATATACTTTTGCGAGTTGCGCAAAGGGAATCGTTCTCACAAGAATACGCTAAACTATCACAAGGTAAAGGTCTTGGGCACAAAAATAAATTGTCGGCATTAAATCCTATTTTTGATGATAAATTGATCAGGGTGGGGGGCAGGTTAAGCAATTCTAATTATACTTATGATAAAAAACATCCGGTTATTTTGGATGCTAAACACCCTCTCGCGATATTATTATTTTTATATGAGCATAAACGTCTACTGCACCCTGGCCCTCAGCTTCTTTTGTCATCAATTCGCGAATACTGCTGGCCAATAGCAGGTAGAAATCTTGCAAGAAAGGTTACAAGAAATTGCATAACATGTTTTAAGGCCAATCCTAAGAGCAATAATCAAATTATGGGAAATTTACCTGCCGACCGTGTAAATATTAATAGTCCATTTAATGTCGTTGGCACTGACTACGCCGGCCCATTCACCCTTAAGGATAGAAAGGGCCGTGGCTGTAAAACTTTAAAGGCATACATCTGTTTATTTGTTTGCTTTGCCACCAAAGCAATTCATATCGAATTGGTTACTGCATTAGATGTCGAGCATTTCTTATCGGCTTTTAAACGTTTTATTGCTCGGAGAGGTCGTCCTTCTCGCATTGTATCAGACAATGGTACCAATTTTGTGGGCGCATCATCTGAATTACGCAATCTATTTAAATTTATTGATGATAATAATGCTTTTATTTCTAACGCAATATCAAATGAAGGAATAAACTGGAGTTTTATTCCTCCAAGGTCTCCACATTTTGGCGGACTTTGGGAGGCAGGTGTAAAAAGCGTCAAACACCATTTAATTCGCGTGACAAAGGGCAGTATATTTACTTTTGAGGAATTTTATACAATTTTAACTGAAATTGAATCAATACTGAACTCCCGTCCAATGACCCCTCTTTCAAATGATCCCCATGACTTGACTCCTTTGACTCCCGGTCACTTTCTAATCGGAAGGTCGATAACGAGTTTACCTGAACCTGACTTGACTCAAATGAAAACTACGCGATTGTCGAGATATCAACACTTAATTCAGATTCGACAACATTTTTGGTCACGTTGGTCCAAGGAATATATTTCCGAACTCCAGGTGAGGTCTAAATGGCATAATGCGACACCCGGTATACCCATTGGAGCACTGGTCGTGATCAAAGAAGACAACGTTCCTGTAATGCAATGGAAGTTGGGGCGCATTTTAGAAAAACACTACGGTACGGACAACGTGTGTCGTGTAGTGACAGTGAAAACACAAACGGGTGTGTTTAAAAGAGCAATTTCAAAGGTGTGCGCGCTTCCGATCGAAGAGAAAGGTGCCCGTGACTAAAAACATTAAACATTAAACATTGTATATAAAATTTAAAATTACTTGTTAATACTGATGTAGTTAGTATTTAGTTATTAATTTTAGCCCTAGTGAATATTGTTTGATTCACTATTGTACTAATGTTTATATTTTATTATTTATGCCCTAATAATTCATTGAAAGGCCTCCTTTCAAGGTGGGCGGTATGTTTGTAAATTCAAAGTATAAGTGCCTTAAGCGCCTCAAGCGGCATGCGCCACTTAAAGCTCCTCCCCCAAGGGCTTACCGAGGGATGATTTCTTCTAATATAGTTAGTCAGGCTACTGTAGCCGCTCTAGAAAGGAACATTGTTAAATAATTAAGCTACCATTTAAGTCATTGTATTATTCAGCAGTTAACTGAATAAAGAGTTAAGTTTACATACTTCGTCTTCAATTCCTTTCTACTAAGTATCACAAAACAAACAACTTTACATACATAAAACTAATAAAAAAGTTTTAGTTCAAAGTAAATTTTTAAGGTTAATTTAACAAAATATTTACTTAAATTAAGTAATATTGTCTCAAACTCTACGCTTTTACTTAAAAAGCTGCTTGGCCAAAATCGAAATTGATTTAAAAAATATAAAAATGTACTTAAACATTAGGAATTCCTATATTATTTTAACTTCGAACACTGCTGTGACAATTTTGACAGATTTTTCTTGACATATCCCATAACCTATCATTCTGCATTAAGAAATTGCTAATGTCATTGATTTTGCCGGTTATTGCGACTAATTTACACTAGGTCAAAAAGGTAACCCTTCTAGACTGGCCTATAAACTCACCGGACATTAATCCTATTGAGAATTTGTGGTTGTACTGCCCTACTATAAACGCATTTAGAATTTAGCGTTTTCTTGTGCTATGATAAAGCTATGGACATTTTGTATCTTAATTCAACAAAGAAATGCAGTAAACTACATATCTTATAAGTTAAATAAATCAATAAAATACCTACTGCTTTTTATAAAAATGTAGTTTAAGCTAATTTTCCACAAATTTCTTGTTTAGCAGTTACTGCCTTTCTCCATAGTTGGGCAGTATATGCAAGGACAGGTTAAATAATACTAAAATATTTTGAAACTAGTACTCTTTGAATTTTTTTTCAATAAATAATATTTAACGTAAATCTATTTGTGTTCACATTAATTCGCACAATACTGTAAATATTATTCAATACATAGCATTAAAACATTGAAGATTTCACTTGTCCATCAAACATAAAATCTTAATTCAGTAAATGAATTTCAGTTGACAATCGGAAAAGTAATTAAGGGATTCTTTATTTCTAAAAGAAAGTATATTATAAATATAATAAAATAAAATTGAAAGTAGGTACCGCTTACAACAATTACACACAATTACTAGAAGACAGTTTTGTCATGCTTTCGAGGCGTTACTCTTTAACATTTATCTACCGATAAAAACAAGATTACTTGTTAAACATATGTTAAAACGAAAAGAGTGCCGGGTACCTACAGATCTAAAAAAAAGTCGTTATACCTAATTATGGATAGTAAAAATCGCATTTGCATTTGCAAGAACGGAATCTGAATACTTACGGTTTGTTTAATTATCCAACTTATGTAAAGTGAAAACACAGGTTTATAGCTAATGAATAAATTATCTTTTTGTTTAAAGTTTGTTAATGTTTATTGACCAAATAAACCAAAAACCATTAATCATGTTTAGCAATGGTGTTAAGATAACAATTGCTAGCGCAAATTATAGTCTATAGACAATAATCATAATAACATGGTTTCTATGATATTTGAATATGTGAAAATGGTTTATTAAATAAAATTAAAACAATTACTAAATTGTGATAATTTTAAATTAAAATTATCAGTAAATATAATTATGTATTTAAATGCCTACAGGTTTATCATATAAAAATAAAAACATATTTATCTAGCATTCGCAAATATCTTAATAACTTGAGAGAAGTAAACATTATTTTCATTATTTTAGTTTTAGTACATTTTTGATACTTTTAGGAGAAATAGGTATTCAAAAATTATAAAATAATACGCTAATAGTTCTTTTTAAGGTGCTTATTGCAAAATGATAATAAAATAATAGAAATCGGTTCATTTTAAATTTGCATATTTGAAATTAGTTTAATAAATAAAATTATTAGACTAATAAATTATTATTAGTAATAATTAGTAAATAATTATACTGGTAGACAATTTAGCCACAAGATAACCACATACTTATTCGCTATATTTTGTATAGATGACCTTGTTTCCTTTTTTGAGGGTCGATTCGCGGTATAATTTTACCTTATGCGCATAGTCAGTTCATAAGCGGGGAATTTATACCATAGACATAGTAAGTCAACTAAATAAAATATAGGATATATCAAATTTTTCTAAATCATTTGCTTACATCGCCTAGGTTAAGCTTAAGTAAATAAAATTGCCATAGTATGCATATTATGTAAAAGCCACAATCCACACAACAAGTTCTGTTCTATCTCATGCTAAAAAATACTAAAAATCACTGCAACACTGCACAGAGTTTAACGGCGGCCATTTTTGTTGTTCACAATTCTTGTGCTTTGGGTTTGTGCTGTTTAATAATTGTTTTAAACGTTGGGTTTCTTACAGAGGCACTTGTAAGCCTCAAATAAGGCCTTTAAGTGCTAAGGACAACCATTTTACTCCTCTTTTATAATAAATATACCCTATTCTATCAGGGCTGCCAAATGACAATTTGAAGGTTAATTTGTGGGTTATAATTTAACCTTAAAATTGACATTTGACAGTTTTATGACAGCCCTGATAGAATACAGTTTATTTTTTCACAATAGAGGAGTAAAATGGTTATTCTTAGCACTTTAAGGCCTCTTTTAAGGCTTTCTATTAGAAACACAACGTTTAAAACGATTATTAATATGTATAAACAGAGCACAAACCCAAAGAACAAAATTTGTAAACAACAAAAATGGCCGCCGTTAAACTGTGCAGTGTTGCAGTGATTTTTTGTATTTTTAGTACGTGATAGAACAGACCTTGTTGTGTGGATTGTGGTAAAAGCCACCAAAAATCTCGAATACACAATGCCAAAACAATTGGTATATTACCTAGGTACAACAAAAAACAAAGAAAATGGTTAATTATAAAAACCATCTACATTTTAGTAGTATTATGTCTATGATAAAAACCTTTTGGCTACGTGGTAGAAATACGATGTTGTCAAATTCTTGCTGTTATAAACATGCCATTATAAAATCAAAAATATCATTATTTTGCGTGTTTATTATTGTCAAATGCTTTTTTTCATACAATTAATATACAATTTATTAAAACATATTTATTATAATTCCCAAATAGGGACAAATATATGGTATTTTTTTTAAAACCGGCATTGACGCCACGCATGCGCCTCAATGCAATCTCCAGTGTGATTCTCAATTCCCCTACTTTAACCCCACAAAAAGAAATAATTTGTATCATAAGGTTGTTTTTCTGTAGAAAGAACTCACAGTTTCCTTATAAGGATTAGGGAATTTTTAGACAGTTTGGACTCTAAACTTTAAACATAAGGCACATTTTAGACAGTTTTAACTGTGAGAGGTTTTAATACAGTTGAGATAATAAAATATATATTTTTAGACAGTTATAGAACTATAGAACTTACAGTTTCTTTATAATCTATGCTTACTTTATTATAATACATTTAAGACAATACTAAGACAAACAAAGTTTTAGGACATTTTTAGACAATTTTGATGCGGGTTCAAAACATTTCCGAAGATAACACAGTACAACCCGATTTTCCTCCCATGAAAAATTTTAACAGATTTGAAAAATAAAGGTTAAAAAAAAACGTACCCGTGTCTCACCGTTTCACGAAATCACGTCATTTAATTTTTTTACGCAGGCATTCTTATTATTTTAACCTAAACAGATTTTTAATTCTCTATTTTGTTATAAATCATTTTTTTTCTTCAAATATTTTATGTTTTTACAAAATACAAAAATCATACTCAAAATAACAATTTAATTTTTTTTAAGTAAAAAAATATTTCTGGTTTTAATTTTGATTTTTTTTTAATATATTACCTACTGTATTATAATACATTTAAGACAATACTAAGACAAACAAAGTTTTAGAACATTTTTATAAAACAACAGATTTGTATTTATCTTATATTAAATATATGTTGGACACAAATCTTGATCTTTTAGTTTGACGATTATACATTGCTTTCGAATCTATGGTGGTATCACAACCTAAAAACACCACTTGATATACAGGGCGTTTCACATTCGTGGTCCATCGGATGTTTCTGGAGAACGGAAAAAATATAGATTTGAAATTTAAAAGCGTTTATAATCCATTAAGTCTATTTTTTTAAATATGCAACATAAAATGCAACTTCCGGTTTGACCGGAAGTGAGATCAACTTTGTTATTTCAAATAGAACACCCCATATAAATATACATTTTTAAATTCTACATAAAATTCTGAATAAAATTACTATACCATGTCCTATACCTAAAGTGAATAGTTTTCTAGATATTTGCTATTAGGTTTACGGATATGGGGGAAAATGTTTGGAATCTTAAAACATTGTTTAAAAAATTCCATGTCAATTCTTTAACATTTTTCAACAAATTACCCGAGAAACCCGAGAAATGTAACAACCGGTATGTTAAGAAATTCACATGGAATCTTTTAAACAATGTTTTAAGATTCCAAAAATTCCACCCCATTTCAGCAAACCTAATAGCAAGAAACTTTCTTGAAAAAAGTTATAGGCTATTTTTGATTAACGCGCATTTGTGATATTTTAACGGAAAAAAATAATAACTCCAAAACTATTTACTCTAGGTATAGGACATGGTACAGTAATTTTACTCAAAATAAATAATCTTAATGGTTGTTCATTTATTCAGTGAATAAATTTTTCATAAAAATATACTGTCTAGCTTAGCTGTTATCGAATCTGTTATATTATGTGCCGAATACCGTGGATAACATTTTATTGGATCGCATTAAAAAAAAAATGACGTGATCAGAAAAAACGCCGAGACACGGGTATCATTTTTTTAAGTCTATTTTCAAAATCTACACTGAAAGAAATTTGTTGCTAAAAGTAAATACAAATTTATACTAAAAATTTTATACTAGTGCTTTACACATTTATAGTACTGTTTATTATGAATGTATGTTAAATTTTGTAATACATTTATTGTAAAGAAGATATGTTAGATCTAAATAAAAATAAACTTACCCTTACTATAAAATGTAAACTATAAGTGAATTACAGCAAAAAAATATTGCTAGAAACACATTTATATTGCTAGGGCAGCAATAGGCTGCTAACCAAACGAATATATTTGTTTTAGCAATGTATGTGGTAGTCCATATATGAAACATAAAATATATTTGCCCTAATTATTTTTTTATTTTACTTTAGTATATATTTCTTTCAGTGTATAGAAATTTTTCATTGGAGGAAAAAAAAACAAATTTTGTCGTACTGTGTAATAGTTCATCTGTAATAAATCTTTTTGTTTTTCAGATCCTACACAAAATGGATGATATATATTGGAACTCCATATCGTTCGGCAGTGAAGAATCCCTCCAGGAGCCAGTCAGCAGGCCCTACGTGGACCCCTGGGACCTGGAGAACTACGCGTACATCCGAAGTCATTTGGACGCAGAAATCAGTTCGGAACAGAGTACAGGCGACGAATTCGCCGAACAAAATTCGACTTCCTTCAGTTACATCCCGGGAAGCCGCGGTATGACGCCACCGAAACGTCATGGTGGCGGTGGTGGGGGTGGGAAATACGATTCTCTGATGACCGAACAGGGGGGTTATGCGGCTATAGATGAGGTGAATATTTATGACAGGAGGCCCAAAATTGGTGGGAGGAGAGTTAGAAGCCACAGCAGAGATATCGACTTCGATTCAGGTAATTAAAACGTTAAATTTTAGTTTAATTTAATTCTTAAAGATAAATTAAATATTTCCCCACATAACATGCTATGGATATGGATATTTTATGGATTTACTTGATATATTCATTTATGTATATCCATTTGTGAATATTTTATGGATTTACTGAATATATTTTTTCATGTATATCCATAAAATGTCCATAAATGGATGTACTTGATACATTTTTTCAAGTATATCCATTTATGGATATTTTATGGACATCCTTTGTATAACTTTTATATAATAAAAAATTATAACTATAGTATATAAATATAGTATATTATACTATAATAGTATACTATAGTTTTAATTTTTTTACTGAAATTTTTAAATTTTATATTATAAGCTTAGAATATACACTGGAATCAGTGTATCCTTTGAAAAATCTTTTTTTCTTCACTTGTTTGAAAAATTCCCTCTTGTATAGAAAAATAATAAAATTAATTAAAAAAATAAATAACTTTTAAACAAAAAACTAAGTACAAGACAAACCTATAAAAAATGAAACTATGTGGAAACATAAACACTGTAATATAAATTTAAATTTTTATTATTGCTGTTTAATTTTTGTGTAAAATTTATTTAAATTTTTGGGTATTTGAATTAGTTTTAAAAAAATCCCGTTTTGAGCAATTTTTTCCAACGATTTTTTGTTGAAAATTCCCGCTACGCGTCTGCACTATTTACTCACAGTATTTATAAGAGAACAAACTTAAACTTAACCTAACAAATATGACAGGTAGTTTAAATTTTAAAAATAATGCACAAACACCATGTGACATGCGCATTGACTTGACGTTTAATTATCGAAAATGCAGAAAATCTTGTTTAAGTTTTTAAGTTTTGAGTATGTTTTTGATTTATGACTGGTTTGGTAGTGGTAAGGCGCCTCCTTGCTAAATTTAAAAATCCGCTATGGGTAAGAATTTATTTTTATTTCTTTTTCAATGAGAAGTGCATTTATATATTTTTTATTTTTAGGAAAATCAAGAGGCGTCATCTCTATTTTGTTTATTTAAAAAAAAAAATTTTTTTTGTTTGTTTATTTTTAAAAAATAATTTTTTTTGTTTTTCAAGATTTTTATTACATACCCTAATATAATAACAATATGTTATGGATATCCATTTTCGGGTTTTTTAATATACATAATATATACCATGGATATATTATGGACATTCAGGAATATACATCATGGATATACTATGGATGTCCATATTACGAGTTTTTTAATGTACTTGATATATGTCATGGATATATTATGGACATCCAGGAATATACATAAGATATACGTCATGGATATACTATGGATATCCAAATAGAGGACAAAATCATATTTTATGGATATCCATGGTATATCCATACGATATTCGCGAATATACGAATATGCATAGATGTATATCCTATGTATATCCTATGTATATTTTCTTGTTATGTGGGTCGGAATGTCTAAAAAACAAAATCCTTTTAAAATTATTTCTCTAACTTAAGTAAAACGTCGCATCGGTCATAATATCAGAATTTGAATCTTTCTCTTTTTTATAGAACTATTAACCAATTAATTTTTGTGGATCTCCATTGGGGATTGTAATCCAGCAGGGTTTTTAATCCAGCTGGATTTTTGCTGGATCAACATTAGGGTGCTTATTATATTTTAGAGCGACATTTTTTTATCCAAAGTCCCACCTGAAAATCTTGTAACCGATCAGAAAACAAAAATTGTATGCTATTACAAAGCTCTTAATCTTTATTTTAAGCCGTTGCTATTCAATTTTTAAATATTTCCCTTTAAAAACCATTAAAAAACAATGTTTCATTATTTTCTCCTTCCGCTCGTACAGTAAGAATATTTTTTTCGAATTTCGGTTCTAAAATATTTATACAGGATGAAATTATCTTCAAAAAAGTCTATTTAAGCAAGTCTGCAAGTTGAATATGTTCTTCACAAATTGACGTTCTACTCGAAAATCTTCTATAATAGCAGTAAATCGTATTTGGAGACTAAACTATTGATTGTAGATAAAAAACGTAAATAACAATTTTGTAGGGAATTTTGTGCCCTACAATTTTGTTAAGAAATATTTTTCTGTATCACTTATCACTCTTTCACGTAACTCTAATAGTATAGTTATTACAGTCGTCAGAAACTGAATTTTTAATAATTTGACACTTTGAGTGGCTGTACAAGCTAAACTATAAGTGATACAGGAAAATATTTTTGAACAAATTTGTAGGGAACAAAATTCCCTACAAAATCGTCATTTACGTTTTTTATCTCCAATCAATAGTTTAGTCTCCAAATACGATTTACTGCTATTTTAGAAGATTTTCGAGTAGAACGGCAATTTGTGAAGAACATATTCAACTTACAGACTTGCTTAAATAGACATTTTTGAAGATAATTTCATCCTGTATAAATATTATAGAACCGAAATTCGAAAAAAATATTCTTACTGTACAAGGGGAAGGAGAAAATAATAAAACATTGTTTTATAATGATTTTTAAAGGGAAATATTTAAAAATTGAATAGCAACGGCTTAAAATAAAGATTAAGAGCTTTGTAATAGCTAAAAATTTTTGTTTTCTGACCGGTTACAAGATTTTCAGGTGGGACTTTGAAAAAAAAATGTAGCTCTAAAATGAAGCACCCTAATCAACATCAATCTAGTTTGATCCAGCGCGGATCCAGCAATTTATAAATTATTTATATATTATATTATTTTTTTTAATACTTTTTTAAAACTTTTATTATTATTTAATATTTTCAATTTGTAGAAAATAAAAAATAAATGAAATAAAGTTTGAATTCGACATCAATTCATTTAATTTATTGATATTTCTAACTAAATTTTTTCATTAATATATTTTTTGTAAACATATTAATTTTACAAATTTTCATCTTTTGTTAATTTTTAATCTCTCTGTGTAATATAGGTTTTTTTTTTAATAAATTAGTTAAAAAACTGATTAGCTAGCTATACTATATTAAATTTCTTAATAATGTAAACTCAAATAAATGATAAGTAAATAATATTTTTACAGGACTGAATAAATTTTCTGAAGAAAAGCGTTGCACAATTTCATATATTTCAATTTTTAGTACATTTATCCTCTTTTAAACCCCATAATAAGAATTATATGTACTGGACAATTAAATATATGTATGTAGAACATTAAACTAATTTCTACTTAAAAAGCTTGAACAAAATTAATGTAAAGATTTTAAGATAATTATCTTTATTATTTTTCATAATAATTATTATCATAAGTTTTATATTTTTTTGTTCCCAATTTAACCACTGTAATGTAAAGTAATGTTTATAAATAAATTAAAATTAAAATTCAGTCAAATTACTCACAATTTTCAAAAAAAAAACCCGGGCTACAACGCGCTGCGTGAAACTTTATCAAGCGAGAGCGAAAAGTGCAGTGTAGAAGGGGGTGTCGCAAGCGTGACAGAACGGTAACGCTGTCAACGTACTACTAAAAAATGAATTAGTCAAAAATGACTAATTGTCATAGCGAAAAAGCCGCCATTAATAATTCTCGTCAATAGCAATTTGTATCCCGAACATTTAGCAGTCAATTTCCATGTAAAGTAAAATTGTCCCCTGAATCAGAAAATGTCGTCAAAAGTTAAAAAAGTAGTTTTTGAGATATAGTCAATTTTCCATTTAATATGGAATTGAATATATCACAAGTACTGCTCTACTTTCATAATTTTTGACGGTATTTTCGGATTCAGGGGAAAATTTTACAAAAGAATTGGCTGTTAAATTTTGGGATACCATGGTATGCCATGGTTAACCATGGTACAAGTGAAAAAGTAGCCATTAATAACTGTAGTAATTAGTCATTTTTGATTAATTCATTTTTAGAGAGTAGACTTTTGCGCCATTATTTGAAAAGTAAATTATTTGCGGATACGCAGGCTGAAAAATGCGCTGGATCCAGCAATTGCAATCCATAGTCTCCATGTATATATTTACGCATAAAAGTAGACTTTTAAAAACAATGTGAAGCAATGGTACACACAATTTTATAAATTATTTATAAGACTAAGGAATCCAGAGTAGGTTACCATAAAATTACATACAGTTACTTCTGATGAAATAATAATTATTATTGTTTTAAAATCAAGAAGAAACTGGAAATTTAAACATTTATACTTTGATTAAACTCATTAACTTTGCACAAGAATAAAATTACAAATTAGATAATTTTGATTTTTACTTTATTAGTTCGAATGATAAGTTACTTTGTAGTTTAGTATACAGAGTAGGGTCAAACATCTGAAAACATATCAAAACCAAAAATTCCACATGTGAACATTTACCCACATTTTATCCAATTTCTTCGCTACTATATTTTGTTTATATAATGATTTTACAAAATTAGAAATATTCTTTTACTATTGACCTTTTGGAGGTCAAAAGTAGATCATAACTCACATTTTATTGGACAGTTTTCTAGAAAATATTGAAGCATTTTATTTTGTGAAAACCAAACAACATTGTAATGAATATTTACCAGGCACACTTGACTGTAATTAAAATGTAAACACGCACTTACGTTAGGTATTAAAATCACGTTCGTATGAAAAACATTTGCATTTGTGTACGAACCGCAAAAAGGGAAGTTGCAAAATCGGTCGTTAGCCATAAACAAATTAAAAAAGGTCGGTTTCCTTCAAATTAATAAATATAATGTTATTAAACTAACTGTTGAGCAATTAAGAAACTTAAAAGCCTTGCATATTAAAAAATTTTAATTTTTATTATCAAGATAAATAATTAAGTATTTGATCTTATCACAATCGAATTACATTTAATAACAACCAAAATTATTAACAAACAATTTTAACAATTTAAGGTTCCGAATACACTTTTTTTTAACTGTGGAGAAATTTTGATACATTTCTCCAATGAGACCACACGATTTTAATTTTCTCCACCGGAGTATTTAACATTACTATGGTGGTTCATTATTAAAAAAAAAATTAATTGACAATGAAATTTGTCATCAAATCTGTCGTTATGGTAATTACACAAAATTGTTATCTTCTTCAATCAAAAAACCTCCAAGGCTGTAAAAATAACTATAGACCATAAAAATATGCCCTGATGATAAAATGTTGTATGCCAATCGGTCTTTTTGTAATTCGCTCAATTGTATGCTTTTCGCTTAAAGAAAATTTAATATATGAAAAATGCAAATATAAACTCAACAATTTATCTTAACACGCAAATTTCGTAAAAAATCTGCGTACCCAATTATTATAATAAGAGCTAAACATTAAATTCCTTGCACTTTCCCTTTTATTTCCCTGCGAACTCTGGCTCTTCAGTTCCCTGTACTTTCTATGAACAATATGCACAATAGAACTGAATAATTATTATTAGGACTGCCACCAGTGAAGTAACCAATTATTACACAATTCGCATTAAGGTTTTTTCTATTGATATTTATTATGATTCTGGGAAATGATCTGCTTTAAACCATAAACTTATAATTATTACGCTTAGACGCTAAGAAATTTGTGAATTTTTTAATTACTTACTTCATTTTTCGACACGCTCTTATAAGTCGTTTATGTAAATCCAGGCTATAAATTATGCAATAGGTAATAAAAATTACATATTTTTTTATATTATAGAATATCAAAATACCATAAACAAGACATTTTTTTTATACCAATTTGTCGCTTAAAATATATTTTATTAGGGGCCCAGGAGTAGCTTACCATTGCCAGTGAAGTATAGGTACTATGTATATTTAGTATATTTTTTTTACTAACACCTTTCAAACGCTCATTATCGTAGATGTTTCCATGACACTAAGTGACCTTTTAAATACACATTGACATGTTGTGGCTTTATGGCGCTTTAGTTACGGGCTGAAGTTAGCAACAGGTTTTTAGTCACGGGCTGAAGATAGTTTTAAGTTAGTTGACAGTTGTCAAATGTCAATAATCGTTAAAATAAAGTGCCTTTCTTGTAAAATAATACTATCTGTGAAAATTATTTTATTACCTCAATACAAAATATTAAATAGTTTCTAGACGCCAAAATTTGAAAAGATTATATGAACGTTTGCAATGACCTTTTAATTTTGCCGTAGTAGTGCAGTTAACTAGATTTAACTGATAAAGGGGTTACAAATTTTGCGTACACTGCTCATAAAACATTCTCTTTTCTTTCATTGTAAAAAACTGCTTTTATATCGATTGTTAGTTTATTTTTAAGGGATAAATCTTCATTTACACACAAAAATTTGAGATTTTAACGCCGGTAGATTTCCAAGTTAGAAATTCTAACGGGAATTCCAATAAATACAACTGTCTCTTTTTCCCGTGTAAGAATTTTTAAAACTTTGTGATAATATTTTGCAAAAAATCAAAGGATAAACTATTTCCCTAACATAGATAATCATATTTTGAAGTTATTTTAATATTTTAGAGTATCATCAATTGTTAAGTTTAATTAAATAATAACGAAGAATGTTAATGGTAAAAATTAAATTAAAAATGTTTATTGGGATAGTTACTTTATTCTCGTATAGATGTCGCTTTATAAAAATATTTAATTTAAATCATTTTTTTGATAATATTAAGTATTTGTCGTAGAAAAAGTATAGTATGCAACTCGTTTATAAACTTTTCTAGGCACTCATTTAACTAAGCACTCGCTTGCAAGCTCGATTGTGCCTAAATTAAATGACTAAAATGGCGTTTATCAAACTTGATACATAATATACTATTATATAACTTATTTAAAAAGAGCAAAGCATACTTTAGAATATGAAGAACAAGTTTTAGAATAATAAATCATATTTAAGTAAGGAATAAATAATCTTACCAAGTATCTTTAGTACCCACATAATCTTTTTCCTGTGGAAAAGTGAAAAACCGTGTACAACACGGTCTAGAAACTGCTTTAATTCCTTTTTTGCACATGCACATTAACTAAAGTATCGTACTGTCACATCTTAAAAAAACATTTAAAATTGTTAAAAATGATGACCTTTGATGATTTAACGAAAATAGACTAATTAGGACAGCGCCGGATTATAAAAATTTGCGCCCCGGGTCTAATAAAAATTTTCCGCCCCTACCTATATAATAAATTCAAATAAATGTCACTTCTTAAAAGGATTTTATTTAACCATAAACATTAACGTTGTAGTATTTTTTCGAAATTTTTTTGATTTTGGAGATCAAATAAAAAAAAATAAGTCTAAAGTATTTGAGTTTCAACAGATAAAAAAATTTTAGACGTCGCTCAAAACTTTTTTAAACCAACCTTTTTTCTCAAAATCTTTGGCTTCTCACTATTTTTTTTGTAGATCGTATAGGAACATAATACATTTTAAGTCAAAATATTATTGGTCGCTCAATATTTTTGAAATACATTTCTTGATTTTTTTAATAATTTTGATCTTGTAACCACTACTATTTTTCCAATTTAGTTGATTTTTTTGAGCGACGTTTATTTTTTTATCTACGCCAGTGAGATAAGAACTTCTTATCCCACTCATTTTGAGTGAGATAAGAAGTTCATTAACGCACGCGTTTTTCTCTGCTTTTAACCAATCAAATAAAAAGTCAAAATGTCAAAATAACCCTAAATTAAGTCTTAGACAAAAATAATTACCGTTTATTTTTCCATTTAGAGGCGTAGATAAAAATTTGTACAATATACGTGTGATAACGCTTTATTAACGTACTTTTGCTCTTATCCCACTTATATCGTAAATAACTATTTTGAGTTGAAACTTGAATACTTTAAACTTAAATTGTTTCATGTGAGCTCCGAAATAAAAAAAAAAGTCGAAAAAATATTGCCACCCTAAAAACATAAACAAAAACTATATAAAAAACAAATACCTAAATAAGAAAATTAACATTTTGCCAACTCAACTTTGCGTGCTATATATAGAGAAGCAAATTTGTTTATCGCAATATTGACGTCATCTTTCAATAGGCTAATACCTATACTGTATATATACATACATATATGACTGGTACTGTATATAACTATAGTTTTAAACTAATTTAAATTAATAGTTGTTCGTAGTGTAATAAAATATTCTTATATTAAAAAACCTTTACGCCCATACGCATCGCATCGGTGGAAATAATCAATTTCTGCAAACTAAAGTTCTTGTCGCCCAAAAACTTGTCGGGCGCCCTACGTAATACGTGACATGACATATTTCGTATACTATGTATAGATAATAATACTATGGCAACAATCACGGTTATAATTTAAATAATTTTTTATTAAAACTGATTAATACACGAAAAATAAAAAAAGGGGAAAACCCTTTAGGTTGTAGTAAAAAACAAAAATTACCAGTCAAAAATTTTGCGCCCCCTGTAAGCTTGCGCCCCGGGTCTATAGACCCCCAAAGACCCCCCCTAAATCCGGCGCTGAATTAGGACTTTTAATGCATCAGCCTTCGACATAATTTTGCGTTCTGCAAAATTAAGTTTTAAATAATATATTAGACAATCTTTCCATAATTTGCATATTTATTGAGTTTAAACTAGTTTAGCATTTAGTGATTATGGAAATGTAACATAAATATTTGAAATACCTATTTTATGTTTTAATTGGAGACTTGTTTCTCCACGTTTTTGTAGACTTACTTAAGTACAGTACCTACTGGTCAATAAAATAACATTTTTAGTTTGCCAAAAATTATTTTGCTTAATTAGCTCTTGTTTTTGCGATATTCTGAAATAAGGGTTTTTTAACATGCAAATATTACCATTAAAATTTGTATATTTTGTTAATAATATAAGTCGAACTTTGATAACTCGAAGTCTTGATAACTTGAATCAAATTGGTTGGCAAAAACGACAAGAGTGAAAATTATGTGTAATTTAATAACTCGAAATTTTTTGTGCCAAGTCATGGTTTGAGTTTGACTGTAATTTAACCGATGATGTATACATAGCTCCCAAGCAGCATTTTTGGTTCCAAAAACCATTGCCAAAGTGGTGATAACTTTAAATTAGTTAAGTATACTAAACAGCTACTTTAATTTTTACTTAAAAGTAATTCTAACTTTTAAATAGCAATATTTTGTAACAGAAACTTAATTTTTCCTTAAATTGTTACTATAAAGTATACTTATTATAATAAACATTTAAGTAAAACTTGGTTGCCCCCAAGAAGACTTTGCAACTTTAAAAAAGATGTTATAAGTAAAAAAAAACTTTCAAGTAAATTTTATTTGTAGCAGTTACTTTCGGTTGCTACCTAAAGATTACATTATAATTATTTTTACTTTGTAGTCCCTTTGCAAGTTAAAATCTCGAAACTGGAACATGAGTTAAAAACTACAAAGTTAATAACTTAAAAGTTATTATTTTAGTATTTGGAACGTTTATGGTACTAACCAAAACAACCGTAAAGTGGAAAAAAACTTTAAAGTAGCGAAAACTACTTCAAAGGAAAATGCTTCTTATCGGCCATTTTTTACTGTACAGTACCACGTGGTAATGTAAATAATAAATTATTTTAATTGTTTGTAAATGGTTGTTTACTTTTTAATAAATAGAAATATTGTTGGTAATAGACGGTATTAATAATAAAATAAAAAAAATAATAATAAATATTAAGATTTTTTTATTTATAAACATTACTAAATAAATAAATTGTTTATACTTAAATATTGATGAAGCGCATTTATTTTACAAAAACTAAATTCATAAGTTCAACAGTAAAATTTAAAGGGTTTATAAATCTACCTGTCTAATTAAACATTATATTGTTATTCTGGAAGTTATAAACTACCAGTACATATTTAATAAACGACGACATTGAAAAGCCAAGTCCGTAGTGGTTCCATTTAAAAAAGGAGGGATAGTATAATCTAATATAAGTTTGACAAAGACAGTTAATATAGAAGTAAAAACAAATAATAAAAGTAATTATAACGCTCTAGCAACGATATTGGAACGTTCTAGTAACGTAGCAGCTACGTCCCAAATAGTAGCAGGGTTGGTAGTGACATATTTGCTACCTTTTTGGAACTCAATAATTGTTCCCCACTTTAGTCGTAACGTAGTAATGAAAGAGTAATATAAAGAGACCGGCGACTGTCGCAAAACACTTTGAAGTTTCTTCAATAGTCCCATATACGTAACAAATACTTAAATTGTTGCTTGGGCTATAGCTATGGACCCTAATCTACAAAAAAGGTTTCTTTAGTTTAATTTGGGTACTTGTCGGTTTTAGAAATAACTTAATAAATTTGTGTTATTTTTAATTAAAATATCTTAAAAAAATTCTGCAAGTTTGTTTCAAAATGTTTACGTGAGTCATTTAAATATTTATTTGTCATTTAAATAATTACACTTTAACATTTATACCAATAAATTATTTAGGGAAAAAGTTAAACAAAATTTTTTCAGTTAATTTACAACAAAAATATGTACAAATCATTTCAAAATCCCAACCATTCTGCATGTTATAAAATTTTGAAAACATGTGTACAAACAGAACAAAATGTCCGTTATTATTTTGTTATCTAAAATATTCGCATTATGTGAAATTGTACCGTACCTATATTTAATTTAAAAAAATATATACTTTTGTACAGTTTTATATAAACACTATTTTTTAGATAGTTATTTTGAATCAACCATTTAATAAACGATATATCTAATGTAGAAAGTTTTAGAAACACGTTTAGACAAATATATAGTTACTTTTGGTAAATTATAGGCTATCCAAATATAGTGTAGACTCTACACTGTAGAATATAAGAGAAGTGAAAGTGCAGTGAGATTAACCAATTAAAATCAATTTTGGATTCTTTATTTGCATTATTTGCATGTTTATCAATATTAAGTTGTTAGAATTGGAAAATATTCGTAGGGTCGGGATCATCATTGCCAATTAGTGAAAATGTGAAAGTAATAGAAGATTTGTCAAGTTTTTTAAACTTGACATTGAAATTTTATTTTAACTGAAATTTTACGTAACAATAATAATTTGTCTATTAAAAAAATCAGTGGCGGGTACACCTTAATTATAATGCATATTTTTTAAATGTAGGTACCCCGTTGAAAACTAGAAACTAAACTAGAAATAAATTTGAAGGATTGGTTTAAAAAACTTTAATTGTTTAAATTTATAAATTTTGAAAATATTTAGAAAATATTTTGACAAAACTTGACAGAAACATATTTTTTCTACTCCTATTATGGAATTTGACCGTTTTATTATCACTTTTATCTATGGAATGACGTATATTCCGTAAAGTGTTACAGAATGAAATATTCTATCACCCTATGATAGAATAAACACTCGTGGCGACATCTCTGTTTTTAATATCTAACAAATTTTAGACCGATCCAACCTCACTTTCTTCCAATCAAATGACTTTTCTATGGTATTTTTTGGAAACGTAGAAAAAGTATAGTCTGAAACACGTTTGGAATTGCATATTCCGCTCTCGTGAAACCTCTTCACTCTTCACTCGAGAGGAATATGCTGTATTCCAAACTTGTTACAGAATATACTATTCTTGTTTTGCGATTTGTTTTGGAAAAACTCATTTGATTAAATTTTCTCCAGCATTTAGGGGGGCAGCTGACCCCCGGGGGTCCCAACTTCTGTCGAAAACATTTTGTGTAAGTTTACCTAAATTACAAAAATGACACAATCAACAATAATTAAGAAACTTCAAATCTACAATTTGCATTGTGTCATTTTTGTAATTAATTTAATTTTCTCACAAAATGTCCCGTTTTTTACTTGGCGTCGACCAGGACTGATTTGCTTATGCAAATCTAAATTTAGTGACTGATGTAGACTCAACATCTAATGTTATCCAACAATTTATCGAAGCAGAAAATCATAAAGAATTAAAGTAGTTTAAACTTTGTTATGAAAGTATAGGTAACAATAAATTAGACAATAATAACATGAAATATAGAAACCATATTCCATAAAACGAAATAAGTACTAGCAATTAGGTCTAAAGTTAGAGGAAATATATCATTAATAATAAGTTGGCAATATCGCAATAAACGCTCCACTTTTACTTTTTATCGGTTAATCGAATTTAATTTTAATAACAAAACATTTCAACAACAAAAAAGATGCTAATACGCTAAAGAAGCATCGGGTTTCCGCAACGCGCTCCATCTGGTGGCGCTCGATAGCATTGTTGAACTGCAAGGTTTGTCAAAAAAAAGGAGGTAAAATTCTTACTCGACAAATTTTGTTCGCAAAGTTTCAATTGCGCACGTTATTTGTGTTTTGCGTTGCAAATTTTTATATCATTGATTAAGAAACTTAACGCTTCTATGCTTATATAGTTACGTAAGTGTGTATATTTTATCTAAGTGATCATGGTTAATTATTGTTTTTAATTGTTAATGTAATTAAAGTTCTAAATTGTTGTATTTTCATGTTTTGCCAAAGGATCAAATTGGATTGGATTTATATTTAAGTTTGGACATTTAAATCTAACAAAAAATAATGGTTGTACAAACATAACCTTAAAATCAAACATTTTTATTTTGTTTTTATATCCGCCGACAACTGCATTTTATTACTAAAAGACAAAATAAATGTACGAATTCATGGCAATATAATATTATATATAATTCATAATATATTACCCGTTTTTGGTATTTTACCGTTGAGTGAAGACTTTCTCAATTAACGCTTAATTAATGCATAATGCTGTTTGAATTTAGACGACTTATTTGTTTTATGATTTTTACTGAATTTAAATGTTTACAATTTTCACTTACCTAATCATTACTAAAATAAAGAAGAAATAAAGAAGTAAAATATATAAGCACAGTCATTATTTTTATGTTGTATTATGAATATTAATCTGTTGAAATTTATGCACATACCAATACATTTTTGTATTGTGCAAATAATTATAATGCATAAAGCAAAATGATGAATTACAATAGTGATATTGTGTGGTATTTTTGTATACAGTGCCAAAGTGTCTTAGAATATATAAATAATATAAATATAACATATGAATAAACATGATAGATTAAAATAAAATAAATATCACAAAAGTTCTAATAAATAAATTATAATTATAAAAATTTTAAAGCAGAATGTTAAGTTTCTTTTTCCCAATTCGCGAATATAATTATATATTATATATTATTATTATATTTTAAGTACTTATGTACATTATTTTTATCACAAACAAGTTTATGGAAACAAGCAGAAATTTTTTATATAAACTTAAAAAATTGTGCAATTGTAAAAAGTTACATAACGAAATTTTAATTAAAATAAAAAAATTAATTAGTGTATCATAAAATATAATTTATACCATACCCAAACATAATGTTTGAAACTGTCTCTGTTATAAATAAAAGTAAACACTACATGGGCACAATAATTTCGCAAAAATTATTTAAGGTAACTACAATTAAGTAATTACCTAATTAGTTACCTATTGTAATTTCAGCCTACATTAATTTTTCTGTGCAACATTATTTAGCAAATCTCTTCTCCTACATACTTAAGCGTTTAGTTTGTAATTGGCTGCAACAAGGTTAATTTGTTAAAAACAATAAACCGTTACGAAAGCATAATTGCATTTTTAAATCAACATATTATAATTGCAAGGAAAATACCCAAGTAAATAATTTAATTAATTTTGATTATTTTTTTGTTTCAGATTCCAATGAATCTCCATACGAAGACGGACAAATCGACCCGTCTCTATATGTTTATGGCGTTAAAGAAAAAATCTACAGAAAACTTCCAACTCCACTATCAACTATGAGAGACAGAAGTTTGAGTTTTTCTTATGGCGATTACGGGTAAATATCAAAAACCACACCTATACGAGGTGTGTTCACAAAATATCGTTTTTTGAAACAAATATTTATTTATTCGTCTACATTAATGTTGTCGCCTTCAAAATAGTGGATATTATGCACATGTGCCAGCTCTTCTTCCAATACTCGAAACACTTCTAAAACTCGATCTTTGGGATAGCCTTTAGTTCTTTCAGCGATGCGTTTTTAATGTCATCTATGCTTGCAAAACGACGGCCCTTTAAAGTTCTCTTTATTTTTGGGAATAGGAAAAAGTCAGACAGAGGCATGTCTGGAGAATATGGAGGCTGGGGCATCATTACAGTATTGTTTTTGGCCAAAAATTTTGTTCAAAATTTAACAATTTTGGAACAAATTTTGCTGCCACGCGTTTCATACCCAAAACATTCGAAAAAATTTCATGGGATGAGCCAATCCATATACCAACATCATCAGCGACTTCCCTGATGGTTTATAACCATTTCTTCCACTTTTTCCATGTTTTTATCGGTTGTTAATGTGCTTGTGCGTTCGGAGCGCAACGTCTTCACGGCCATCTTGGAAACTCTTATACCACTTGTAAACTCTTGTTTTACTTATAGCAGACTCACTATAGGCCTTTGTTAACATTTCACAGAATTTATTTCATTTTTTAAGCAAAATTGGTTACAAATTCTTTGATCCATTTCTTTCGAACGAACGAAAATCGCCGAGCTCATAAAACACGTCTAACCTTAGCGGCTGCCACAGACAAAGTAAACAATGAAAAAGCTTAAGTTTTTATCATACTTCGGGGGCATGTATACCAACATAATAAAGAAAATTTTATGACAACCGGGCCCTCCGAACCCGCGAAATTTAACAATTCCCGTTATTTTCTGAACACACCTCGTATACATGTATACAGGGCTATTCGATTTAAGACTTTATTATTATAAAAGAATTTTGTCAATTATTTGTAATTTTACACATTTAAATGTAAAAATATAGTTTTTAATTTTTTTATACTTAAACAAGTAGTTTTTAATGTTAACAATATATTATGTAAGTACCTATCAAGTTAGATAAACGCCATTTTAGGCAAGAGCGAAAAAAAAATTCTTCGACAAATATTATTATAAAAATAATGTAGGTATTTTTAATTAATTTAAGTATTCAGTCAGTTTATCCCTCAAAAACGCACATGGTTATTTACCTCGCCTTTCCCTTCGGCAAATAATTTCCACATTTGTGATAAAAAATACGACTTTACTGCCTTGATACATAAATAACTATTAATTTTAGTAAGCAAGCTCTATTTTGCTTTTCTTCAATCTTTGAGCTTAGCACTTCTTGGCCTAATGACATAAATAACTATTAAAAATAAGTTTCAAAACTTACTTATGCAGAAAGATAAAAGACGTCAGCCTTTTGGAAATATATACACTCACAGGCAAAATAATCGATCCACACAAATTTTCGATGAATTTCAATCGCAAATAACTTTTTTATTTGATTTCAGATTTAAACAAATACTAAAGAATATTTTAGATACATTAGTGGAGAATCGCTCACATTTTAAAAATTACTAAAAAATACACGTACTTTTATAATATACAGGTCTTAAACAAAAATATGTTTTTTACCATAAGTTTAAGACACTCTGTAGAGTGGCAAAACCGTATATTGTTCTAAATTAAGTTTTAATTATCAAGTCACATCTATTTTTAACAGTTTTGTTTTTGGTTCACCTTGATAGGTATATTTATTTTTGTTGAAAATATGGATTTTTTAAAAAACATTGCAATTTCCAATATTTTTCCTGTATGAAGAATTAAGGTTGCTATGGTCCATACATAGCCTATGGAGTATGACAGTGACAGTTTTTTTGAATCATCCCATACTTGGACATGTCATATACAGCTTTCAAAAGCTATCAAATTGTTTTTTGTAAATTAATGTGTTAATTTTAAGGTGTCTTCTTACTTTTAAAAATGTCTCCGACTGATGTTGCCCTTTGTACTTTACTTCTTGTGACGTTTAAAACACTTGACAAGTAATACTTTGACCGTCCATCCTGGATTAAATTAAGGGCTCTGGCAACATCAGTCGGAGACATATCCATTTTTTAAAGTAAGAAGACACCTCAAAATTTAAACATTAATTTGCAAAAACACTTTGATAGCTTTTGAAAGCCGTGTATGACATGTCCAAGTATGGGATGATTCAACAAAACTGTCACTGTCATTCTCCAAAGCCTATGGATGGACCATAGCAACCTTAGTTCTTCATACAGAAAAATATTGCAAATTGCAATGTTTTTTAAAAAAAATCCATATTTTCCACAAAAATAAATATATCGAGGTGAACCAAAAACAAAACTGTTAAGAATAGATGTGACTTGATAAATAAAACTTAATTTAGAACAATATACGGTTTTGCCACTCTACAGAGTGTCTTAATTAAACTTATGGCAAAAAACATCTTTTTGTTTAAACCTGTATATTATAAACGAGCGTCTATTTTTTAGTAATTTTTAAAAAGGTGAGCGATTGTCCATTAATTTATCCGCAATATTCTTTAATATTCGTTTAAATCCGACATCAAATAAAAAAGATATTTGCGATTAAAATTCATCGAAAATTTGTGTGGATCGATTATTTTGCCTGTGAGTGTATTAAGATTTTTATTATTTTTTTCAGTTCCAGTCCACGCAACGAAATTTACTCCCGTTTGGATGACATGACCCCTAGAAGAGAATCCACTGTTCCAATATACGAAGACGCAAGATATGGAGCCAGCAATAAACCAAACAACTTTGGATTAAGCAATTACGGACACTTAAAAATTGACTACTCATACAGTTGGAATAGTCTGGACAAATACATTTGTAAATAATCCCTCTACCTAAACTACACATTTATTTATTTATTTTCATTGAAAAGACTGTATCATTACTACTAAGTAGTACAAAGTCTTGTTATATAAAAAATAACTGTAAATAAGCAATCTGCATAGGATATATTCACTGATATAATAAACATTAATCATTTATGTAATAGATTTATTTATATAAATAAAATATATATAATATATTTATAAAAGCGAAACACATAAAAATAATAATAAAGCGTATTGGTTTAAGTACACAGCTTATGTATATCATTCAAACTTGTCCGTGAAAAGATCATTGCAAAAAATATTATTAATCAAAATACTCCACTCATTCCTAAGCGAATGATTCTCCTCTAATATAAATTTAGTGTCGATTTTTTTAAATATCCTACCATTTTTGGTGGGTTCCATATGTGATGATTCTAAAAATAACTCTTTAGTGGAGTATTTTACTTTTGTAAGTATATTATTTTACCCACCGTTTTGTTTTGGTTTTACTGAAGGAAGATTTGGTTTTATTGAAGAAGCAGCTGATTTAAGAAGGAAGTCCAGGTCGTTTAGGTTTGAGTTTATTGTTGTAATTTGTTGGTCCAGATCAAACATGGATTTTATCAACTTTTCAAGGCTATTTAGGATGTGATGGAGAGCTCTTTAATAAATAAAAAATATCACAAATTTAGCGCAATTTTTTATTTATTCAGTAATTTTTTATAAAAAATAATATTTGCTTTAGAGAAGCTTATATTCGTATGTTAAAAACTGGCTTAGTTATTTTAAATTTCATATTTACTACAATAATTATTAATAATGTCGAATTTTGCGAGGCAAACATTTTTTAATAAGGAAATATAGATATACAGGGTACACCAAGTATTCGTCTATGTGTATACTGGGCTGGTCCTTATTTGCGAAAAATAGTTTTTTTATTTTCAAGAGAACTACCTACGTAAATTTTGTATGGGACCATTTTTATGCAGATTTACCCGAGAAACAAATTTTATCATTACCAAAATTTACGTAACATCAAAAGGTTAGAGATAATAGAGAAAAACTGTTCGTCATCTTTGACCTTCAATATTTTGCAACTTTGCAGCGGTTCTCAAATAACTTCAAAAAAACTGAAAACCTTAAAAAATTAAAAATCGTTATAATTTCGGTATACCTGGGAATTTTGAAGAACGTAGGTTTTACATGTAAACATATACATTTATCTACATTTTCATCCTTTAGACATCATTTGATTCCTCGATTTTTTTTATATCTACCATGTAAAATTCCAATATGACAACAAGAAATAACAAATTAAATGTGAAACTTTCAAAATTTCCAGGAATACCTAACTAAAATATAACAATTTTTAATTAAAGGTTTTCAGTTTTTTTTCAAATTACTTGTGAACCGCTTTTTTCAACTTTCATGTGGTATTTTAATAGAATTAATAGTAATTAATAATTACTAATTACGCAACTTTTCTCTAATTTAACTTACTTTGTAGATCTTCAAATAAAAAAGATAACCATACATAGGATACTTGGTGCACCCTGTATATTATAAGTTATGTTCATAGAAAATGATAAACTTAACACAGAAAAATAAATTTGGGTCCAGAAAAAAATCAAATTTAAGAAGCAATTTATAATTATATTATACAAAATATTACGAAAGTTATCTTAAACAATCAGAAAACTGTGGTTTCACTGCTTTTATTACTTTACAACACATTCTTGTATATACTTGTTTTGCAAAATAAAATTTGGAATTACATAAGTTTTTGTTTAACCAAACCTTCCATTGGAGGTAATCTGGCGCCTCTATTTTTAGAAATATTATTATTAAATAAATCAACATTAATCAAGACGATTTTCTCAGAAATATTATGTTTATTTTACATTGCAAAACCATAAGTAAACATCCTAACTCAAGGAAAACGATAATAACATTTTTTTAAATAAATTCGTTACATTGTTAAATAAACCACTGGGACTTCATTTTAAATAAGGGGTTTGTAATATCTTTAAAAAGAATAAACTATAAAAGATATAAATTCTAGACCAACGATTTTAAATAAAATTTACTTACTTCATGTATGGCTGAAGTCTTTTTGAATTCAGAAAATCATCTTTCATTTTAATAGCTTTGCTTATTGTTTGTGTTACTTTTTTCAAATCATCTGATTTAATTTCATTTTTTTCCACCATCATCACAAAATTCTGGTATCTAAAAAATCAAGGTTATTAGAAAACAATATGGTAACAATTATTTTCCTAATCTTACATTGAATCTACATCACATTTTTTCATAACGTCATCAACGACTCCATAAAGTTCTACAGTTTTTTGAGAGTGGTTCCAATCAGTATGCAAGCGTCCATTTAACATTTTTAATTCATCAAGGCATTTTTCTGTTTTATCGAGAACATCTATGTACTTTAATCTTAAACTATGGTCATGGCAGCTTTCAAAACTTAAATTTAGTTTTCGCAAAACTAAACTTAAATCATTAAAATCCTTTTTCACGGTTATGTACTTTTGCTGACTTACTAGGCACAAATTTTTAATGTATGCAATGTACAAATTAATGGATTTTTTAATGTATACTATAGTTTTGTGATCATTTTGTAAGTAAAAAATACTTTGATGGCACAAATTTACCACTTCTTTGGGCCCAAAGTTAAGAGAGCCCTCAAACAGCTTTCTTACATAGAAAGGAAAATTATAAGCACTGTCTTTATTGAAAAAACAATCTTTACGAATAACGTATACATTATTATTTGGGCTTAAATAATCCACAACCAAGTGATCATCAGGAACAGGGTTAATATTTTTTGAAAAAAGCACCACAAATTTCTCCTTCTCCACTTTTGTATCACGCTGAATCCACTGTTTTAACGTACCAATTAAAGTGGAATCCTGGATTTCATAGGAATACAACTCAAGCTTATGCAACCAAAAAACATTTAACATTCTTTTGTTTACTATACTTCTCATTTGTTGAAAAACTGTAAGGCCATTAGGAAAATTCTTTTCCCTTTCTTGTGGGTTGAATTGTAGTACCTGTTTAAGCCATAATTCAATGTTAGTTTTTAGACAGCTTGATATTTGATTGTACTTTAATATTTCTTTGGACGATTTAAAGCTCCCTGAAGCATTAGTTTCATAAATACAAATGATCTCTGGATCTTTGCCTTTGATATATTGAAATCTGTAAAACATAATTACTATGTATAATATATTACTATAATCAATTCAACAAGTGTCTTAAATAGAAGAATAAGTTTAAAAATATAATATTTATTTATAGACCAGGGTCGATAATTTTTGAAACCAAAAAAAATAACAGTACTACTTAGGATGAAACCCATTGGAAAAGGAGAAGAATATAATAAAAATGAAAGGAAAAATAAATTACGGGCGATCTGACTTCGGGAAGTGGGAGGGGGGGTTTTAAGGGTAAAAAATGGTTTATCTCGATTTCCGGCAAAACTACAAGTCCTATGGAAAAAAGTTAAATGGCAAAGTTGTAGGTAATAAAAGGATCTACAACTTTTGTAATTACAATTTTTTTACATAACCTCAAAATTTATGTGAAAAATTCAAAAAACCAAGTTTTTGGTTTTTTATTTTTATCTTTGAGTATGAGTATGAGTATGGGAACGTATGGCAGGCCCCAGATATATTGTCATCCACTGATCTCCCGGGGTTATATTACCCCCTTTCCGTTCTCCTGCGTATCCCGCCAAATCACAGTTTGTTTGTTGGATCCGAAGTTTTTACGCCGGCTGGTAGATCCACCCTAGGAGTTCGTGGATGACAGTGTCAAAGGTTAAGGCCGCTCCCGGGATTTTTGTCAGCCGGGTCGGGCCATACGTCCAGTTTAGGAAGGGTTTTTGGAGGACATTGAACTGACCCAAAACTAAGTACAATCCGGAATCCTCCTAAACCAGGGCTTTAGTAATAACCCCATTCATTTGGTATTCCTGAATGGGGGTGGGTATGTTAGTTTTTTTGCTTACTCCGGCTACCAACCTTGTATATTCTTTATTTATTTTATTGCTAAATTAGTGTTTATACCGTTTTCGTTTAATTTATGTCTTTGCATTCTTACTTTTTTTCCAAATTTAATTTAAAAATATAAATATTAATATACAAAATAGATAAAACCGGCCATGTAGTGTATGTGGTGGAATGCCACCAAATGGTCTGCATTGACTATTGATAGGATCGTTCTTCTTTTCTTCTGTTCTGTTCTTCCATTTGAGCCGGGGTGTTAGTACGCTGTCCTTGTTGGTAAACTATTTATTTTGTTGTTAAATTAGTGATTATACCGTTTATTATTATTTATTTTGTAACTTTGCATTCTTACTTTATTCCAAATCTAGCCTAAAAATAAATTAATTCACGAAATAAATACAGCCGGCCCTGTGGTGTATCGTATTAATTTTTGAAGTACGGACTTAGTCAGGCGTGTAACGTATGCTTTACAGATGGTTTATTTACGTTATTGGCTATTGAGTTCTTATTATCATCTTTGGGTTTGATTAATGGCTGTGACCAGTGGCGTGCAGGACGGGCCCCGCAGGGCCCGCGGTGCGGGGGGGGGCCCCGACCTTAGGGGGGCCCCGTAGAGAACCACATTGGGTGGTATAAGTGACAAAGGGGCCCCAGCTCAAAATTTGCGGGGGGGCCCCCGATCACCTTTGCACGCTACTGGCTGTGACCCTAAATGCTTTACAATGTTACTTATTCAAACACAACACTTTTTTAATGAATTTTGTCTTCTTGCTTGATTTAGTTTATTTACTCTTACGCCTTTTTCAATGGTTGTTTATGATTTGTCTACTATGAGAAAATGAGGTTGTTTGTTTAACAATTACGGAAATGTTCTTCTTATTTTTTAATTTTATTTTTTAAAATTTAGTTTTTATGACAGATAAAAGAATTCTTAGATTTTTTGGCAACATTGTGAAATGCTTATATATAAACATTTAACGATTATACGGTAAGACATGCAATTAGAAAAATTAATTAGCTTGATTATTAGGCTATAATCCTGATGCTTTGTCTTTCGCGGGATGTCCTTTGTTCCTTCTCCTGAAGGTTTTGAGACGCTCTGATCCAGGTGTGCCGGTTGACTTATCGTTGTGGCGGCTACTAGCCTTAATTACTTATTCACTTGCACACTTTTACGGCGTTATCTCGCAATTTTCGACCTTGTTGCACTTCTTGCACTTGTTTGTTTATTTATTTATTTATTAACGATTACCGATATTTCCGGATACTTTGTTTCGTTTTTGGTACTTTACGTTTGTATCGTATACGCATCCGACCGCTTCGAGTGTCAAGAGCCAACTGTTTGGTTTTTTATTTTTATCTTTTTGAAAAAAAAAAATTTTTCCACGAAATTTGGTGAAAACTTACCTTTTTATGTCCCAAATACACTGCAATTTATTTGATTTGAAATATTTATTATTTCGCCTTATTTTGACTTAATATCAAAAAAGCACTCTAATTTTCAATCGAAAATTCTCGCGTCAAAATATCAGCTTTTTTCAAAAAGTCGGTGTGCTTTTTGTTCGTTGAAATCTCTACTTTCTGATGGTGTAAAAAATATATACATTACTATGGTAAATGTTCTCAGAAAATGCAAAAAATATTATAATGAATAACGAAAAAAACTCGAATTCGAAAATTTATTTTAATCATTATGTACAATTTCATCAAAAAAATGGGATTGTTGCAATTTTTTTTAGTTAAAAAGTTTACTTATTAAATTCTAATAACATTTATGTCAGAAAATCTCATAAAATATAAAAATACATGTAAATCATACTATTGAATTTAGATACTTCATTCTGATTATGTTATTCATTATAATATTTTTTGTATTTTCTGAGAACATTTACCATAGTAATGTATATTTTTTACACCATCAGAAAGTAGAGAGTTCATCGAACAAAAAGCACACCGACTTTTTGAAAAAAGCTGATATTTTGACGCGAGAATTTTCCATTGAAAATTAGGGTGCTTTTTTGATATTAAGTCAAAATAAGGCGAAATAATAAATATTTCAAATCAAATAAATTACAGTGTATTTGGGACATAAAAAGGTAAGTTTTCACCAAATTTCGTGGAAAAACAAACTTTTTTGAAAAAGATAAAAATAAAAAACCAAAAACTTGGTTTTTTGAATTTTTCACATAAATTTTGAGGTTATGTGAAAAAATGTAAATACAAAAGTTGTAGATCATTTTATTACCTACAACTTTGACATTTAACTTTTTCCCATAGGACTTGTAGTTTTGCCGGAAATCGAGATAAACCATTTTTTACCCTTAAACCCCCCCTCCCACTTCCCGAACTCAGATCGCCCGTAATTTATTTTTCCTTTAATTTTTATTATATTCCCCTCCTTTTCCAATGGGTTTCATCCTACTGTTATTTTTTTTCTCTTTTTACCATTTTTAAAGGCTTCTGCACTGGTCTATTAATTAATTTTGTTGTGGTGAAAAAAAATTAAGGGGGTATTGTATAATCCTGGGAGTCAAAAAAATGTTGCGAATCCCTGATCTAGAAGATTCAAATATATCCATTATTACTACCATTGCATTACTTAGTTACTTATAATTACCAATTTATTAAAAATAAACACATCTAAACCCATTTAAAACATATAAAATAAAAAAGAATAAAATATTTTTTTACATTACACCTGTTTTAAATTAAATTCAACAAATATATTAATTGAACTATCCCCTTCTAAGTGAATGGGGATATGGGGGAATTTCCACCTAACAGCTTCAGTTATTGAGGGGTCAATTTTTTATTATTATTTTAAACTGTATACTGAATACTATTCTAAATAACATTATCTCTACATTTTATGTAAGAAATAATTTACTGCCCCCCATAGATTTATTTTTGGATCCGCCCCTGCCTCTTACAAATATAAAATACTATATTTAATTTGGAAATACTAAAATACAGATGATTTTAGAAACAGCAAATATATTTTCCTTAAATAGTTTGCAATATTTTCATAAGTATACTATTAATAATTATTCTTAATTAATACCTATTTTAGAAATACAGAAAATAGAAGATTTTCGTTAAATATATTTAAATTTATAAAGGTAAGTAAAGTGTCATTTTTTATAGCTTATTAATACAGAAAATAACAAATTCATCAAGTGCAAAAAACACTTTTTGTATTTTTTCTGCACTGAAGTTTGCATCTTCTGTATTTGTCAGCAAAACAACTACTATTCTAAAAAATAAAATCTTACCTTTCTGGTAGGGATTTTCCTGGTAAAAAAGGATGAACCCCGCAAATAACTTCAAAAAACAACACCCCCAAAGACCAATAATCCACAGCATAATTATATTGTTTTCCTTGGCAAATTTCAGGGGCCAAATAATCCAGTGTCCCAACAAAACTAACTATGGTATCGTTTAAATCTTTGGCATAACCTAAATCAATGATTTTGTAAATGGTATTGCTCTCTCTGGTCATGCAATTGTGCAGAACAATATTGTCTGGCTTTATGTCTCTATGAGTTATAGAGTTTTTATGTAAAAATTCTATTCCATTTGTTATATCCAACAGGATATCTCGCACTTCAATTTCGCTTAAACCACAGCAGTTTTTTGTTTTTCTTAACACAGTCCGCAGGTTTCCCTTATCACAGTATTCCATGGATAAAATGGGCAGTTTTGTTATGTTCTTTTTATGTAGCCCTTCTTTTAGAATGGGGGGTATTTCTTTGAAAGCTATTATATTTGGATGGTTCATGGTTTTCATTATGTCCACCTCGTTTATCCATCTCTGTTTTTGCCTCTCTGTGAGGGAGTCTTTTCTTTCGAATTTACATTTTTTCACTGCTACAATTTAAAAAACAATCTATTTTATCAATTAAAAACATCAATGTTTATAGCTAACAAAGTTAACAATGTTATGGATTTGTTAATTTTACAATCAAGATACACGAAATAAATGAAGCTTACCAATGTATTCATTTGTTTGTTTATGTTTCCATAAAGAAACAATTCCAAAAGCCCCACTTCCAAGTTCAGAAATTTTTCGCCAGTCTCCATAACACTGACACTCATTCATTTTTAGTTACTTACAACAAAAACTAATTACATTTTAACAAAAAACTATAACAGAGCATCCATGTCTGTTCTGATGACAACAAAAAACTAAATAATGAAGTATGCGAATCCTAACCTCAAACTTGCATTGGTCGAAAATTTATAAATAAAAGCAGCACACTAGACCGGTTCAATGTTATGTAAGTTGGCTATGAAGTTCTTTGCAATTTAAAAATAGAGTGCTGTATATTTTGTCCATAGTGGGTACTGTAAACAGTGACTCATGAGTCACTTGATAAGAGAATTTATATGCTGGCTTGCACTTCTCAGATATGAAAAACGGTGCAACTTTGTTGCAGAGCCACCTACGTGGTTTATTTATAAATATTTATTGATATTGATACTGAACAAATAAATGATAATAAATTGTAATTATAAATATTTTTTCGATTTTGTCCCGTTTTCAAAATACACCATTTATAGGTGCTTTTTTCCTTTTTTTTAAAGTGCCTTTTTTTCGTAAGCCGATGATTTTAGATAACTTGGGTATTTAGTCTCAAAAAGTTATTTTTTTTTAGTAACTTTTACCTTTTCTGAATTAATATGAGATTTAAAATAAAAAGGCAGATTACAAAACATACAAAAACTTTATTGGGTAACTGGTAACAAAACAATTATCAACATTATATTGGAAAACATGTAATTAAATATTTTTATTGTCCACAATATCTTTCAGGGATTCTTTGAGCTTCAAAAATTTCTTCTTAAATTCTAAACCACAGCCTTTGGAAAGTCTGAAATCCAACATCACTTTTCCATCCATTTTCAGGAGGTTTACCTTGAAAACCAGCGGGTTTTTCATCAGATCCACTGTGGAAATAACCACCTAAAAAAGGAAATTTTAATTTTGCCAAATTTTGTCATTTTAGTCTTGGTAGAATTGGTAATTTTGTTTTGGTTTTTTTTTAAAACATATCACTTTACATTTCTCATTTTGTTAAGCAAAACTGCTATTAAACATGTAACAAAATCTGAAGACTGTTAAAGGTAATTAGGCACATACCCAGAACAAAAATTACATACATAAATTCCACTCAATGTAAATATGTTTATAATAAAGCAGCTTTTCAGCTTGTATTTAAATCAAGATTTTGCGTTTGTATTTATTAAATTTAATGGTGAAAATTATGAAAAACTTTAAATTTTCTGTAAATTTCAAACTGTAAAATTGTGAACATTTTAAAATTCAGAAAATTTTGGTAATTTTGAAAGTTTTAAGTTATTGGAAATTTTGAAAAATTTCAATTTTTTTATTGTAAATTTTGAAAATTGTGAATGTTTGTAAATTTTGTTTTTTTTTAATATTAAAGACTGAAAATTGTGAATATTTTGGATATCTAAAAAAAATTGTAAAATCAAAAAATATTGGAAATTTTGTAAACTTTAAAATTTTTGAAAATTGTGGGTATTTTGAATATATTTCAAATTTTGAAAATTTATTTGTATTTCTTTGAATCTTGTAGATTCTAAAAATTTTGATAAATTAGTAGATTTTAAAAATTTCGAAAATTTAAAATTTTTTAAAATTTGTAGGACATTTGTAAAATTGTAAAAATTTTGAAAATCTTGTAATGATTTTTGAAATTTTGAAAATTGTGAATAAAGACCTATTGTAATTTTAATTAAAAATAAATTTGGTACTTCAATAAAAAATGTGTTCTCCTTTATTATTAAAAATGTTACTTAACCTCTTTTTCCACTTGCCCCTTCAATTGTGAAAATGTTGGAAATTATGAAAATTCAGAAAATATCGATTGGTAATTTTGAAAATATTAAAAAATTTGAAAATTTCGTTTAGTTAAGTTTAAAATTTTTGTAAACTGACAATTTTGAAAATTCGTAAATTTAAAAAATTGTGAATATCTAATAAAAATAAAAAACTTTAATTTTGTTTTTTAATATTGAAGACTGAAAACTTTGTAATTTTGTAAATTTTAAAAAGTTGAAAAATGTGAAAATCTGATAATTGGAAAATGTGAAAATCTAAAAAATTCTGAAAATTATGGTAATTTTGAATATATTTAAAATTTTAAAAATTTATTTGTATAAATTTGTAGGACATTAAATAATGTAATATTGTAAAAATTCGTACATTTTGTAAATTGTCACAATTTTGAAAATCCTGTAATAAATTTTGAAAATTAAAGAGACAATTAAAAATAAATTTGGTATTTAAATAGAAAAAATGAGGTCCTTTATTATTAAAAATGTTACTTAACCCCTTCTCCCACTTGCCCCTTCAATTTTGAAAATATTGGAAAATATGAAAATTCATAAAATAGCATAGCAATTTGAAAATTCCTAAATTTTAAATATTGTGAAAATCTTGTAAAATTTTTATTAAATTTTAATAATTGTACAGGGTGATCCCCTATAATGTCGCCCCCCTTTAACTTTTTTATTTTAAGTGTCCCAAAAAATTAAAAGTGTGGTTATGTAGGAACTAAAAAATACTTTTTTTCTACGTTAAAGAAAATTGGAAAATTGATCAGTATACAGGGAAAAACAAAAAGTTAATTTTTTTTCAATGGATCACCCTATATATGAATTTATTTTTCGATTCCTTGTAAAATTCTAAGCATATTTCATATATCATACCATATACCTAATTCAACCGTTTCTGAAATATTTAAATTATTTTTAAGATAATAAGTTGAAATAGTTTGTCTTTCTCTGCCTGAGTACGCCATTTTTACTTATTTAACAACACTTATTGACATAATGTCACTATAGTAATTTATTTTCAATAAAAATTTTGGTATACTGAGGCTTCTTGATTTTTAACAGTTTAAAAAAACATTTAATGATGACATTCCGAATGCGAATATTTCAGAAACGGTTAAGTTTGGGTATATGGTTTGTATATAAATTATGCTCAGAATTTTACAAGGAATCGAAAAATAAATTCAAATATAAGGTGATCCATTGAAAAAAAATAAACTTTTTGTTTTTCCCTGTATACTGATCAATTTTCCAATTTTCTTTATACGTAGAAAAAAAGTTCCTACATAACCACAATTTTTTGGGACACTTAAAATAAAAAAGTTAAAGGGGGGCGACATTATAGGGGATCACCCTGTACATAAAATTTTTTAAATATTAAAAACAGAAAATTGTGAAAATTTTGCATATTTGAAATTTTTGGAAATTTTAAAAATCATGTAACATCAAAAAATTTTTTTTGTAAATTGTAAAATGTTTAAAAATTGAGAATGTAAAAAAATTTAATTTTGATTTTTTTTTATTTGTATTACAATATTTATTGATTTTTTTTTAATATTTGTAATATTGAAAATTGGAGGGACAAGTGGATGAAGTAATAACAAATATTGTAATTTTAATAAAAATACATTTGGTGGTGCAATTAAAATTTTTTCCACTTGTTTCGTTCTTTCAACATTTTGGACATTTTAAAATTTTGTACATTTTCAAGATTTTGAAAATTGTGAAAATCTTTTAAAATCAAAAACGTTTGTACATTTTTAGTAAAATTGAGAGAATGTTAAAAATTCAGAAAATTTAGGTTATTTTAAAATAAAAAATTTTGAAAACTAGAATTTTGAAATTGTGAAAATTCGTAATTTTGAAAAAAATACATTTTAGAAATTTCGGTTTTTTACAAATTTTGGAATGTGAATTTTGGAAATTTGGAAATTTCAAAAATTCAGATTTTTTTTTTGTAAATTTCGTTTTTATTGCAAAGTTTGTAGCTTTTTAAAATAAAAAAAAAATATTTTGAATTTATCTTACCGCTCCGGAGGCGTCCGCCGCCCAAGTGTAATGGCTCTGCTCGAACGCGTTGCACAAGCACTCCAGCGTCCTCTCGTGCGTGCTCTTCACGTAGAACCTCGTCATGCTCTTGATGAAGTCCTGGAAGTTCTCTTTCGTGATGGTGCTCTGCGCGAAGTGCGTCATCAGGTCGGCGTTCTGCGCGGGCTGCGAGAAGAACGCGCCGCGCCCGTTGCGCGCGCCGCCCTCGTTCAGCTCTTTCAGCAGCTGCACGAGCGAAGCCGGCTTCCGGCTGCTGGGCAGGTTCGGCTGCGACAGCGCGACGTCGGGCGTGTCAGCGTTCTGCCGCGTCTCCGCCTCCATCATCGAGTTCCAGCGCTTAGCGGATTTCTCGCCGGACGAGTCCACAACGTCGCTTTCGTCGTCTAAAAGTTTTAAGATTAAAAAAAATACAGCAAAAAATTAATACAGGGCTCCCACAGTTAAATTACAAATTTTATTTAGGAATTAAGGAGGTTTTTTGGAGGATTTTAGGAGAAAAAAGTATGCAAATGAATTTATTTAATACACTATACATAAAAAATAAGAAAAAAATAAGTAATTCTTTTTAACAAAAATATAAATAAATATCCCTTCTTTTGTACAAATAGGTTATATTGACTAGTTTTTTAGCCAAATCGCTCGACGAGTTTTTTTTTAATAAAATGAAAAGTGAGGTAAAATTACTACTTTTGTATATACACAAGTAGAAATTTCACCACACTTTTAATTTTATTTATAAAAAGCGTCGATAGATATGGCTAAAAAAGTAGGACAAAGTTTAATGATGTTATATTTATATTTTGAAAAAAAAAATTTAACAGTTTAGTTAATAACTAACAATAATTGTAATGTTATTGTTACTAAAAAATCTCATAGAATATATAGAAATAATATAAAGTGCATGATACAGCTTTAGCTATCATTTAAAAGAAAATTAAAAATCCTTTTGTTTGATATATAACACGGTATATTTTTGTAGAAAATTAACGAAATATGGCTAAAAATGACAATTTTGTAGAAGTTTAGAAGCTGCTACATGGATTTTGTTTTATGTTATATTTTGTTGTTTTTTTAAGAAAAATGTAAGTTGTGATACCTATATCAATTTAAAAACAATTTAATAAAGTAGAACCCAAAAATATATATTTTTTAAATTACTTTTTTAAAAATTAATTTTTTAGCACAACTACCTTAATTAAACGCAGTCAAGTTGACCTACTTATATTTAATTTTTAGGAGTTTTAGGAGTTTTAGGAGATTGATGGCAATTTTAGGAGTTTTTAGGATTTAAGCCAAATTTTAGGAATTTTATGAATTTTAGGAGGTATGGGAGCCCTGTTAATACATAATTAGGGGAGTAGAAGTTTGAAAAGTGAGCCCATTATTTTCGAGGTTGTCATGAAAATTAAAAATATACAATATGTCCACGGATAGATAGATGAACTAAAATTTTAATTTTTCGACCAAGTCAATCATCATAAAAGTACCAAATCAACACTCTTACGGTCGAGACGTAATAGTTTCTCCGCTCTGAACTATAAACAATTATACAGTGCATAGTCAGTGCATTTAAAACCCAATCTAAAAGTTTAAAAGTGCGAAGTGAACTGCCACCCCCACCTGTAGAAGTCACGGAACCACCCACCTGAACACGTAGTTCATCGCAGCATTACAACAATTACAAGGGGACAACGAACCACATTCAGATACGTTTTTAATATTTGCACTTCGCTATTTGCGTAAATAAGAATTCACCGAGCCTACGGGTGTGTTTATACCTTCCCAAGTGACAAATCCGTAGAAATCAACAAGAAAGAATAAAATAGTTGAACAGGGTAAACGAACCCCTACATTAAATAGGCCAAAGATACCGAATGCACAGGCAGTATAGGACGTGACAAGTAGTACTTAATAAACACATAAATCTTAAGTAAGTAATCAAACCATTTTCTAATAAATTTTCTAATAAACACATAAATCTTAAGTAAGTAATCAAACCATTTTCTAATCTTTGCCTTAAATAAACAAACTGGGAGATCTTCTCGGGTATAAAATAAATAAATAGAAAAGCAGTAAAAATAATACAAAATTTAATTTAATTTAATTTAATTAAATAAACAAACTGGGAGATCTTCTGGAGTATAAAAAATAAATAAATAAAAAAGCAGTAAAAATAATACAAAATTTAATGCAATTTTTTAATTGTTAAATAAGAAAAGAAATTACGTGTTCTTTTTTTTCAAAGAAATAATAAAAATTTAAAATCATATAAATCTGTATGATTTGGATTTTTTGAATAAAATTTCAAATTTGTCGATAAACTATGGTAAATAATAAATTGCACCAATTAAATTTATATTATATTCATTGGGCATTGAGCAAAAAGTTATCTTTTTTTCAACAACTTTAACTTAAATTCTGCTTGTGCATAACTTGTTTATTTAATGTCATTATAAACTCATATAAATTTGGTGTGGGTCCCATATCTAATAATTGAGATATTGTGGACATACTGTATATTAATTAATAATCTACTAAGTATTAGAAAGTTACCACAACATTTTTTTTAAACAACTTCATTGGTTTATATACAATATATGATTAAAAAAATCCGTAGCATTTCATCTTCTCATGGGCGTATCTCAGTTTTGATGATTTTTCAGGAGAGCAATTTCCATTATTTTTCGTTTTTAAATTGTCAATAAGTTTTGACATAACTTCTAAAACCTAATGATTTTTTTATATAGAAGGTAGTTAAGTGGCGTTTGGTGATGGATTAGGCTTAAGTTAGGCCTAGGGATTGCAATCCAGCAGGGTTTTTAGCTGGATCCAGCGCGGATTCAGCAATTTATAATTTTTTTTAAAGAACTATTATTATTTTTATTTTCCTAAAAAAGGTGCCAATTTATAGAAAATCAAATATAAATGAAATAAAATTTTAAATCGACAGCAATTAAATGAATTAATGATTACTAAAATTTTTCATTAATATTTTTTTTTATTTAAAACATTTTACTAATTTTCATGTTTTATTATTTTTTAAACTCTCTGTATAATACATATAGTATAGTTTTTTTTATAAATTAGTTAAAAAACTGATTAGCTAGCTATACATAATAATAAATTACTATTAGTAATATGTGGACCCAAATAAATAAATTATACAGGACTGAAAAACTTTTATGATGAAAAATATTTCACTATTAGGTATATTTCAATTTTTTACTGGACAATTAAATATTTGAATAAGAATAAAATAAAGAATAAAAAGTAACCAAAAAAATAAAAGCATGTTTTTGAAAATGTTATTATTAATTGCATTTATTTTTCACCATTCTCACAAATTTTCATTAAATTTTTATAAATAGTTCACAAGAAAATAATTTTTAAATCAAATGCTACAATTTTTTTAAATCAAACACTGTAAATAAACGAATGAAGTTTTTTCAAAAAATGTGGTAACTTTCTACTACTTAAAAGATTATGATTTAATATTTATTTTTAATTTTTATACAACGTCAAAAATTATGTGCTCACTTGGAAAATTTCTACTAAGGGATTAAAAATATCTCGATGTCGATTTTGATATTTCTGCTTTGGTAATCTAGCTTTATGAAATATCAAAACAATCATACCGCTAAAATGCCAAAGCAAAAATAACAAAATTCCCTCCTCTCCATTGAAAATAACCTAAAAATTGATAAAAACAAAAAATGCTCACCATTCCCAAACTGGAACTTCATCCATGGATGCTTCTGAACCTGTTCAAGAGTCAGCCTTTTTTCACTGTCAATATTTAATATTTGTTTTGACAAAGCAAGAGCTGTATTTCCCAACTTTCTCCAAGGCGTGTCGCAAAGATACTCCTCGTTCTTCCACTTTATAAACTCCTCATTCCCATTGGTTGTATCAGCCCATGGCAACTCCCCAGTCAACATAGCAACCAGAACAATCCCGCAACTCCAAATATCGGCAGGCTGGGCATAGTACGGTCTTTGGAGAACTTCAGGGGCCAAATAAGGCTTTGTCCCACACCTAAGATATTAATTAATAAGGCTCCCATCAATTTTAGATGTAATCTGGCAGTGCCAGAAGTTGTATAAAAAAAAATAATAGAGAATTTTTTCGAAAGTAATAAAATATAGTTTTTCCGATGAATTCAAGGTAGGCCGTGACAGCAAATTCAGCGGTGCCAATGTAGTAAAATAAAAACGTTGTATTTTAATTAACAAATTAATATTTTATTACAAAATAAAATATCATTAAAAACTAAAAAGTAAGTAAGTAACAATATGAATTGTTAATTTGTTGTTATAATGGCAAAATTAAGGTTTAAAATTGTCATACTTTTGTGTTTCTTAAGTTGGCAGCACATACTACACTAATTTGAAATGAAATTTTTTTTTTATCTCCATTTAAAGAGTTTCCATAAAAAGCCTTCAAAATGTATGATTTTGTGAGGCGTCACAATCACAAATAATTTCAGATTTTTTATATGTAACATTTGTTTTTATACGCCTTTTTTGTATCTCACAAGCTTGCTTATGAGAATTACATGAAAAATAAACTAAATAATCAATTTTTAAACTACCAACATTATCCTATTTTGTTTCTTGAGTTTAAAAACGAATTTTTAAAAGAATCTGTATTCCACATTGACAAGCTGTAGCTTTATGACGTTTTAGTCAAGGGCTGAAGTTAGCAACAGTGGCTTCTGGGCATTTTAGTTATAGACTGAAGTTAGCTTTAAAATAAATTGCGTAAAAGTGAGGTTAATTTCGTCAAATGTCAAATATTACAATTAAAATTGGCTTTAAATTCTTTCTTGTGTTCGTCGTAGATAAAGTATAGTGGGAAACTCGTTTTATAAACTTCTCTAGAAACTGGTTTTTATTAAACACTCGCTTGCAAGCTTTGCCTAATAAAACCTACAATGGCGTTTATAAAACTTGATACATAATATACATTTAATACACTGGTGTATTAAGTCACAGATTATACAACTTATTAAGTTACTTATTGGGAAAAAGTGAGGTTAAAACCGTTTGTCAGATGTTAAATTAAAGTGAGGTTAAAACCGCTTGACAGTTGTAAGGTGTCAGATAAAATGTCAAATAAAATTGACTTAAAATTCTTAACAAACATTACTATGTGTTTGTCATAGATAAAGTATGTTATACAAGTCGTTTATATAAATTTCTCCAAACAAACACAAAGTAGAACATAAAATCACATTGGACATCTGACAACCGTCCGATGGATTTAACTGCACCTTTTTGCAATTTTTAATAACCCTAACTTCAGCCTAAAGACCATCCCCCTAAAGGAAATGTTTTTAGATTGAAGAAGAACTTCTGCCCATGACTAAAGAGCCCAAGAGCCTTCTGAAACATGCGGAATTAAATAATAGTTTATAATGACATTTATAAAATTTGATAATATCATTCTTCTAAATATTTTAGTATTACTTAATATGTAAAATTAGAAATAAAAGTGATGAAATATACCTAATTCACTTACTTTTTGTCCAAAAGTCGTTCCTTTCCTTTGAATCTGAAAAGAGTTGCCATTCCAAAGTCACTTATTTTGAGTTTCCCATCTGCGCCAATCAGCAAATTTTCAGGCTTAATATCTCGATGGGCAATACCTTTACCATGTAAATACTTTATACCGTTCATCAACTGCTTCATAAACTTTTGGGCCTCAGAAGATGGCATTCCAATATCAGGTTCTAAAATAAAATCAATTTATGTTAAAATTTCACAGGTAACCTCAAAATTAATGGTTTGGACTTCTTACCAATCATTTGAAACAACTCTCCACCGGAAGCATACTCCAAGAATATGTATTCCTTAGCTGGTTCCTGCCTTCTGCCATAATATTTGATGATATTCTCGTGATCCAAAAATTTATGTATCATAACTTCTCTGTTGATATGCAATGAGGCATCTTTGTACTTGTCATGATCGATCATCTTGCAGGCAATTTTTTCCTTGGTCTTACGATGCAAGAGAAGTTTAACTCTGTAAACAATATAAGCTGTTAGTGTATGAAACGCTTACTTACAAATAATTTAAATATAATTCATTTAAAAACACAATACTTACTCTCCATAAGCCCCCTCACCTAAATTCGTGTTGTAACATAACCAATCTTCCACAAAAATGCTGGCTTGCGACATTTTACTTAAAACACAGAATTGCAATAAAACAAACGTCGTTATAAAAAAATACCGAGATATTTTTAAAACGTTCCCGGTTTACCTGTTGGAACAAAAGAAAATCGAAGGCGACTTGGATGACGACTTATGTCGTTGCAATTATCACTTTATGTAAAGAAAACTATATAAAACTCTTTTAAGGCACTTCATACTATTTAAACAACTATTTTAGCCGTTTTTTAGGGAATAAACGAGAAAAAAGTCCCATCAGACATGTTAGATGAAGATGGGATATTGATTTCGCGGGTGGTACCACTGGCGCCATCTACTAATAATTTTAATTAGCCTTAGCACCTAAAATTCAAACTAGATGGCGACACATTCCAACAATTGAGTTTTTTTTGTAAATATCAAAGTGCCTTTGAAAAATTTGCGGATTTTTATTGGTTACAAATAATCTTAAAAAGGGCAGCCATGTTTCAGAACTTTAAACAATTGAACAATTTGACGCTTGCATAAAGAATCAAATTGCATAATTTTCTTGTTACCTAAATAATTAAAACTGCGTTAAAATGAGCCAAAATAACGATATTACCGAAAACATTGAAGAACCCAGCAAGGTAAAGGATACTTTGAAGAAGTTTCGTTACTGTAGCTACAATTTCTTTTCAGAAATACAAAAAAACCCAAAATGTCGTCCCTGTGGTGATTCGTCAAGTTCTACAGCAAGCAGACGCCAACTTCACTTTATTTGGGATGTCTTGCCAAATTGTAAGCTCACAAAAACAGTTTTAACACGAAATTTCAATTAAACTTTCAGCTGAAATTGGTCGCCTTGGTCAAGAACATCGAAGTTTTGTCCACGAAAATAGTTTTTAGTATTGAAGATCACACCGGTTCGGTAAAAGCGATACTGTGGCTCGAAAATGAAAACGAAGCGGATGACTTACCAAATATTAACGTCGGGAACTACATTACGTTGTACGGATGTTTGAGAGCGAATATTAGGGAAAAACTCATCGCGGCTGTACACATAAACGTTATAACCGATTGTAACGTGATCACGACTCATTTGTTGGAAGTTATCGCGGTTCGTTTGGATGCCGAGGCGAAAAGTAAAGAGGTAAGCACAAAATAACTCAGGTATATTTTATTATCAGAATTAAATCGTAAAAAGGGGAATCCCCGTCCTTAATGTTTTTATCACAGTGTTGTCAGTTTACTCTAGACAGTGCTGTCAAATGTGGGAACGTTTTAGTGGTTCTACGGATTTTTAGCAGGACAAAACAATTTCATAACCTACAAGATTAAATAATTTTTTTATGACGTAATGCCTAAATGCAATTTTTACATTATAAAAGGTATTTTGACATTTCAAATTTTGTTATTAACATTCTTAAATGTTTAAACGTGCTTATAAGCATTATAACATTCTTAAATTTAATATTAATATTTTTTAGGGTTGTTATAATATTTTTAGGGTTGTTATAATATTTTTAAAGGTACATATTTATGTTTTTAACACTTAATTTTAACATTCTAAAATGTGTTTCGCCATTTCAAATAGGGTTTTTGACATTTTAAAATAGGTATTATTTTTGGCATTTTTAAATACTTAAAGGCTAAGAAAAAATTAAAAGGATTATTCCTTGGTAAAAAAATAGTTTTTGTTAAAAAAAAACAGTTGCCATTGTATTACACATTGTGTAAGCTTCTTGGCTGGTACAAGTTTAGTGCGGAAATACGAAACATGTGAATTTAGAAAATTTTCTTGATTTGGAAAATTTTTAAATGTGACAAATTAAAAAAAAATAATATCACGAACACAATGACTTTTTTAGAAAATAGATATTAGCATAAGAAACAATCCTTGTGTGGATTTGGCTATGTCTATGGGTTTCTTAGAGCCTGAAGTTGCGGAAAATGAGCCAGTTCCTTTGAGTAAAATGCAAACAAAAATTTGCGAAATTTTGGGCAAATATAAAGATAATCCTGTGGGAGTGCACTTTACTGAAATTGTTAACCAGTTTCAACCTCATCAAAAAAGAGAAATGCTGTAAGTTTTATTTTTTTAAATTCAAGTAGGTAGTTGCGATATTTTTATTTTTTAGCAATGCCCTACAATACCTTTTGGAGGGAGGTTACGCCTATTCTACAATTGATAATGCCCATTTTAAGTTAACTAATACCAGTTTGTTATAAAGAGACAAAGAATGTTAAAACATAAAATAAATGTTGTTTGTTGAATAAGATTTCGTCACCTGAGAATTATAGTGTTCTATCTACATTTTCTTTTTTTTATTCAGGTTAGTCTTGTTTTAAGTCTTAAAGATGATATTGATGTATCTATATATAATTGGGGTAGAAATTGTAAAGTTTAAGGCTTAAACTGTACAATTTCTACCCCAATTATATATAGATAGAACAATATGCATCTTTAATACTTAAAACAAGACTAACCTGAATAAAAAAAAGAAAATGCAGATAGAACACTATAATTCTCAGGTGACGATTTGTTAAATTAAATATTAAATAATAATGAATTTAATTTTATTTCCAAAATACCTTATTACACTGCACTGTAATAAAAATTAGATTAAATCTAATTTTGTAAACATGAGTTTGCAGTTTGTTAATTTGATTTTGTAAAATTTTAACATTTTTTTGTAGAAAAGGGTTTGTAATTATTTTTCAAAGGAATATATTTTACTGAAAGTTTTGTAAAGGTAATATGCAATTTTGTAAGCATTTTGTTAATTTCAAACGTAACAAATTATTTCGTTGAAAAAGTACACGTGATTTTGGGAAGCCAATCAAAGCATTTTCCACAACAATACGCATCAACAAGTTCAACTGACTTCCGCGTCTGCAACTTATGTTTCTGCTTACTTTATTCTAATTCGTGACGTGTTCGTAACAAGTGTTCAGAGTGTTTATAATATATTACCAGAAATTGATTTTTATTGTTATTCGGATTCCTTATACCTATTTAACAAATGAGTGCGAAGTGGTTTTCAAACTTAAGTTAGGGGATACAGTGAAGTGGGTTAAAGTTACGAAATACATCAGTAAGTGTAGTAGTACTGATAATTATATTGTACCAAATTTCTTTATAATTTGATGATTTCAGAATGGTGTGTTATTTAATTGTGTGTATGTAATATTTGTGTTTATTTATGTAGGTAAGTGTTAATTTTTTTGTTTAGGAAATTGATTAATAAAGCAACTTTTTTTATAATTTTTTTTTTATTTAAGTTCCCAATTTCCAAAAAATATTTTTGTTACTTGGTCTACAAAAAGGTTTGTAAGAATAAGGACCTTTTTGAAAATTACAAGAATTATGGTTGAATTATTGAATTATAGGAATTTGTTATTAAATCTAGAAAATGTTTGTTATTATTACAAACTACTTATCCAATTAGTTAACAGATTACAGTTGGTAAAGTTAACATAAAATCTGGTTCTTGGTTAAAATTCACAAATATTTTTTTACAGTGTAGTGCGGAAAATGGACTTTTGTATACCAGTACCGAAAAGTGTAGTTTCCCGGCCTCAATTTTTAAATTTTCGTACACTCGTAGAAAAAAATGTTTTCCTAATTCTGGCAAAAAGGGTTTTTATAAATATTGCGTAAAAAATCATGTAACAATTTTTTTTAATAAATATTTGGTTTATTTGCAAATAAATAAATAAATAAATTAAAATATTATAAATTAATCAAAGGGGCAATCCTTCAAGGAACTCGTTTGCGCGCAGTAGGAACCATAAATCCTGCAATAAAGGTTAAATATTTAGGAAAAAAATGTTAAAATAGGTACTCTCTTAAAATGAATTAGCCAAAAATAACTAATTATTTGTCATATTCGACTAATTGCCACTAATAATTAGTCAAATTCTACTGAATTAAATAGTCAAATTAATAGATTTAAATTTAAAAAGTATTGTTAATAATATTTAAAAGCTAAATATCATTTTTGTTTTGAGCTAAACTCTTTGCATCTGTGTTTGTTTTTAAAGGGACATTTAACCATAGAGATTATATACGAGGTGTGTTCAGAAAATATCGAGAATTTTCGTTTTTTGAAACAAATATTTATTTATTCGTCTACATTAATGTTGTCGCCTTCAAAATAGTCCCCATTGGATATTATGCACATGTGCCAGCTCTTCTTCCAATACTCGAAACACTTCTAAAACTCGATCTTTGGGATAGCCTTTAGTTCTTTCAGCGATGCGCTTTTAATGTCATCTATGCTTGCAAAACGACGGCCCTTTAAGGTTCTCTTTATTTTTGGGAATAGGAAAAAGTCAGACAGAGGCATGTCTGGCGAATATGGAGGCTGGGGCATCATTACAGTATTGTTTTTGGCCAAAAATGTTCTTTAAAATATTTTAAATATTAAATATTTAACAATTTTAGAACAAATTTTGCTGCCACGCTTATCATACCCAAAACATTCGAAAAAATTACATGGGATGAGCCAATCGATATACCAACATCATCAGCGACTTCTCTGATGGTTTATAACCATTTCTTCCACTTTTTCCATGTTTTTATCGGTTGTTAATGCGCTTGTGCGTTCGGGGCGTTCGTCATCTTCAACGTCTTCACGGCCATCTTGGAAACTCTTATACCACTTGTAAACTCTTGTTTTACTTATAGCAGACTCACTATAGGCCTTTGTTAAGATTTCACAAAATTTATTTCATTTTTTAAGCAAAATTGGATACAAATTCTTTGATCCATTTCTTTTAACGAACTAAAAATCGCCGAGCTCATAAAACACGTCTAACCTTAGCGGCTGCCACAGACAAAGTAAACAATGAAAACAGCTAAAGTTTTTATCATACTTTGGGGACATGTTAACCAACATAATAAAGAAAATTTTATGACAACCGGACCCTCCGAACCCGCGAAATTTAACAATTCCCGTTATTTTCTGAACACACCTCGTATATGCATTAAACTCTAACAATAATTTGTTGTTGGCCGCAAGAATTAAAAAAGATTAAGGAAATGAGTTACTTTTAACTCTCAGAAACAGTCAAAGTTGGTGACTTATCTTAAATTAGTCAAACTTTAACCACTTAAGTAGTAAAAAATAACTGTTTAAAAGTGAAAACGACTATTTTATTAGTAAACAATGCTGGTACTAATTCAAATAGTAGAATTTTGACTATTTCATTTTAAGAGAGTAGGTAATAAAAATCACACTTACCCAAAGGGAGTGTCCTCTCCCATTGGAATCGGTTTTCCAGGTAACAAGCCCCAATTGCCGTTTTCTTTCGGACATTTGGCAGTGCAGGGCCGGCCCATTATGGTTTTATTGCTCCGCACGGTATGTGCGAAGAAACAGGCGCTCTTGAAGTGGCTGCAACGTGCAACACCTACAAAAAATTTTGTTAAAAAAAATCGAGAATCAGTTCAGTAGGTTAGTGGCCAGAAGATGGCACACTAACGGTATGCAGCGCCGTAGAAGAGGTCATTTTAACATAAGTTACAAAAAAATCCTATTACTAGTTTTAGGTTATAAGGGTTGAAAACAAAATATCAACAATATGTCAACCATACTGATTTCAGATCGCAGCAAGTAACATTTTTAGTTTTATTATGGCCTTCAAGAACGCTTTAAACCGATTTTTTTTTTATTCAGTTTATTTTATTTTGTTATGTTATTTTTAGTCAAGATCATATTGACTATAACTTTAATTTAGAGGTACGATACATATCGATACAAGTGATACGTACGGGATATCGTTAAAATCGATATAAATTTATGGATCAAATACATTGTATCGATTATTTAGCTAATTATGAGGAATCTTTATAATGCCATATACAGGGTGTCCCAGAACTCGCGCCACATAGAAAACCGGAACGTGCCGAAAGTAACGTGAAACACATATTTGAAAATTAAAATTGTCTAACGCAAAGGATAAGCGAGATAAGAATAAAAAACGATAGCCAATCCCAATAGATGGCCATAGGGAATTCTTTAAATTGCTAGGATACTTAGGTTGCATTGTTGATAATAAAAAATATGTAAAATATTTGGTCCACTGGAATCCAATTCATTGTGACACTGCTGTCAAACTCCTGTCATTAATATTATATTAGGTTATAAATTAAGTTATTATATAAATAATGTTTTCCTTAGATGATTATACTGAAATGATAATTATTATTATTATTATTATTATTTTTTTTTTTTTTTTTTAGACAACGCGAGTTTTTTCCCAGCCCTTTCCTAATCGTTATTTTAAAACATTGGCGTTCTGAAGTATAAGTCATAGATTAATAACCTCATCTTTGAAAGCTTTTGACAACTTAGTTAATACAGTTGGCCAAAAGATTTTTAAATGTTAATACAACAATGTTCTATCGTCTCCTAGCAATTTTTAAAGCTCTTACGTTTAACCTAGGCGAGAGCTCTCGGTATTGGCTGCCGCTTTTTTGCTCTCATTCGATTACACTATCACCTAGAATTTTTTTTTTTTTAAATTTGGCATCTCCATTGCTATCGGCACGCCCCCTTTGTCTCTGTGGCGCGAGTTCTGGGACACCCTGTATATATGAAAATTTGCTTTTGCGGTCGTACTGAGTTTTTAATAATCTACCGTTTCTTTGTCTCACAGTGTATAAACTATTCCACCGAAATTTTGGAAGTTTGTTCGATCAAGGCTGACGGTTGGTATTGTAGCTGACTTTTAAGTGGCTATCACAAAACTAGTTTAGGCATTGGTTTGGTACTTTTTCTATGGTTTGGTTGGTATTGCAACTGACGTTTAAGTAATTTCAAGTTATTTCAAGTTTGCATTGTAAACAATTGCGAAAAAAATTGCAAATTTTTACCTATATTTTTGTTCGTTACCTTCTTAATAATTAAATTCATTTAATCAAAGTTTTTATTTTTTCTTCCATTTTTTTTAAATCTAACCGTATCGTATCGAAATTGTATCGATATTAGCGATATTTTGAAAATTATATCGATATCGTATCGATACGGCTTCTGTATCGAACAGACCACCTCTACTTTAATTACGTTCAACCCGGGGACCAAACATTTTTGATGCGATTACCGAAATTTATAAAAATAAAATTAAAAAAAGGCTTCCTTATCATTTAACTTATTTAAAAAAAAATGGAAATTTGCCTATTCCGAGTATAATAATAATAATATTTAAATTTTTTGACAAAAAACATTCAAATTTCCAAGCTTAATATTCTATAAAACTGATAAAATTGTCAAATTTTGTATAACATTAGCGAAATAATAGTTTTTTATGAGGCGCCGTTTGTGCCATAATTAAAAATAAAAAAATATGTGAATATAAAACAATATTTTAATAATATATAAATGTAAATAAAAAATTATAAAATATTACTTAATAAAATAAAATTATAAATTGAAATTTAACATTATTTTATCAATATAAATACGAAGTTATTATTATTATTATTATTATGACATGCTAAAAATATATGTATATGGATAAACTGCTAAAATTTTAAATGGTAACTGTTGAGGAAATATAAATAACTATAATGTTTATATTGATAAAATAATGTTAAATTTCAATTTATAATTTTATTTCTTTAAGTAATCTTTTATAATTTTTGATTTACATTTATATATTTTTAAAGTATTGTTTTATATTCACATTTTTTTATTTATAATTATGGCACAAACGGCGCCTCATAGGTTCTATGCTAATATCATTTCTTTACATCACTTCTTTACTCAATGCTAATATTTAACCATAAAACAAAAATGGTCTTTCTTTAAAAAATAAAATAATTTTGTTTACACATTTTTCGCACAATTACTAAAATTGGTAATTCGACATATAATTTGAAAAGTTACAATAAATTATATGGCAAAAAGTAAAAAATATTATTGTAATTGTTCGCTTAATTTAAGATTTAAAAATAAATATCTTACGTAAACGGTGTCCCTTACATCCAGGTTGGCGCCTACCTCCGTTAACGCAAAAATCGACGTGTCCAACCTGGTTAGCTTCTCCTAGACCACCCGCGTTTGTGTGGATTATTTGTACTTGATGAGCATCGTCTTTGGTTAGCCTGAAAACCTTCGAGGCATATCGATCGATCAATGGTCTTGCAGGGTCCAAACCTAAAAAAAGTTATTATAATAACAATTAATATTAGATAGTATTAACTTACTATATATTAAAAACAAAATTTATTGTAAAATCATACAAATATGATATGTATTGATGGTTTTCCGGTCTGACGACGTTTCAGTACAATCTCATGTACCATCTTCAACAGCCGCCCAGCAGATGTCCTGAAGATGGTACATGAGATTGTATCGAACATGTATCAGACATACGGTTCTTTTAAGAACCAAAAACCGACAACATGGAGCAGATCCCGGAAAACCATCAATACATATAACGCCCGTGGAAACCTAAAGCAGAACATATATATATACAGGGTGAGTCATTTAACTTGAAACTTTGTAATATCTCAGTTAGTATGCATTTTACGAAAAAATGTTTAAATGATTCGAGGGGGGAAATCAATCAGTACTAAAATTGGTCCTCATACTCTCCTCCTTGTATGGGGGAACAGGGGGGTAACTTTAAAATTTACAATGGAACACCCTATTTTTGATTGCAGATTCGGATCAGGGCGAATTTTCGTTAAATGTACATTTTGTATATATATTTTGTCCAGGCAGGTCAATTTGATCGATTTTTTTTCCTTTGTGATAGAACAGTGTAGGGGAGCGGGGGAGAATGGGAGCCAGTGGGTAATGGGAGCCACCTTATTATTACATGTTGGAACGCCATATTACAACTTCTGAACGCTTCCAACGCTTGACCTTGAGCTCTGCCGGCACCCTTACATTATGTTAATTTAATTCAGTTCGTTTTTATTTGTTGACGGGAGTCCTGCGAATTTCTTTTACGCTTCTAGAGTGACACGTGCAAATTAGTAGCGTGGTAAGTAATACTGCTTTTTGTCTATTCCAAATTATTTTATCAGCGTAGCTTCGTAAAAGTATGTTAGTTTTATTAAATCATATCTGATTTTCTGTTAAATTTTTTATTTTTTATTTTAATCATTTGAAAGAAAAAATCTACCTTTGGGGTAATTGGAGCCATTGGCTCCCATTACCCTATCTATTTGTTATTTATAAATAAATTTCTTTTAGATGCCCAGAACATGGAAAAGGAAGACCGAAAAGGGTTCATGGGCACCAGAAGACCTTCAAAGGGCTGCTCAGTTGGTGGCTAATGAAGGATATATTTGTGATTTTTGTTTAGACAGGAAGAACTAGGGTGGAACCTCGGGTTAAACATATTTGTACCATTTTTTTTTAAATAAATACAAATAATTACTACTATTGTTTATCCTTTTTTTAGTTTTAGTTTGTCCCTATTCCTTCCCAAGCCAGTATTCTTACTTCAACTATTAAAACAACGTTGGCTCCAATTACCCGCGTGATTGGGTAATGGGAGCCAAATGCATTTTTTTCGTTTTTTTTTATAAATTCCATTATAGTCAATTTTTTTAAATTTTGTTTACATATAAATGAACTATACATGTGAACCTTTATATTTAGTTATTTAAATTTAAAAAAAAGGCTAATATTAACATGTTTGGAATTATATTTCCTTAGGTGGCTCCAATTCCCCCCCGCTCCCCTAATATACTGCAAAAAAATTCTATAATTTTATAAATAACAAAAATAAACTTTAAAGAAATAAAACTTATAGGGTTAATCTGAAATAGGGAAGGAACACAAGGAAGAAATTAAACATTGTCCTCCTCCTAACGCATCTTCCTGAACGTTTTATGACACATTGCTTTTGACTTTTTCAAACGTTATTTTTCAGAAATACTGTTAAATGTAAATATCTTTCGGTATTTGTTTGGAATTTCTACTATGCTATAATACAAAATGAAAATAAAAAAGTTAACTTCTAAAACAAGAGTTTTATGTAGCGTTTTGTAAAAGACACCAAAAGTGTACGCAAAAAAATCTTACCTTTAAAATATTTATAAAAAAATTCACACACTTTACACGTGCTCACTTGTTGTTGCCGAACTATCAAACATGTATGCCCTCTAGAAATAACACGATAGTATCTCTATCTCGTGTCTCTATTTCGAAGCAGTCGGCATAGAAGACGACGTTAGGAAAAAGACAAGATTTTTGAATGTCAACTTTAATATTTTTTTCTGTTTAAACTACTTTGTAGAAAACTATTTTATTTTTATATACGAATAAAAGAACTTTCCATTGTTCAAAAATAATTTATTTTTTCAGAAGAAACCTGCAAAGAAGAAGAATATAATCATTTAAATTAAAAAATCGCCTTTGGGGACAGTTAGGTTACAGGACATTTCACCTAGTTTTTCTGCCATATATAGAAACATAAAGTAATTACAAAAAAAATACGATGGGTCCTAACAGGAAGGGGGTATTTAAATATAATAAATACAAAACTTATCAACAAAGGTCAAAAATAAAAATAAAATTGGCTGGGGACAGCAAATGTACATTTAACGAAAATTTGCCCATCATTCGACTAAAAATAGGTATATTTTGTCTAAACCATTTTTTCATATTTGTAATAGATGGCGCTGTAATGAAAAAAAATCAATTTTGTTCGATTTTTCTTCTTGTACGATTCTGCAATAATTTTTCTATAAAAAGATCACTTTTTTTAGTAATAATCATCTTATTAAATTAAATATTATTTTTTTAAGTAACCACGATTTTTTAACTATTTAAGTTTCCTTTGGTTTAAGTTTTATTTATACATTATTTCATTCGGTGATAATTATCAATTGCGCACCATGGTCACTTTTTACCTGCCATCATTAAATCCTTTAATTTAAAGGATTATTGTACTATTTTTAATAAAAATACCGCATTTAAGGTAAAAAAAAAACTTTATTTGGTCAATTAATTAATTTAATCCCAATTGAGGTATAAAAAATGGTATTTAGTTATAAATAATAATTATTATTGAGGTATAAAGAAACTATTTATACTTAGTTTAGCATTATTTAATCAATTTAATTCGAAGATTGATTTGCAAACAAAAAGACGTCCTTTCGTTAAGCAGTTATTCATAATGGATTTTTTTAACAGTGGAAGAAAAAATAGAAATGATTTTGATTTATGGAGAAGCAGGCAGGAATCTTGATGATGCTGTTAATATCTACGCTCAGCGTTTTCCGGATAAAATTCGATCACGTACTTCATTTCACCGTATAGTCAAGCAGTTTACTACAAACGGGAGTGTTGAACCGAAAAAAAGAGTTCGTCGAACAACCTACTTTAATTAAAATTTAAAAAATAAATAAATAAACTTAAAAAATAAAACCAAGAATTTTATTCAAAAATTATTGGAGAATCGTATACAGAAGAATAATCGAACAAAATTGATATTTTTTTGCTCAAAATCATATTGACTATAACTCAAAAGTTATCAAGGGTGGCTAGTTTTTAATTGAAAGCTCTGCAGAAACAATCTTACCGACAATTTTGTGTTGCTTCAAGTCCAAATGATTGCTAACCATTCCGCAAATGTGAGCGCCCAGCGAGTGGCCAACGCAGGTGGTTTCCCTGGCGTCGCCTCCTTGATCCATGATGAACGCGTACAATTTCGCCGTACACTGCCCGACTAGTTTCGTGTTCGAAAGGGACGATAAATAACACGGAAAAATCGTTAGAGGTTCCCAGTCGACCGTGAAAATGTTGTAGTCTGTTCTCGTTAAATAAGCTAAATTGAAAGAAAAAAAAACAATTTAAGCATTAAATAAATTACTTAAACTAATATCAAGTATACTTATCTATTTCATAAATTACCTTATTTTTTACTACTTATGCGTTTTTCGAGGCTAACCATGGGTATCTCGTTTATCTTTAGAGATACATAGTTAGGTGAATTAGTAAAAAATAAGGTAATGTATTAAATATACCGACAAAAGTATGGAACAAATTCATTATTATAGTATTACTATAGTATACTATCGATAGTCTGGGAAGAGAAAATATCGATATATCGATAGCACTATCGATAGTCACTTAATTTTATATTTTTATAATTTTGGTTTTTGGTTTTGCATTTAAATAAAATTAAAATAAATGTTTAAAATTAAATTAATTTAAAAACATGTCTACTTGCCTTTGCACGTATTCCATACTTATTTATTGTGCGATTTTAAACGGATTTGTTTTAAAGTGCAGATCTTGATAATAGTATATTATGTATTAAGTTTAATAAACGCCATTATACTTTTTCTACGAAAAATTCTTATTATTATCTTAAAATGATTTAAATCAAACATTTATATAGAGCGCCATCTATGAAACAATAGGGGAATCTGTGTGTCACCGTCAAATGTCAAATTTTTTTATTTTATAAACACAGATCATAAAGGTTATAAATCGAAATGTATTTCTTGAAAATTGACAGTTTTTCACAGTGAAAGTAAAGAAAATGTTTTATGAGCACTTTACAGTGGAGTCCGTGTCCGAATCTAATTTATAGTTTATTGCCGGCGAAATTAAAAGGTCAGTACAATGTTCATATAAACTTTTCAAATATTGGCGTTGAGAAACTATCTTTTGTATTTTTGTATTGAGATATTACAATAATTTTCACATTTGGTATTATTTTACAAGAAAGGCACTTTATTTTAACGATTGTATGACATTGGACAACTGTCAACTAACTTCAGCCCGTGACTAAAACCTGTTGCTAACTTCAGCCCGTGACTAAAGCGCCATTAAGCCACAACTTGTCAATGTGTACATTTTTAAGAATTCCTATTAGCGGTTTTTTTAAACAAAAATAAAAAAATGCACAATAATAACTACAAACATTTATTTTGTCAAGTTATTCATGAAAAAGACTGAAATAAAATTAAACTAATAGTAACATGGTAATATTACTATATAACTTATATATAAGTTCAATTTTATTTCAATGTTTTTTCATGTATAACTTGACAAAATATATTTTTATAGTTATTATTGAGCATATTTTTCTTAAAATTTTTCAATAAAATTTAGTATAGGATCGTTTTGAGGGATGGTGAATCCAGTGCCGTGCTTAGATTTTGTTTGAAAAAATCGCCAATATGAATTCCGAAAAATTTACTCTTAATCACAATTTCATGATCTATTCGAGTCTTCGAAAAAAAAGAGAGGGGTACAGTTTAAAAAAATGGCCGATTTCGTCAGAGGTTTTATAAGGTATACAAAACTTGCGGAAAATATGAAAATTGTACAGGACTTTTTTGAGAAAAAAATCCGAATTTTTCTATGAAATTGTTCCATACTTTTTCTTTATTTATTTTATTTATTAATTTATTTACATCATCTTACAGTCATTGAACCAATTACAAGATGAGATAGGTATTAAAAACTAAAACTAAATACAAAACAACAAAAAATAATATTGCAACTAAAGATTTAATAAAAAAAAATTTGGTATTTATATTTATATTCTTTATTGTTTGCACTTTGCATGAAAAAATATCGATTTTATCTTGCAACTCATTGTACTTTTGCCGGTCATTGTACATAAAGTAAGTAAAAATAAGGTAATGTAATAAATATACACACCATTGCGTATAATGGTCATTGGGGATTTACTCTCGGTGCCGTTGAATCCGTGGATTATAATGACGTTCTTCTTTTTCGGATCGAATCCTGCATATTTTAAAGACAAATGGTTCCTAATGTCTATCCTTAGCCTTTTCGGTCCGGTTTCGCTGGAAAGTACAAAAATCATGGTAATTTTTATTCATGTTTCACAATTTTTAGAGAAAGGGATGCACTTACTGCGTGTATAAATAATATCGTATATCGTTATCCGGGCATGTGTATTGTTTTTTTAAAACGCACCTCCAATATTTTATATCGAAAATGTTGCCCATGCCACCACTTGCATCTAAAAATATACAAGAAATAAGTGCATTGTTCAATTGCACAATTTTTCGATATATAAATAATCAAAATACTTTTTAATGCAAACCTTTTCTTATAAATAAAAACGTATAATATAATAAAATGGGTGCATAATCATTCCCCACTGGGTCAAATATATTTTGTTTTGCGATTTTCTTCTTATTTTCTTATTTAGCTTTGTTATAACAATTTTTGTTTTAATAGGTTTTTAGTTTTTTTTCAAATATTTTGAGAATCAAATTTTATTTTAATAGGCTTGTAATTATAATACGCAGCTTCTCGGATACACATAAAATAATACTGTATATTATTACTATTAAGATTACTATCTTATATTTACATTTTTTTTGTAAATACATTTTTTTCTGTTGGATGAAAAATAATGTCAAAACTTACTTATGACCTTAATTTTTAGGTACTAAAAATCAGGTCAAATAGTTCATTTTTTATTCAGTAGACATATCACCATTTTATGACTGACATATTAAAACTTTTTCAAACCTCGGTTTGATTTTGTAGATAACTTAAAGTAGCATTTCTCCAAAGATATGTAGTTTATACAGAAAACCATAACAACTAATATAAAATATTATATATATTATATATTATATTATATTATATAATTGGATTTTTCTAATATACATGTGCTTTTAAACAAGAAGAGGGAAAATGAATATTTTTTAATAAATATATATTTAATAAATATATAAATAATAGATTTTACTAATTTTTTTTCATACTACATATGATTAACTTGGAAATAAGTTATGAAAACTTTTGATCCTGATATGCAGGATTCCTTGTCACTTTTTAAATATGCATGCACATGTGAAATACCTACAGGCATTGTTTAAACTTTTTATGTTTTTAATACAGGTATTTAATAATAATAGGTTAATAATTATTAACCCATAGAAATAATAACATAAATAAATTTTGGTTTGTTCATTCACTCATGTTTATTTATTACAAACTTATTATACATAACCTACTATTTCTATGATTTATACATTTTCTTAATAAATATTAAAATTTTTATTGCATTTTCTTTATAAATACTGATTAACCCTATTAATAAAAGGGAAATGTAGGTATTAATACTAAGAACTTACTTTTCTGGCTTTTTTTAAATCAATGTAATATAAAATAAGTATTTTTTTTAACTATTTAATTCAAATAATAATATGGTTATATATTATTGATCAAATTCCATCATTTAATGCAAATAATAATATAGTTATACAGTTGGTATTGATATTCCAACAATATTTATTGTTTTTTTTGTCTTAATTGATTTTGACAAAGTCTTAAAAAAGTAAGTTTTTGCCAGAAGTAGGTATTAGCAATTTCCTTAATTGTCGATTTAAATAAGAGCGGTAAATAAATATTGCATCCTACTTTACCGGCAGTGCATGCTGACCGTGAAATTTTAGTTATAATGGCTCTCAACATGAGGCGCAAAAATAGTTTTTAAATTGTTAGCGTTAACTTGCGCTTATAGTATATTTTTATATGAAAGTCAGAAAAGTCAGTTTGTCGAATTATCTTAAAAATGGACATCCATTTAAATCCGAAGCAGTTTTTCACAACGAAAGTGAAAAGGATGTTTTTATGGGTACTCAAATACTAGTTTGATGCCGGCGAAATCAACTTCAGCCCTTGACTAACAAATCCGAAAGCCACTGTTGCTAACTTCAGCCCTTGACTAAATCGCCTTACAGCTTGTCAATGTGTATTTAAAAGATCTCTTAGTGTTATGAAAACTTGTACAAAAATATGCGTTTTACAGGTGGGAGTGGAAAAAAATATTGGTTCATAATAAAAAAGTTATAATGATTTACAGTTTTGATTTTTTGGCACAAACTGGACTTGCTCCAGGTTATTTTTTAAACATGTGATCCCTAGCTTCATTTTTTATTTAAATTGTTAAGGAGTATTTAAGCTTATTAATTATTATTAAGGATAAAGAATAAAAGACATATGTTGGTACAGTGCAATAATTTAATTGATAATTGTGATATTGATTTTTTTAATACAAGTGTTAGGGAAATCCAAACTTTTTTTAATTGTGATTTTTTGTAGTTTTAGTTTTAGATTTAGTTTATATAGGATATAACTTAGGGTATAGGCACTCTTACATGTAACAACAATTTTATATTGTGTTTGTTTGAGAATAAATAAATAAATAAATAAATAATAATATAGTGCTTTTTTTCACGACTATTTTTATTTTTTCGCTTCCAACTCAAAATCTTGTTTAAAATGTTCAAAAAAAATTCCCTGAAAATTTGAGCCCTTAATATTAACTCAAGTACTCTTCCAAAGCGTATAAAGATTTCCCATTTAAAATACACGTAAACTTTAATTATTTTTTTTTTAAATATCTATATCTCAGCCGCATTTTATGCTATTGGATTGTTTCAAAAAGGGATTTACTCGTAATCAAATGTTCTACAAAAATGCTTTATGTGTCATAGCTGTAATCTGCACCTGTAGGATGGTACGGGTCACTAAATCTTATTTTAGTAAAAATTCTCTTATTTTTGAAGATATTTTAAAAGTGACTTTGAAAAAATGTAAAGGACAAACTTAAACAAATTTAATTTTCTTTAAAAAAGGTCTTATCAGTTGAATCGCTAAGATTGATATTTGTTGAGATATAAAGCGTTTACATTGACAATTTATGAAATTTTTAGGATTTAGGACTACAGAACACATTTATTGTTGACGAAATTCTGATTTGTAATTACGTCGGGTTATTATAAAATATATTTTATATATTTATTTTCTATTTGACATTAATAAATAAAATATTGACAATAAAGAATGTATCATAATAACTATTATAAAAACCTTAACAAAGACAATTATTGTCTTTGTTGAGGTTTTTGTAACAAAGAACTTTCTCTTAATAGTTCTGGTATATTAAAAATTTAGCAAAAATGACATAAAATGATAAAAAAACTTTGTCTTTATAAAAACTGCAGTTAAATGATTAAATTATTTGCTACCATATTATTAGTATTAATAATAAATATTTATGGCCTATAAAAAGATAAAATTAAACAAAATAATAAATTTACAACGAATATTGAACAATTTGTGTAAAAAATATCACTAAATTACTTAATCAAACTTTTAGGCTTTTTAGATTCAGATCACCTTTGATCTTCAAAGATGATTTTAAGGTAGAAAGCCTACTACTCATAATTTTGAAAAATGTTTAATGAATTTGAAAATATTTTAATTAAAGATTACAAAGGTTGTAAATCTGTATAGAAATTGGGACATTTTCTCCCTAAGGACAACACGATATTTTATATTGGTTATCACGTAATCTTAATACCTATGTGAATTTATTATTTAATTATGCACAATTTTAATAAATTTATTGATTAATTTTGCAAGAATAGGTAAATACTTTGACATTTATGTAAAAGGTATTTACTTATTCTTGCGATATCATCAAATATGTCATAAAAATTTGTAAATTTTTATGGGGTTGTAAACCATGTCTTACAAATATTCTATTTGACGTTCCTAAAGTCATGTTGATATGTTCTTCAGATTTTCAGTTTTCTGAAGAAGATAGCAACATGGCTGTCAAAACGTCAAATAGAATATTAAATTTTGTTTAAAACCCAATAACTTAGGTTAATAAAATTATAGGTTAATTTTAATTTAATTTTTTATAGGACTATAAAAACTGTTATACGTTTGAAAAAAAAACAATTTTGACACATTATTATTGACAAAACAAATAAATAAATCTTAATTTACCGTAAAGTCCTCAATTTAATTTATAAATATTTATAGTAGTTTACTACCATTCCAAAAATGAATGTCAAACAAATTAAACAACTAGTTCTGTACCCCAGAGCCAAAATCTCGCTTAAATTGAACGTCTTTCATAGCCCGCTGAACTGTGAACGGAAAATTCACGTGCAACTTCCCTTATGCTCTTCCCACTATTTGCATCGAAGGCATTGAAAACAGATTCTTTATTTTTTGCTGTTCCATTACGTTAAGGAGCACCTTCAATTTCGTTACAACGCAGAACAACTTTACTGTCGATTGTAACTTAAAATGTTAAATAATGACAGGAACAATAATTGGCAGCAGTGTCACAATGAAGTGGATTTCAGTCAACCAAATATTTTACTTATTATAATATCAACAATCCTAAGTATCCTAGCAATTTAAAGAATTCCCTATGTTCATGTATTGGGATTGCCTATCGTTTTTTATTCTTATCTCGCTTATCCTTTGCGTTATCATGTTACTGCTATTCATTTAAAAATGTTCTTAATCCATTTATAAATAATAATATTATCTAATTATCTAATTTTAATTTTCAGCTCATTTATAAATTTATATTTTCAAACCGAAATTAAAGTAAAACTTTATTTGTACAGATTAGTTTTACAAAATATTGGTTATTTATTTAAATCAATATCTTTTTTTAACCAATGTTAAAATTGATTAAATTTTATTTTTTTGAGTAGGAAAATATTTAAAAAATTACAGTAGCATATTATTTCGCTTAAGAAAGGCAAAGTTTTTAAGATTATTAAAAAATAGTTAAAAAAACTTGAATAAATGTATACATTTGGATTTAGGATTCCTAAATTAGGAAGTAATTTTGTTTTTAAGATAAATAGGTTGATAAACGAGTATAATTATTTTTTATCATTATTGGAATAGTTTACACGCATGACATACTTAAATTAAATAAATATTTTAAATTTTTTACCTTGTATTAAATTAGTCGAACTAGCCAAAAGCAAAAACGCCAGTTTAGCCAAATGCATAGTATTGAAAAACGCACTTTTTCACCTTTGATTTCATAAACAAACTAAAACTGGGAAGCCGGATAGTACACAAAGCAAAAACCGCAATAACTATAACTACCGAGAATCTGATAATTTTGAAAACGCGAGCGGCAGATCTACAGCGCTTTTATACTGTTAGCGGTGACTAGGTAGGTAGTCTCAGCTAAGAGAATCTTAACAGAATGATGGTCAACCTGTTACTTTGATCCATTAAACTATAAAATTATCGAAGAAGTCGGCGTAACGGTACAGTTGTTGAAAAAATTTCATATTTTTACGTCTCTCTGACCGTGTCTAATATGCATAAATCACGAATTTACCAAATATTGGCCCACTCATGATGGCCAAGCCATATTGCTAATGATCCGTGCCTAAGCTAAAAAAAAACCACGGAGCCTAGCTAATTGTAAAAAAATTGCAAAATATGTTTTAAGCACAGCCAACTAAGGTCAGTGCCGGGCCAATTCTATAGAATTTATAAATTAAAAAAACTGGATTAATTATTCTAATATCTACTTTGGTCGACAACTATAGCCTATAGGCTAGGGGGCAATCTATGTTAAGTTTATTTTAATTTTAAATTTTCATTAAATTTTTACAAAAAAATTGGTTAACAATAGTATATTGTGCGAGTGAGGTAACACGCTAGCGGAATCCTCTTTTGAGCAATAGTCGCACACAATATTTTATTCAACTACCACAAGGAATTTAAATTTTGTTTTATATTTTATCTCACATTTGACAGCTGTCCATTAGTTTTAACCTCACCTTTTCCAAATTTAACTAAAGTAAAGTTAAAAAATGAAATGGTAGTTGAATATAAAAAAATAATTACTCTATCTTGTCCAGCACATTTTATTTATTTTATTAATACATAATTTATATAATTTTATAATTAATTGCTAAAAAAAAGTAAGCAATTCTTTAAAAGGTAATTAACACTTGTGCACTAAAAAACAAATTTACAAAAAATGAAAATGTCAATGCAAAAAAAATAATGGATTAGAAATTGTCATACTCCTATTCCTATTTGCAACACTTGCGGTCCATCTCAATAAATTATTTTGTCATTTTCCTTCTTTTTAAATTATTAATGGTTACTTACTTAACCGTTACCTAATTAATTAATAACTAATAGTAGTAAAATGTAATTTGTAATTTATTGCACATGAATTCCAATAACATTTTTATTATTTACAAATCTTTTATTATAAATAATTTAGTAATATATCTATATATACAGGGTGGTATAATGGTACACAGTTATATTCCTTGGGTAAAAATATTACGATTTAAACAACTTTAGCTTAATTCAAAAGTTTATATATCCCAATGAAAATTGAATGTTTAATTTTCCTAATTATCTTATTTTTAGCAATTTTTTTACAAACAATTTTATGACTGGAGGTTTTTGGGTCGAGAAATTCGAATTTGTTAATAATTTTGATGTAGATTGTACAGTTACGGAAAGAAGTAATGTCCATTTGAATGCTCCATTGTAATTGTTCGGAGGCATTCGGAAATAGTCAACATCTGCCGCTTAGGGATTTATTTAAAAATATGTCTATATTTAGAATTTACTACCTGCTTGTATTGAATTAATTATTTTGGGTATACTACATATTTAACTGTATTTTTATTAAATCGTTAATTTTTTGATATATTTTTGTATAGTTTTATAAAGATTTATTCTATGAAAAAACTTTTAATAAGAACTTTTTAGGCTATAAATAATATTATCAGGTTGTAGTTTTTTAAAACTTACTTTACATTTTTCAGAACTAGCAATGATTCAATACACTATTTTACATCAAAGGAGTAAAAACACATTTTATTATTAGTTGCACTTTTATGTGTTAAAATTAAAAACATATATTTAAATTTTTTATATTTGGTAAATTTTTAAATTAAATATACTAGGATTTATCAAAAAATGTTTAATATATTAATTATTATAATATAAAAGTTAACATACCTATAAAACTATAACATACATATAAAAACTATAAAACATATAAACATAAATAGGTATAAAAATCCTCACCAAACATGGGAAAAAATAATTTTATGTTTGGAATTTTATACCTCAGTATCAAAGTAACTTTTGGCAATGATCATTGCAGTTTCTTATATAAAACGCTCTACAAAAAAGTTCTCTTATTATTTTTCGATAAATTAATTTCTTCTAGAGTTATTCGAGGTCAAAGTTTGATTAACATCAAACGGGAGGTGAAATGGGGCAAAACAAGGCAAGGCAAGATGTATAAACAGAAAATAACTTAAATACAAAAAACTTAAATTATGTCATAAAAGTAGGTAATACATTTTACAGACCAAAGTTCTTCCGGATTAAAATGTTAAAAAGTATTTTAATTTAATTTCATATTAATATTTTAAATGTAGGACAAATTTTTAAATATTTGATAAAAAATATTATATAATTATTAGACAAAAAAATCGAATATTTATTTTTAAAGTACCTGTAAAATATTGTTCAGAATCTAAAAAAAATGGTCCTGTTAAATCGGGAATTATTATTTCCCATTAAAATAATATGAGATTTTTTAAAATACTTTAAAATTGTATAACTCGTAAAAGGATTAGTAAAACTGAAACAAATTTTGGTAGGGCTCTTTTAAAAGGTATTCAAGGTAAAAGTTGAATTTATAGAAATTTTCAAACTTTTTCAGCGAAACAAAATTTATGGTAAAATTTAGTAGGACCCTTTTTTAGGAAAATTTTATCTAAAACCATGAGCAAAGAAAGCTGCCTTTTTATTTAAAAAGAAATGGTAAATAATTACATTATTAATTATAGTTGAAGCATGTAGTAGATAGATAGATAGATACATTTATTAAGTAATAAACATTACATTAAGCGTCAGGTACATATGTATATAAAATTTAAAAAATAAAATAAAATGAACATACACACATGTCCAAAAGTTTGGAATATTTACAAATAATATATCTACGCCTATGGTAGTTTAAAAAAACTGTTGTTAATATTTACTCTATTTTCTCTGTCTTTGAGGTTTATTTATTATTGGTCGGAGTCGTTATAAAATGGTATTTACCTATATAAAAAATATATATATAAATATCAATAAAAAAAGAAATATTGCAATATTCCAAACTTTTGGACATATCGTCGTTTATCTGACAAAGAGGCGTAACTCAAAAAAAATCGTTTTTGAGTTATACCAGAATGATCACCAAAATCGACTTTATAATCTCACAAACTGGCGTAGCTCTATAATAAATAGGTACAAATAAAGTTTTAGCATAAAGCAGTTTCGGCGTAACTAATATTTTTGCATTTTGTGTGCCGTACAAACTGGCGTAATTCAATTCACACCGTTTTGTTTAAAAATGAGATACGCCTCTTTGTCAGATAAACGACGATATGTGTAGCTATAGGTATAAAAAACATATTAAAAAAACGGTTTGTATACAAATATTATATGTATACATATAATATAAACAACAATAACATATTTATAAACATTGAAAGTTAAAATTAGTATTTAAGTATTCATTTAAAGAATAATAACAATTTTGGATTAAAATACTTTTCACAGATTTTGAAAAAGCTTTGGGATTCTTTATTTTTTTTATTGATTCTGGAAGATGATTAAACAGTTTCGGTCCCCAATAGTGAATACTTTGTTGTGCCAATTTGCTTTTGTGAAGTGGAATTTGGAAAAAGTTCATGTGCCTAGTATTGTAGGTGTGATTTTCAGAATTTCTATCAAATTCGTCTGAATTTAAATATACATACTTTATTGCTGCCAAAATAAATATAGATGGAATTGTAAGTATTTTTTGATTTTTAAAATGTTCTCTACAACTCTCATTTGTTTTTAAATCACAGATTATTCTAATCGCTTTTTTCTGTAAAATAAATATTTTGTAGGAATCGGTAGAAATCCCCCAGAATAAAATTCCATAACTGGCAATGCTGTGAAATAGCGTAATAGGCTGTTTTTGTGGATATCATATTGGCACAGAGTTTTAATCTTCTCATGCAGTAGATTGCACTGGTAAGTTTTTTGCTAATGACTTCTAAAGGGTGTATCAATAAGAGCGCAAGATTTTAAAGTTTAGTAAAACATGGTTTTAAGTATTAAAGCATTGAAATATTTATTGATTTATAAAGTACACATTTGGAAATTATGTATAAAATAACACATCTGGTAAATGGCCACCACGGCTTAACTGGCACAAGCGTATTCTTTTGGCAAAATTTGCAATAACATTATTGAATACATGTGGCGGTATTTCGTTGATAGAGCGTCTAATTTCTGCTTTTAAGGCCTCGATGGTGGCGGGCTTGTTGGCATAAACTTGTGACTTCAAATAACCCCACAGCCAAAAGTCCAAGGGTGTTAAATAGTGGTGAAAATGGGCCTCATCACTGAAAATGATTTTGTCCGCAAAATCGGCATTCACTTCTTGCTGCTCAAGGATCCAATTGGTGAACTCTCTTCTCTGTTCATGGTCTTTTGGCTGGAGTTGTTGAGTCAATTGGACTTTGTAGGCATGAAGATGCAAATCTTAAGTAAGAATTCGCCGAAGAGTGGCTTTTGTAATGTCCAATTCTTGTGCACGTTGGCAAATCGACGTCTCTGGACTCTCGGCCACACTCTTGCGAACTGCTGCGACATTTTGTTCTGAACGAGCTCGTGTCGTGTGTTTCACATCACTAACCGAAGCAGTGCTTTCAAATTTTTTGATTATTCTTTTCACAGTAGATGAATTAGGAACATTATTTCGAAAAAATATTGGACGCCCTTTACGAATCGTGGCAATCAAACTTTCATCATTTTGATAATAGTGTTTAACAATCAAGACGGGTTGTTCTATCGTGTAATGCTCTATATTTACTAACTTCCATCTGTCTCCTATCAATCTGTCATGTCAATAATCATGTGACATCATGGTTGCCAAACTGAGGCGAAATTCAAATCTTGCGCTCTTATTGATACACCCTTTACATGTTTGTTCCATTTAAGTTCACTATCTATATGAACACCCAAAAACTTGATTGTAGTTTTACTATCTCCAAAAAAAGTTATTATTTGTGTTTTTTTCTCATTTAATTTGAGTTTGTTGGAGTTCATCCATTCTTTGGCTGTTTTTAATATAGTTTTAGATTTTTCACCTATATTAATTTCTTTAGGAACTTTATAAATAATTGATGTATCATCTGCATAAAGACAGACTTCACTTTCTGGAATATTTGCAGGCAAATCATTTGTATATAAGATAAATAGTACTGGACCCAAAATCGAACCCTGAGGAACCCCATATGACGTGACTACTTCTGTGGAATATTCGTTTTTCCATTTAACAACTTGACGTCTATCCATTAGGTAAGATTTTAATAGCTCATAAACTATTCCCCTAAATCCATAATGTTCTAGTTTTCTTAAAAGTAGTTGTCTATCCACCGTGTCAAAGGCTTTACTTAAATCGCAACATGCCATTTCTACTTTTTGTTTTTTGTCATGTGCCGTAACTATATACTTTATTATGGAATTTATTGCTGTTGTAGTAGATCTATTTTTTCGATATCCATGTTGCTGGTTGTTAAAAAGCTTCTTTTTTTCCAAAAACTCTACTATCCTTTGTCTGATTATTGTTTCAAAAACCTTTGATAATGATGGTAGAACTGATATAGGCCTATAGTTTTCTGGCTTATTTGCATCACCGTTTTTATGAATGGGTACAATTTTTGCAATTTTTAGTTCATCGGGAAATGTGCCATTTTGTAGACTTTTATTAAATAATATTGCAAGTGGTTTACTTATGTAGAGAGCTATTTGTTTTAAAATTACTGTATTTAGTCCATAAATATCTAAGGTTTCTTTTGATTTAAGGTTCATAATTATACTAAACACTTCTTTTTCAGTAACTTCTTCGAAGAAACATGAAGTGTGGCTAAAATTGTTATGATTCTTTAGAAACTCTTCTGCAGGTTTAGCTTCTACATCATGAAATTTTCCTATGTTTTTAAAAAAAGTATTAAAATCTTCAGCTTTTAAAGTGGATTCTTGAGAACTTAATATTTTATGTTTGTTTGTTTCACTATTGATCACCTCTGATATAGCTTTATTCGGATTGGATGAATTTGAAATATAATTAGAATTCCTATTTTTTATGTTTTTATTTAAAGCTTCATAGTAGTAAGACCTCATTTCTTTATAGGTTTCAAATGAAATCATATCTTTATTTACTTTCATGATTGTTGCAAGACCATCTAGTTGTTTTTTAATTTGTTGAAGTTCTATGGTTTCATTTATTTTATTTTTTCTTTTGGTTTTAACTTTTATATTTTTTTCAGGGTAAACGGTACAAAAACACTGAATAAGAAGGTCATGGAATTTGGAAAAACCTTCATTGTTTGCCATATATTCATTTTCCTTAAAGTGATTAATTACAAGTGATACAAAGTTGTAAGTATTTTCATCTGAAATTATTCTTTTTTTTATTACTGTATGAGCTTTTTGAATTTTATTAGATTTAACTGTTAATATTTGTGCATTATGATCCGAAATATGCAAGTTTTGTGTTTTACATTCATATACCTTGATGTTTGTAAAAATATTGTCAATACATGTAGAAGAGATTTTTGAAATTCTCGATGCTTCTTTAAAGCATGGTTTTAAATTAAATGTTTCTAATAAACTTTCTAACTCTTGTTTGCATACAGAGTTTTTTAGAAAATCTACATTAAAGTCTCCTGATAAAAATAAATTTGTATCACTATAATTATTATTTACATATTCCAAAACCAAGTTTAGTTTTTCCATAAAAATATTCATATTTCCCAAAGGAGACCGATAAGTAGTAATAAAAACCATATTTTTTTTCTTAATATATATCCCTGCTAATTCTATGTCCTTTTCAATTGATATATTTTTTATTTCAGGTAGTTCTGCATATTTTAAACTATCATGCACCAATATTGCTGCCCCTCCATGAATAAAGTTTTTTCTGCAGAAGTAGCTTGCCACTGAATAGTTGTGGATTCTTATTTTTGTAATTATTTCATCTGTAAGCCTATGTTCTGTTAATCCCAAAATTTGTACACTATTATTTAATAAATGATTATTTAAGGCATTAATTTTTGTTGTTAGTGACTGTATATTTAAATTTATAATTTTGAAATCTTCTTTTAATTCTAATTTAATTTGTTTCTGCTCCGAACTTAGCATTGTTTGGTCGAAAAAAGTAAAATCTCTTTATATAGATTCCATTGGGCCAGGTTTCTGGTTTATGAAGCTCTTCTAATAATTCCATATCCGCTCCCAATTTAAAGGACATGCTTGTAGCTTCTTTACGTCTTGTTCTTCAACGGTAAATTCTTTACTTGGAAATTTATTCTTTAAATATTTTTGTATTTCTCCAGCTTGAGTTCCTATTTTGATCTTGCTTATACAAAGCCAGGCTTTTTTAACTGCTGCAGCAAAAATTTGATGTTGATCAATGTTATTGCCAATTGTTTTAAGAGCCTTTGGAGTTTCTTTGATTTTTTCTATTTCACAGGTGGTGTTTTCTTGGATTTTTTTATTTTCTTTTTCGTCTATTGCTGTTATATTTTCATTCTTCTTGTTTTTTCCCTTTTTTTGTGGGACCGTGTTCACATTGGCAACGTCGCATATATTTTGTTTGGGTTGCGAATTCTTTAATAGGCCAATAATTTCTGTTTGATAATCAATTGTTCTTTCCAATTCAGTTACCAGTCTTTTGGTATGTTGTAGATCCATTTTAACTATTTCTAATTCATGCTTTAGACCTACCTCAACTAAGTTTTGAGAGGTTAAGTTACGTTCGCCGATATTAACTTTGTCTGTTTCACAATTTTCAAAACTTCCAATGTGTTTTCCAAGGGTTTCACTTAACGTTAGACCTGGTGGTACTTTCTTGTTAATTATTATTTCAATTAACGTTTCTTTTTTAAGTTTAATTAACTCAGCACTTAAATTTTCGTATGTTGCCATTGTTGCCAAATACTAGTATAGTAGAATAGTCTATGTGCCATGCAAAACGACTAAAAAAAATATTGTCCATATTATTTTTGTATTTTAAAGATGGATGGATTTTCATTGATTTCTCACAATTTTATTTTTGACACTTAGACCCTTTGGGAATACCAAGTTCAATTATTATATTAATTATAAATTTATGCCGTTTCATATTTTATTGGATATTTATACATTGAGTTGGTATTGGGCAGATATTTCATAAAACAAGTACCTAATAAAAACTAAAATGTTGATAATAGTATATTATTTTTATTTTATTATTTTTAATGTGCTTTCAACAGGCACCAGGCCCAATTACAGAAGTACACAATGACAAACACAAATAAACAACCATACCCCTGGTGGGATTCGAACCCACGACCTCTCGGCTTGTAGTCCGCAGTGCTAACTACTACACCACCGAGGGCGGTGGTATTATTATACGAGAGATAATGCAAAAGGATAAGGTTTGCATGTCGAGCCGTCAGGCGAGAGACGTAATTCATCCGAGTAAATAATGCGTATTATTTTGAGTGTAATACTATGTTTTTTCTACTCCAACTAAGTAATTTTCATTGATAACAAATTTTATTATAACCTCACTTTTCTCCTATTTTAAAGATCATTATAGTCGCCCCTCGTATATATAAATAAATCTGACATCTGTCAACCTTACTTTTTTCTAATTTAAAACCCGATTGGTTCAAATAACATTGAATATTAAAATAAGCCAATCACTGATACCTAACAACGTGAATATAATAATAATATAATATAATTCACTTTGATAGGCCGGGCGGTTATATTGGTTAACATTATTTACGCAAAAAAAAAAAACAAAAAAATTTCAATAATATGCAATAGAAGTAAAAAAACGTATTAATAGTGCACAAAATGCATTTTAGTTTAAAATTTTAATGGGTTTAATTTACATAGTAAGAATAAATATTTTAATTTATATTGCCCAGATAACAAAAAATCACATAAAAAGGTAAATACATTAAAGAGGGTTATTAACAATTTTATTTGCAAAATTATGCAAACGTTTATAATTATTTTAGTATTAAATGTCTATTTCATTTAAATATATTATTTTATTAATAACAACTTATTAGATAATATATAGTTTATTTAATAAGTTATAGAACATATATTATATTTAAATTATTTCAGAATCAATGTTATTCCTTAAATATTAAATTGCATAAAAGCTTAAAAGTCAAATGAAATGTGCGTAGAAAGAATGGTAAATAGCAGGTAGGTAGAATTATTGAGTTTAAAAATAGATATGTTAATTTTATTAGCAAAACCCGAATGCCTCCGAACAATTACAATGGAGCGTTCAAATGGACATTACTTCTTTCCGTAACTGTACATGGGTACATAAAAAGAAGTGTAACTTTTTCTCGCCTTCGTTCATTTATGTGTTTATTAAAAATATCAATTTTCACACAATTTTTGCGCAAAAAAGGATACCTTGGAAATTTTGTTTCGAGGATTTGTTTTTGAAATTTTTGCATTTACAATATTTTATCTACTCCTACATTGACGAGCTGTCACTTTATGGCGTTTTATTGACGGGCTGAAGTAAACAACAGTGGCTTTTCGACATTTTACGTCACGGGCTAAAGTTAGCTTTATTATAAATTGGGAAAAAGTGAGGTTAAATTCGGGTGACAGTTGGCAGATGTCAAAATTTTAACAAATAAAATTGGCTTTAAATTCTGTTTTGTGTTCGTCGTAGATAAAGTATAGTATGCAACTCGTTTATAAACTTCACTAGACACTCGTTTTTATTAAACACTCGCTCGCAAGCTTCGCTCGTGCTTAATTAAACTCGTAACTAAAATGGCGTTTATAAAACTTGATACATAATATACTATTATCTACTCCTACATTGACGAGCTGTAACTTTATGGCGTTTTATTGACGGGCTAACAACAGTGGCTTTTCGACATTTTACGTCACGAGCTGAAGTTAGCTTTATTATAAATTGGGAAAAAGTGAGGTTAAATTCGGGTAACAGTTGACAGATGTCAAAATTTTAACAAATAAAATTGGCTTTAAATTCTGTTTTGTGTTCGTCGTAGATAAAGTATAGTCAGTAGCGTGCAAAGGTAATCGGGGGCCCCCCCGCAAATTTTGAGCTGGGGCCCCTTTGTCACTTATACCACCCAATGTGGTTCTCTACGGGGCCCCCCTAAGGTCGGGGGCCCCTGCGGGGCCTGTCCTGCACGCCACTGAGTATAGTATGCAACTCGTTTATAAACTTCTCTAGATACTCGTTTTTATTAAACACTCGCTCGCAAGCTTCGCTCGTGCTTAATTAAACTCGTAACTAAAATGGCGTTTATAAAACTTGATACATAATATACTATAATGCATTCATTTAAATTTTTATTTGCAAACGTCAACTTTTCAAGAATTCTTCAGAGGAAATGTTTAAATGTGTAGGACCTTGTAAATTGTAAAACATTTTAAAATTAAAATGTTTCTATGAATTAAAAAAAGTCTAATTATTAAATTAATACCTATAGTATACTTACTACCTTAACAAATTCGAATTAAATAAATTAAACTAGACGTGTTGCTCCTTTAATGTCTATACAACAAATGATACAATAAGTAGTTGTTTAATTAAACAAGAAAACCGTATATTATAATAATATACATAATTATTTGATGATAATAGTATACTATATACCTATATTATGTATTAAGTTTGATAAACGCCATTTTAGTCACGAATTTAATTTAATTAAATGAGTGCCTAGAAAAGTTTATAAACGAGTTGCATACTATACTTTTTCTACGACAAATACTTAATATTATCTAGAAAATGATTTAAATTAAATATTTTTCTAAAGCGACATATAGGTATACAAAAATAAAATAACCATTCCAATAAACATTTTTGACCTAATTTTCACCATTAACATTGCCCGTTATTATTTTAATTAAACTTAACAATTATTGATACTTTAAAATATTAAATAACTTAGAAATATGATTATGTTAAGGACATATTTTATCCCTTGATTTTTTTATTACTATAATTAAAAAATATTATCACAAAGTATTAAAAATTCTTACCCGGGAAATATTAAAGGTACCAAAAGTGACAGTTGTATCTATTGGAATTCCCGTTAGAATTTCTAACTTGGAAATCTACCAGCGTTAAAATCTCAAACTTTTCTGTGTAAATCAAAATTTATCCCTAACAATCGATATAGAAGCAGTTTTTTACAGTAATAGAGAAGAGAATGTTTTATGGGCACTGTACGCAAAATTATTAACGCTCTATCAGTTAAATATAGTTAACTGTACTACTACAGATAAATTAATAGGTCAGTGGAAACGTTCATAAAATTTTTCAAATATTGTCTTCAAAAAACTATTTAATACTTTTGTATTTTTGTATTGAGATAATAAAATAATTTTCACATTTAGTATTATTTTACAAGAAAGGCACTTTATTGACATGACAACTGTCAACTAACTTAAAACCAACTTCAGCCTGTGACTAAAAACCTGTTGCTAACTTCAGCTTGTGACTAAAGCGCCATAAAGCCACAACTTGTCAATGTGTATTTAAAAGGTGATATTATTATACAAGATATAATTCGCCTTATCTTGAGTGTAATGCTGTACTTTATCTACTCCAATAAGATAGATATTTAAATGATTTTCAAAAATAAATGAATAAATTCTTACATTCTTCCAACTTAAAACCCGATTGGTTTAAATCATGTAAATATTGAAATCGGCCAATCACTAATGCCTAACAACGTGAATAACTAGTTTATTATTCCCGGTATTAGGCAGTTCCTTTTAACAGCGTGTAGAAATCAGATAAACAAATAAATATTTTAAGTAACTTTTTATCAAAACTCAAAAATAAGAGAGTTATAGGCCTTCCAAGTTTAATTAAATTTTGAGCCGGTCCTGGCTATTATTAACAAAAAACATAACCATAAAAATAAAAATTACAAAATAAGCAATGCAAAATGTCATCTATGACAACAAACATAACCATTTAAATCAAAATAACATTTAGCAATGAAAAATGTCAGTTTTTTTTGTGCCTCAATTATTGTTAAAAATGGTTCATAATTATAACAATAATGAATTAGTGGAAATGTTACTAATTTATGGAGTCGTCAAAATGCAAATGCTGCAACTTAAGTAAATAATGACATTTTTTATTGCAAAATGTCAATTTGATTTAAATGGTTATGTTTGTTGTCAAATATGACATTTTGCATTGTTTATTTTGATATTTGTATGGTTATGTTTTTCGTTAACAATAGCCAGGACCGGCTTAAAATTAAATTAAACTTTGATGGGCTATAACTTTTTTATTTTTGAGTTTTGATACAAAAGTTACTTAAAATATTTATTTGTCTAGCTGATTTCTATACACTGTTAAAAGGAACGCGTCAACTTAAAACTCACCCTGTATAATAGGAGTACCTACATTAATATTTTTTCTTAATTTTATTTTGACATTTTCATATAAATAGAAATACTGTACTGAGATTTAAATAAAAATTATATTATCTTCATTACAAAATCGAATAAATATGGTCGAGAAATTAAAATTAATTGAAAAGAAAATTTGTGTAAAATATTGAAATTAGGAAATGGGCCATTTCAGGCATGCGGACGGGACAAATTACAAAACTGTTTTTATAAAAAAAATTGTAGGTAATTTATTACATACTATTTTGGCATCAAAATTGACGAAAATATTCTTCTTTTATTATGCTATATATTAAATTAAAAAAAAAACGCAAGAAATATTTTATTAAAGTAGAGATAATTTTAATAATTGACAGGTGTGGACGGGACAAAATTAATATTTTTTATCTCCACGCGGTCTATAATTTAAACTTTATTGTTGTCAACATTCGATAAAGAAATACCTTGTTATGGCCTAGGCCGATAAAAAATTTTATGAAGCAAGTAATTAGTTCGATTTTTTCTCGCTAGGGGTATTGTTTTGACAAATTAATCCTTTTCTAAGAAATTAACGTACTAAACTGGTTTCATTTATTTATAATAAGCTCTAATTTGTTTGTTTTAATGTTAATGTTTATTATTTTTCATTAAATTATTGTAAAATTAAATATGAATAATAAAACAAAAAGTGAGGTTAGGGAACCAAGAAAACGCACGATTCTTTTTTTACGATTTAAATTATCTTTAAGTTTTAATTTGCTTTAAGTTTTCAGTGAAATTAAATGTTAAACACAGCTTAAACATTCCTAACCACCTATTTTTTAAATAAAAATCCAAACAAATTGAAATTAGATACCTACCTATTTATTAAACAATTAATTGAATTCAATATAATAGCAAATATCCATTTCTACTTAAATCATGTTGCTAGGTATTGTCAAACTATTACTGCTTCTAAAAGCAATAATAATTATTGTACATTTAATGTATTATTTAGCTAATAAATAAATAAGATTCTAAAAAAGTGAGAGGCTGTTTTGATGTTGAATTAAATTGACCTATATAAAGTGCTTTGAAGATAAAATGTTGTATGCCATTCGGCCAAGAAGTGCCTTTTTGTGCTTCGCTCAATTGTAGGCCTCCGCTACGCGTCGGCCTTCAAACCTTGAGCTTAGCACAAAAAGCCTTACTTCTTAACCTAATGACATAAATAAATATTTTGTCCCGTCCACACCTTTTAATTATTAAAATTATCTCTACTTTTATAAAATAATTCTTGCGTTTTTTTATTTTAATGTCAAGGAGAATATTTTTGACAATTTTGATGCCAAAATATTATATAATAAATTAGTATCTACAATATTTTTTATAAAAAAAGTTTTGTAATTCGTGCGTTTCGGGCGCCTGAAATGGCCAAAATTTAAAGTACCTAAATATTTATATATATTTATAAATACAGGGTGTTATGTAATTAATGTTATATATTAAAATGGGTTGTTCCTTAGGCTCCATAAAGAAGCACCTGAAACTTTTTTTTCTAAATTCCAAAGTCTAAAAATAATTTATAATAACCTTTATTCTACCAAAAAGTACGCCACTGATCGACTAGGAACTTTAGGTTAATCTGGTGGATTTATTATGTTATGGTTGGTAACAAGTGTTTCCAAAATCTCTCAAAAAAGTTGACAAACATTGTTTAAATTTAGCTTAATTACAAAAATGACAAAATTAACAATGCAAATTGTCAATTTGGCGATTTTATTAATTGTTGATTATGTCATTTTTGTACTGAAGGTAAATTTAAACAAAATCTGCCAACTTTTATGACAGAATCTAGTGCATTTCTTTTAAATTTTAGGTTATGTTTTCAAATTGTAAATATCTTAACTAAGGGAAGTGCTTTTGGATTTATTTACACAAATTAAATGTTTAAAGTTTAACCTGAGTAAACAGAGAAAAAAACTGATGAAAAAATTAATTTTGTGGTTATGGATTTCAAATTTCAAAGGTACTAAATTTTCTAATCATTGCTTAAGCTAATAGCTGGATCAGTAAATAAATACAGAAGGGTATTAGAGCTTTAAGGGCATAAAACTTTTGTATTTATTGAGTTTTTATTTTTTTTTGCAAAAAAAATTTTTAGTAACAATTTTTTACATCTGGCAACGCATAGCTACTTTGTTGGTTGGTATCTACGTACTCACAAAATACAAGTGTGCCAGTGGCGTATCACAAAAAATATAAAAAACTTCTATGCATATTTTTTCTTTATCTTCAGAAAAATGTTTTTTTAAATATTTTTCCTTTATTCCTTATGTCAAAAGGTATTCAGTATTTTAATATATAACATTAATTACATAACACCCTGTATAAATTCAAAATTTAATAAGTTTATTATTATTATTTATTATTATAATATTTATATTTAATCTTAATTTAAAATCTAAAAACATAGGGACGGCCCTGATGATACCTATTGGTAATACCTATTGGTATTTACCTATTACGTATACCCAATTAAAAAATTATAAAATTCGTGTGTAAAAAATCCTACTGAACTAACGCAAAGGGTAGAAGACAAAACACGAGACGAAGATGGTCCGTACGCCCACCCGTTGCTCGGTTGCGGGGGCCCGTTCCACGGGCGCCGGTCCGTCCCTGCCGGGCGGAGGGGAAGGCACTTTGGGCGCAAGACACTACAACACTCCCGGTCAATAATCCAACGCAACGCGACTACGAAATGCACTATTCTCGTTAGTGCCGACTGCGGGAGTACATCGTGTTCCACACCGTACGCCAATTCACGTAAACTAAACGACTTTTTGAATCGCGAGTGCCGATTTTACTTTGACATTTCCATCCTATCGACCTGACATGCCTTGAATAAGCCCGCTCGATCGAAAAATGCAGTGATTTTAGTGATTTCAGTGTTGTTTATTAGTACCTAGTCGTCGACATGGGATACCTGTAAGATAAAAACTACACTGTGCTTCAAGTATGAATAAGGGATTCAACAGTTACACTGTCACTTGGATATTTTTCGTTTTATTTGGTAAGTTTACCCTGTAAATTTTTACAATCGCAGCAACCTTATCTTCAGATGTACGGCGATTATAACCTTACTTTTCGACGCTGTGCAACTTCTGCACCTGTCATAATTCTTGTTTATAAACATAATAGATACGGTCTTGCTATGCCAACTATTCAAACCAGTATAAATGTTTTGATTTAAACGCAAATTAAGGATAAATATGTGGCATATTTATTAGCAATAAATACAGGGTGATTAAGGAGTACATCTAAACCGAAATTAAGAGGTTTATAAAATCAGTTTAAAAAGAGAAGTTCCTGTAAACATGTGTACCTACAAGATTTGTGTTTAAAAAGTTTTAAATTTGATTTTATTTATAATCAAAATTAATGTCATTCATTTTTACTAGAAAATTAAATTTTTGTAGTATACAGGGTTTTCTGAAAATGGCACACGCGGTAGAGTTATTTAAGGTATACAGGGTGTGCCAGAAAATGTAGTACAAATAATAGTTTTTTAAGAATAATGTAGTATTCCTATTTGAAGACAAAAAATTTAGCAAGCAAGCTCGTGATATACGAAATAAAAATTTAACTTATTTTCTTGGAATCTGTTCTGGAAAAAAATCTGAAATTATTAGTGAATGTCTAATGCTTTTTTTAAAGGCATTCTATGAAACTCGTCAAATAAAGATACCACCTTAATCATTATTAGATATTTATATACATACAGGGGTTTTCGAAAGGACGTTACAGGAAAATTGTTTTGGGCTACATTTTTCTTTTTCTTTCTGCTTCTAGGTTTTTAGAAACGTTTCTTTGTCCTCCTGCAAAAGTAACATACAACCTATTGCAGTATCAACGACGTTATGGTATTTTAATAAATAATAATGTTAACCTAAAGTTTTTATATACCTACCTACAGGGATACTAAAATGGGGTTTTTCGTTTTAAATCTTACAATTACAAGATAAAATTATTAGTTTAAAAAAACTGCAAAAAGACGTTTTAATGCACTTAAAAGTAAGAAATAATTTTTTTTCAAAAATGTTAGAGTACCACTCCTTACTTATATTAACACTTTGACAGGTGTCAAGTTGACATAATATTATGGCAGGCGACAGATAACAGGTGACAGTTGACAAATGACATTCTCCTTACTATTATCAAATTATGTTAGGCTCTAGTGGTTTTTGTTTCAAAAAATTAATTAATAACTAGAAAAAGATAATTTTAGCTACGGGTTTATTGGGTAATCGGGTAGGTAATTGGTATTGGTTTTAAAGTGTCGAAAAAAAAACGAAAAAATTGGGTTTTTTTCCCAGTCCTTGAAAAAATTGTTTTTTTTTGGGAAAAATAGTTTTTTTTAAATAGGTATACCTTAAAAAAGTAGCAATGAGCAACTTAACATTATTTTAATTAAAAAGAAATCCTTTATTACAAAAAATAATAAAACTAAAATTGAACTATTTAAATTAAATTGATTTAATAAAATAAACGTTAAATAATATTCAATATATTATACTGTCGATTGGGTCTATGTATTTATACAAAAGAGTCCATTAAAAATATCCAACTACAAAATTATAATTTTATAAATCGAAGTGTCAAATAAAAGTTATGTTAATACAGCACCAAATGGGTTTTTTTTCGGCCCGGTAGAATATTCTTACTGAACTAAAATAAAAGGAATAATTATTATAATCATAATACTTATTCTGATTATAATCAGCGTCGGAAATTGACTTTTTTCTCGATATCAGTGTACCGATATTATCCGTAAAAATTTGGAAATTTTCAGAAAATTGACTTAAAATTTAAAAGTCAATTTTTCCGCCGGCTCAATTTTTCCGAAAATTTTAAAACTCTAGTGGGTCATTAGTGGGGAATGCAATCTTGCAGCAAAATGTACAATCTTGGTATTGCAAGATTTAAGAGGTGTAATCTCGCAAGATCTCGGTATTTTTCGAAATCTCGCAGATTGAAGATTAATAAAAAAATAAATTAGTATAATTATTTGTATTACAACTTTGTTAGGTTAGGGCAAAATAATGAAATAAAAATTAAATAATTTATTTAAGACTATTCCACTCATTACTTTATGGACCAATCAGATTTCAGAAAACGAGTGGTTTTTTTCAGTTTTGCAGCGATAAAACTACGGTTTAAGTGAAAAAACATACGAGTTGCCAATTGTTTGCTTTGCACAACCTAATTGTCAATGTTGACATTTCTAATTTTAAAATAAAAATGTCAAAAATTATGCGTTTTGGTCAAAAAAATCATACTTACAGAAATTAAATCGGCAGTTAATTCTAGTAAAAAAAATATTCGTGAAATAGTCTTGCCGAATACCACTCGTAATAAAATTTTCCTTGAAAATTTTTTTGATTTTTTACTCAAGATTTTTCCTTGGAAATTTCGCTCGTGGCATTAATTTTTAAGACCACGAGCCGCTAGGCGAAATTTACAAGAACAAAATAGGTATTCGTATAAAAATTAAAAATTTTTTCGGTAAAATTTTACCACTAGTGGTATATAATATTATACAGGAATAATCATTAAGCTATAGCTTATAGCTTATAGCTTATATATATTGAAGCAAAAAACATAAACATGACTAAAATTATTTATTGAAAAAATTATAGATTATTTTGAAAATTACTCCTCAAAAAACACAAAACACACATGGAATGCGCTGCGTCTCGCAAATCTTGCGAGATCGCGCATGATTTTAGTGCAAGACTAATCTTGCAGAATTAGTGCTAGATCTTGCTATTTCAAGATCTTGGTATACCAAGATTGCATTCATTAGTCATTAGTAATGACCCAGTAGAATTTAAAAAAAAATGAACTAGAAGGAGACTCAGTAGCGTACGGAAATTGTCGTAGGGTTTATAAAGAAAAATTTTGTACGCCACTGGGAAGAATAGTTTTACATAGTTTTACGTTTATTTTTTTTAATTTGCTTTTTATTTTGACCAAAATTTATACCAGTCTACTCAGGTAATTTAAGGTAACAAGATCATAATCGAGTATGGTACGATCCAGACATTACCAAAGAAAGTTATTAAAAAATAAAAAAAATCCCCCAGACCATAACTATAACAAAGAAATCCACTGCTAAATTTTCTCCAAAGTTTTCTGGTACACCCTGTATTTTTTCTGAAGAGTGCTTTACATACTAGAAATTTTTTCTCTAAAAATAAATTCTTAAAAACTTTGCTTCCAAATAGTAAAACCACCGTGTATCTAATTTTTTATCACCTTGTTAATGGTACTTAATCCGTTATGAATAAATACAAAATTTTTCATTTCTTTGCCGATATATTTTACACATGTTTGTCAGTGTTTTTCTTGTAGACAGGAGATAAGTAATAAGAGTAAAATTTTCTCAAGCCGAACCGAAAAACAAATATTTGTTTCAACGTAAAGTAGTATTTGCTATCATACGACTCGTAGATTTCCTTTTTCATACCAGTGAATATTTTATGCAAAGCACAAGTGTTCCGAAGGATTTATTTTGAAAAATATATATTTTTCCACGTTTTCTTACGACGCTTAGTTGAGCCACTACATTTGTTACAAGGGTAGAACCACCAATATTAATTTTTCAAAGGTGTCTCATTTTAAAAATGTGCAATAAACATGTTGAGCAAAGCTAGTAAATAAAAAACATTACATACAAAATAATACATTGAATTTTAACTTAAGTAAATTAAGTGCACTTAAGCCAAAAAAACACTTCATAACATTAAATTTATGTAGTAATGTTGACAAAACTATTTAACACTTCGCATACAGGGGCCCTACACTCATTAGCACTTTCTTTACAAACAGCGGTGTTTTAAATGTTAAAACAAATATTATTCTGATATAGACAATAAAAAAGAATATGTCATTGTAATTGTCTTTTTCTATCTAAAGACAGTAGGTAAATATTGTTTAATTACATACCTTCATACCTAAATACTTTTTAATGTGTACAAAACATACTGATAAAGAAATCATATCATAAATTATTTTTAAATAAACTAAATTATTTACTATTTACTAGATTATTTACGATTCTATTACACATTTTTGTACGGGTACTGTAAAAATAGTTATAAATTTTGAAGCTTTGCTTTAAACTAATTATAATAGGTATTTAACATTTAACATTCTAAAACTAGCGGATTTTCCGAGTTTACTACAAAGGATCTGTCAATATTCAATCCATTGAAATTATGAAATTACTGCTAGTCCAGCTTGCTACAGGTCAAGTGAAGATATTTTTAAAACGTTTTTACCACCAAATTTAAAAAAATCTAATTTGGCCCCTTCGGAAATTGACTTTCCATAATCTTTTTTCACAAAATGCGTGTTTTATAAATTTATGCGTCCAAACTTGAAAATACCCTGTATAATGGTTGTAGCAATGCGTCAACAATTTTTAAGAAATATATAAAATAAAACTTAGTTGCTAAAATGCAAATTTCCAATTTGTATAAATTTTTACCCTGAAAAATGAAATCTGTGACATGGGTATCGTTTGACAAAGGCCAAAGTAAAAAAGGCAATAAGCGTTTTTTGAACGAAATTTCGTTTTTCTCGAGGTAAATGCGTGTCGCACATAATAAAATCTGCGTGAAAAAAACACGTTTGGTCCTTGGGGAGAACACGTAAAATAAACCGTAGCTCTTTATACGAAAAGAACTCGGAAAAAAAATAAATGTTTTTTTTTATTTATTTATCTTTAGGCTTTTATAGCTTTTTTAAGCTTATTGTTGTATATTTTTTCAAATAAATCTTCTTGGTGTTGAGTTTTCGAATACATTTTAAAAAGGATATGTAATGTATGATATTTATATAAAACTTAAAAACCAATTTATTAAAAAAAAAACAACTAGTAAAAAAGTAAATCAAAAATACTTTCTTTGATCTTAGTAGGCATGGAAACGAATTATTTTCAGTAAGGTTACATATGTAAGCATATACATATACATATTATGTAGGTATTAAACATAATAATTAAAAAAGGCCAAGTCTAAGAGTAAAATAATTAAACTCTCTTTAATTTCTGGCACCGTCCCTGGATAAACATATTTTCCCACAGGAAATGAGCTTAAAAGAGAAATATGGTGCAGACATGTATGTAATTTTTACGCTATGTACACGTCTTTGATAGTTCCGATGACAAATATTTTAATTAGGTCTTTCATTGAGATACATTAAACAATTTCAATTAAAATATCTTCTCAGAACTTCGATGTCATAAATAAATAAATTTTGAAACCTAAATTACTATAAAATTTTTGATTTCTTTTTATAGAAAACATAATGTGACATTTGTAGAAAGAAAATATCTTTAACTTAGTTACTTAGTATCTTGTAATTTGTATCTAAAAAGATACTCGGTAAAGTAACTAAGATACTTTCTTAGAGAAAATTGGGGAATTCCAGAATAATTAAAATAATAATAATAGTAATAATAATAATAATAATAGTTTATTTATTTTAATATAGTGCTGTACATACAAAGATAACAATATATATATATGTATATTTTGAAGATTTTTAAGGTTTGTGAAGGTTTTATATGATGAGGTATTTTGTTATAATATTTAATGGCTGCATAATGGCAGCTTTTCTCATACTTTGTTAATTTATGCCTAGGATAATTTAAGTTTGAGTTTCTACTCTCTAAAAATGAATTAGTCAAAAATGACTAATTTAATAGTTTAAAAAAGTGAAACAGATTTTGAGATAGTCAATTTTCCATTTAATATGGAATTGACTATATTTCAAAAACTGCTCCACTTTCATAATTTTTGACGGTATTTTCGGATTCAGGAGACAATTTTATATAAGAATTGGCTGTTATATTTTTGGATACCATGGTATTCCATGGTTAACCGTGGTACAAGTGAAAAAGCAGCCACTTATAACTATCAAATTAGTCATTGTTGACTAATTCATTTTTAGAGAGTATGTGAAACAGTTTGAAGTGATTCAAATTTGTTATAATTTTTTACCAAAAACAAAACTAATTCATATATATATATAAACCAACCAGTAGTCAAGACACTTCAAAAGCAACCATGCATGGTTGCTTTTGAAGTGTGTTCTGCAAGATTCTGATGATTTTAAGTTGCATATAATGCAACTCTTTTTTGAAATCTGAAAACAGAAAATATGTTACGTCCTTGGCCCCAGAATATCAAACCATATCTTAACAAACTTTGGAAGAAGCAAAATATACCGTATGGTATCCAAATTGACATAATTTTTAAGTATTCGCATTGCATAACATACTCCATTTAATCTTCACACTAAGTTTTCGATATGCATAAAGTAAAAAAGTAATTACCTAACCTACAACTTATTGAATTTTCATAATTTTATAGTTTTTATTCATACTAAAAAGTACTTAAAAGTTACTTGGTTACTCAAAAGTATCTTTTTACTAGATAGGTACTTTCGGATAGTAAGTTAGATACCTTCTAAAGTATCTTGTAACTAAAGATACTTTCAAGTAGTTACCCGAGGTAACTAAATTATTTTGTGTAAAGTATCTTAGAAAAGTAACTAGATACTTTTCAGAAGTAACTTTCCCAGCTCTGCTGTGTCCAACTAAAATTATCAATCGGTCATTTTCGTCTAGAAGATCCGGCAACACTGGATTACGAACACGTCCTTATCTAGGGATATTTGGTTTGATTTATTTGGTGACTACCATAATTTTGTTTTTAAAGTACCTAAATTATGGAAAAAAACAACTGTATTGTTATTTATTATATGCTTTTTTATAAATTAAATTTAATTATTCCTTCCACCTTTTATGGTTTTCTTATCTTTGTTTTCTGCTCTTCTCTGTTGCTTTATTTTTGGTTCTCATACCTTTTTTTAATATTTTTTTCTTTATAGTGAACACTGCATAAAGAAATGTCACTGCAACTGTCAAAAGCAAAAAGCGTTACCATATATTGCTAATTGCTACCGTATATTGCTAATTGCTAATAGCAATGTCGAGTTTAAATTCTGTTTTTTATGTTTTTTAATGTTTGTTACAATAAATATGGATAAAATCAGTTAGAAAATTGGCGGTTTTTTAAATCAAATATAATAAAGAGACAAAGTAAATTTTATTTTTGCTAGTTGGTACCTATCGCTATTTAAGTATAAAAGCAACGTACTGCCCCAACCTGCTTGCTCAACCTACAAGAAATACTCAAAAGATAAAAAAAAAACATAAGTATACAGCAATTAGGTTTCCTATGCACATCCCAATGAAGCAACAGAAAAACTTAAAAATAAATAAAACGAAATCAATTAAAATAATTTCTAGCAGTAAATAAATCATAAATAAATTAATAATGCAGTGGCAGAGGAAATGGCGATAAAAAGCAAAACTTTGCTTGTTTTATTGCCCCGCTGTATCTATCCAGTTGAGTTATAACATTAAAGTGCTCATTAGCACAATTAAAATTTATCAGTTCCAGTGAGAGATTTATCGAACGGATAATAACAAATAATAAAAAAAGCCGACGTTGAAGCGACTTGAGGCGATGGGGCTCATTACCTACGCATTGAGAATAAAATGCATATTATTCTTTTCAATGGCGTAATAAATTTCAATTAGATTATGGATATTTGGATCCCCACAGTTTAGTATATCATAAGCAATTGACATTATTTATAACGCCGGGCAACCACAAAATCAACATTTAAAATGAAGTGTTGGGGACCTTAAACGACACAAAATCCAGAATGTGTCCTACCAGTTTCCTAGCCCTTTGAACAGCGTTCATTCTATGGAATGAATTCGGTTATGGAAACAAAACGTTATTTATTAATAAAATATTTGTCATTATATAAACGAAACAATTATTGTACTCTCCTTAATGAAAATGTAGGTAACTTTATTGAAGTGGGTAATTTCCTTTGAACAGTAAAATATTTAAACGTGTAAACAGCAGCCATTACTGGCTCATTGTGAATTAAATTGGAGGTGTTAATTAGCAGCCTGAGCCAAGAGCTTTACAATTATCATAAAATAGTTCAGTCGAGGAACTATTTACTTATTTAATTTTCAGCAAGAAAAATGTAAGTTTGGTAATGGAATTTTACCGGGACTTGGAATAAAATATTCCAGAACTTTACGGTGAACATTAAATTTATAATGCGAGAAACGAACAGTTGCGTTGAAAAGAAAAAACCTTCTACGTGGAAAATTTTCGCGATACAATTTCCAGTACCTAATATCACAGGTAAATGGAGATCAAGGAATTTCCCTTGCTAATTTGGGCTTCTACTTGCCAATCTACCCAGTCTACCGACTGCCGAAAGTGGAAGAAATGCTGATGCGCAATAATTCATAATCAAATATTTATAAAAACGTCCGTTAAAGAAAAATTACTTTGTAAGAACTTGGCTCCAGACATTCCCACATCGAGCAGACATAAAAATAAAAGTTATCAGCCTTTCGATTTAATAAATCTAAAAATACATAAAAACGGTTTTAAGAAATATAATATACAAGCAGTAAGAAAAATCATTGGTTTTTAAAGAATTTTATTAATTTTTGTATTCTAATATGTTAAACTCAGTGGCGTGCAGTGTCATTTAAAAGTAGGCATTTTTAAATTATTTTTAATATTTATTTCTTTATTTATATAAATTCCAATAAGATAACGTAATGGCTTGTCTCTGTATTAATATACAGTGCGAACTTAAAAACTCCCCTTTTATTTTTAGAACAGGTAGTTAGGAATTAAACATTTAAATACTACTTTTTTATATTGAAAATTTTTTTAAATGGTGTCTTACTTTCAAATTTAGTATGTTACTCTTATCAAAAATTATTTTTTTTTTCAAAATGGGGTCGTTTGGTAAGGTGTAATTTTTTTTATTCCATCTTGTACAGTCAGAAAAATCAGTAGTTACATATAAAAAGCTTAAAAAAACGTTCAATTGATGCAACTTTGTATTTTTTTAAATTTGACCTTTTGGGCGACGCCTTTTGTTTTTTTAAACTTTTTTAAATGTTACCTAAGTTACTAGAGTTTTAAATTTCCAAAACAAAATTGTTAAATGTTGAAAATTGTCCTCATAAAATACGATTTTTTTGTTATAAAAATTGTAACCTTCGTACGTTTTCAATGTAAAAAAATTGTCCAAAAGTGGTATTTAATGTGTAGTTTAACACTCAAAATAAAGGGGGGGAGTTTTTACGTCCGCACTCTATAAATGTTAAAAATTACATAATCTTAAACCACGTCCTAACCCTTTTTAAATTTATGCTACTGAAACTCTTCATTCCTTTTTATTATTTTTTTTATTTACATCCATATCTATTTTTCAAAAAACCAATTTCGAATTATATTTTTTTTACATTATTCACTTACAGAAATTTAACTTCTATGTCAAATTTCGATTAATTTTTGTTTTTCACCATATGCTCTACTAGAAAATAATAGTTTTTTCTACTCCCACCTTTAAAACGCCCATTATCGTACATGTTTCCATGTACAATTTGTTGCTTTATGGCCTTTTAGTCACGGGCTGATGTTAGTTTTAAGTTAGTTGACAGTTGTCAAATGTACAATCTTTAAAATATTACTAAATGTGAAAATTATTTTATTATCTCAATATAAAAATACAAAAGTATTAAATAGTTTCTCAACGCCAATATTTGAAAAGTTTATATGAACATTTAATTTTTAATTTCGCCGGCAGTAAACTAGATTTAACTTAATTTTGGGTGGAGACTCCACCGTGGAGTGTCAATAAAATTTTCTTTACTACTTCTATATCGGATTAATCCATCTTTAAGGGATATATTTAGATTTACTCATAAATAATTTGACATTTTACAGATTCTCAAGTTGGTTACTCTATTGTTTGATTTCGCTCTATAAAAATATTTAATTTAAATCATTTTTAAATAATAATACGTATTTTTCGTACTGCTGGAAAGTGTAAACCAAGCTTTAAACAGTAAGTTTCATGCATAATTTGATTATAAATAATATCATTCTAAATATTTGTTTAATAAGGGACTAGTTTAACAGATTAAAATAAACAATTTTTTTACCTTAAAAATCGAATTTTGAGTTTTCATTTATAATATAGATTTAACGTCTCTTTTTTATCACTATAACTTATATATACAACCAAATGCAGAAAAAACCACAATTGTATTTTATTATTGAAAACGACGCTTTTAACTTCTTTTCAAAAAAAAGAAGTGTTTTTATCTTAAAAATATTAAGTTTACATGCTGTAAAAACATCTGGCATTTTTTATATCCTCCGATATAGAGTATACGTTAATTTCCGCTAATTCCCTACCAATCAGAGCGATCAGCCGAAAGATCTAAATCGGTTAATCCGATGAGGGCCGAAGGTATTGAAGTTATGGTAATGACTAGTTAACTAACTATTTCGAATGTTTATGCTTTTTAAATCATTTTTAAGTTTGATGGAGTTTGTATTGGATTTGGATTATTATTATTTTGTTTAAAAAAGGCCCAATAATATTTTGCGTTCATAATGACTTTATTATAACACCGCTTTCGGTGCTGAAATGAGATACTTTATCCCATCCCAAATTTTGATTTTAGGCTATACTTTAAACAGCATAATATTTTGCATATTGGCTATAATATTTTTATGATTTTTCTAGTACTTTTCTGGCAATACATTTTGTTTAACACCAAAGAAAATCCTTTTTTTCTTCTTTAACATTGACAGCCGCTTATTGTAAATAAGTAAATTAAGGACAGCATGGCGAATCGATTTTGACATTAACTGTCAAACCAATGACTGTGATACCAACTATCTAAAGTAAAATTCGACCAAATTAAATTTAAGGTATAAAATTAATTTTTTGTATAGAATTTTTGCAAAATAGATAAAATAGCATAAATAACTCATATCATAAGACCTTTTATCGCACTCGTCCATTACAAAACTCGCTCCTTCGTCGCTCGTTTTATAAATTGTCCGCGTGCGACAAAATGACGTCTTATGACATTAGTTCTTTAATATACTATTAAACTTGCGCCAAATAAGACATGTCGGATCGTGCACGATCCGGATTCTAATTGGTTTTAAACAGTGCGTTTAACTTGGCGTAGTTTTAATACAAAAAAGATATTGTTCTTGCCCATATATTTATATAAAATGCCCATACATAATGTCTATAATACCTTTAAATATGATATTAATAAATTGTTATTATAATACCTATATTATATTATATTATGTGGATGTATTGTATGCACGTTACTGGTAAAACCTTTTTCGACCTATTTTATGTGTGTCCAAATCTAAAAATAATACTCAGACAAAGTACTTATTCACAAATGAACATATTTCTATTAATATGTTTAATACATACGCATTGCGGACAACTACTAGGAAACGATTAAAAGTTTGCGCACAACAAGAATAATAATTACATGCTCCATATAGATTATAAGATTTATCTTCAGCTGTTCAAGTAACAGTTGTTTTCTCAATGGGCTTTACTTTGTAGTAAATCGATCATTAAACCCATTTTATAATCAATAATTGTTCGAATGTATCTTTCGACAATTACATTGACGATAACAATGTGACGCATCGTCTAACACATATTTTATCTTTTCGTAATAACTTTAACGATATTACTTACTTCAACTTCCCAACCTTTTTCCCTGGGAGATACTCTATCCGTCTTGGATAAAAACGTCATATATTTCTCTTTTGACGGAGATTTTTGTCTTCGTTTGTTTTTTTCATAGTGTGACGTATAAACATTATGATATTACTTTTGTAAGGGTTCGTTTCATTTATCAAAGTTTTATATTATAAAAAAGATTCAAACAAATTGTTTTTAAGTTTATATCCACTTTTGCCTAAAGCTTTGAAAAGTTTTTCAATATTAAAACTAACCACAGCTTAATATAATAGTACTAAGTTGTTATGGATACTTTATTTCGTATTGTATTGTCAAACGCGCGTGACAAGCGGTTAGAATTTTTTTACCGATAAAAAACTATAAGTGATTCTGATTTAGGAAATTTAAAATGTCTGTTTTTATATTTGTATTTTTTTGTTAATTCTCTTAATTAAAAATTATATTTAATTTTTATGCCACTTATTTTTTTTATTTAGTTAATTTAAAATGGCTTTTTATATTTGTATTTTTTTGATATACTCCTAATTGAAAATATCACTTTAGTGTCAACACAAGAATAATTCCTAAATAAAAAATAAAACGGCGCCCATACAAAATACCGTCCTATTAATTCCTCTACAATACCACAGAAGTAAAAAAATCGCTATGAAAAAACTTATACAACTTTCAAGAAGAGGTTTGAAGAAAGCATATAAAAGAACTGTTGGCATATTTTGTCCAAAAAATGCAAAATGAGGTAGGTATTGTAGTTATAACATAAATATCTAAAGAATATGCCGATTCTCTGGACAAAATATGCATAAAAAACAAATGTAGTTGCAAAGTTATTATATGCAATTTTTTGCCAACTATAGCTATAGCGGGCAAGAAAGGAATGTACGAGCATCTCGCAAATCCAAACAGGTCAACTAAAAATAAACAGCAAAGAAAGGGATCTCCAACTTGTTCTATATTTACGAAAGGCTTACTTACTTATTCTACCAGGAAACGATTACCACGTTTATAATTGGAAGCAGGTGTAATATCAAACAACCTTCATAAATTGGAACCTTTTTTCTTGCGGCCAACAAGTTTTAAGCTTCTTAAGCGTTTTAAAAACGTTTATTAACTAAATTTTCCTTCCCACCCGTTTCACGCATATTTCAAACAATTTAATCTCGGCCCCCTTTTGGCCTATTACCCATGAAAGTAATCGTAAACTGCGGCCTAACTACACACAACGAAAAACGTACGTAATATTAATAAAAAAAAACATTAAGGCAATGTTTTTTTACATTAATTTTGCTCCGATGCTCAAAATCATTACCACAATGCTTTTAAAGTATTACTCAATGTACAAGGACGTAATATTAATGCTTGGCGGACATTGATTTTAATCAGGAAGATCTCAAATAAAAGTACTGATATTAATGATCATTGACATGGATTAATGACCTAGTACATTAATTCTATGCCTAGTAAACATCAACCAATTAATAAATTTTTATCAATTAACAATTAAAGAACATTATCCCAATCACCTAGTATACATTAATTAATGATCTGTTAGCATTATCATAATGCAAAGAAGCATTAATAGTAGGCCTGAAATAAGGGATGGAAAAACTACTTATGTGGTGATGTTCTCTTTAGCCAGTTCCCTTTACAGAAATTTACAAACATTTTCTACAGGGTTTATGTCCGGGCCACCGCAAAACTGGAACTGGAACTTTACATATTTCTAGTCCTTTTTGTAAATATTATGAAACTAAAGATTAATATAAAAAAATAATAAAAACCCTTGGTAATTTAAAATCCTTATATTTATTAGAAAAAAATTATGAAACATAAATAAACCTTAACTTTTTAACATTGTCTTACTTACATTCTAATTTATATTTCATATAATAATAAACCTAAACGCACAACAATCGGGATGGGCGGGCAAGCACGTCGCAACAGGATTAACAGGAATACTAAACTGTTGTTAAATTGTTTTCTTCTTGCACTTTTAGGTGGTGGGAAACAACAGGGCCTAATATTAATGTATTTAGACATTGGCTCAACGTATTTGGCGATAAAGTTATGATTTGTTGTATCATTTAATATGTTAGGGCATTATATTTTGCTAAGGGTACATAAGTTGATGTATATATAGGCATTAATGTAATAATTTTAGATTATTAAATTATACCATTTAGAGTATTACTCTATTAAGCCTTGACATTAATTTTATCACTGAGCAATGATTAACTAATGTACTCTAGGTTATTGATTTAATGTAAATAATCATCGTATTAATGTAAAATATCATTGTCTTAATGTATATTGGCTAAAAAATAATAAAATTCTTGCACTAGGATAATGACCAGGCAGACATTGTGACAATCCAATAATACATTAACTCATATTTTTTAAGCATTATCATAATTACTTGATTGCATTAATACTATGAAAATGACATTATCGTAATGATTTTGCACTTAATGATCGTAGGACATTAATATCAGGTACGATATTTTTTTCTGTGTACCATTTTAACTTATGTTTATTTTACCCCTGCTTGTGAATTTCCCAAGTCTTTAAATGCGCACTTGTAGATAAGATTCATCATACCTTTTTATGTAGGTACCTTTTTTGTGACGTCATACAGAAAATGTGAAACGCTTTTAAACGCCCGTAAGTATCAGGAGAGCACGAAGTAGCAGAGCTTTTAAGTCGTGATAAGTCGGCGCCGGTGCAAAATTATCCGCACAGTAGCTCAAAACCAAAAAAATGGTAGGAAAATTTGCACAGTGGCATAAATTAAAGAATTAGTAGGATAAATTCGCACAGTGGCATGCATTTAAAAAATGGATGAACAATTTTTTCAGAATTTTAAAATTTTTGAAAATTCTCGAAATTTTTAATATTTTTAATAAAACCATAAATCATATTTTTATAATTAAATTAATGCCGTGTATATTTGGTTTAAATGGGCTGTTTTATATATAATAGCAATTTAAAAAATAAACCTTAACTTTAACATAATTTGTTACATTTTAAATTGCAATGTTCTAGCTGGATTTAATTTTGCCAAGTATTCAAGCAAACATAAAGGTGTGCTGGTGTCCTTTGTTGGGCCGAAATTGTCTGTGTAGTTGCTTCCGTTAACAAACAATACTGACGTTGTTAAAATGCACTAAACATACTGTAAAATACTTATTATTCCATCGTGGTACTTGATACATTTTAAAATATTCTTTTACTTATGGCCGTTTATAAAAACTAACACAAAGTTGTCAGATAAGAAAAATAAAGATAAACCACGCGAGATCATCGTTAAATTAATGACGCCGTGAGAAATTTCTTCGTGAAATATGTATATTTTTATCGCCTTGGTTTTTTTATACGAGGGAAAGTAAAAAATAAAAAAGACACATTTCGTTATTTTATTAATTTTTCTGTTATCAACGTGATTTGTTTAAAAAGCGGAGAAAATTTAATATTTTGATTTTGTGAAATAAAAAACTTACCCTTGTTTTGCTGCGAATTATAAAAGGTATTAAAACTTTGGGTTACTCTGAAAAACAAGTCAATAAAAGGTCCAATGTACACGACCCCTGGGAAGTTTAAAGTGTCAAAATCAGTTTTATAGTTTTTGGTATTCTAAAGAGATTATATTATATAGTGTTGCAAACACTGTGTTGGAAAAAGCAATGTCTTTTATATAAAAGTAAAAATGTCATACTTTTTTAACATTTAAAATTTAAAAACTTTTAATTAAACCTTAATTATCATTCAAAAATGTGCAAATTATTAAAAAATAAGAAGTTTAAGGTTATTGAAGAACAAAATTATCTACAAACATTTCTCGTACAATTTTGGTGGTTTAAAAATTTTTTTCTACTCCCACCTTTAAAACGCCCTTTATCGTACATGTTTCCATGACACTAAGTAACCTTTCAAATACACATTGACAAGTTGTGGCTTTATGGCGCTTTAGTCACGGGCTGAAGTTACCAACAACAAAATTATTTTATTATCTCAATACAAAAATACAAAAGTATTAAATAGTTTCTCAACGCCAATATTTGAAAAGTTTATATGAACATTGTACTGACCTTTTAATTTCACCGGCAGTAAACTAAAATAACGACAAATTTTTAATCTAAACAAAAAAATTATTTAATCATTAAATTTTAATATTTAGGAATAAAAAAAGTGTTTTTCTTTCTTAATAAACATTTTAAATACTAATGTAAAGTTTTATAAATAGTATCTACTAGATCACCAACTTCTTTACAGTAAAAAAACCGAAATAAATTGAATAAAAAAAGATGTCTATATAATTAAGGAATTAATGTATTTAAAATAACTCTTAGGCTCAAATAGTTGTAAAACACGCTTATTGCAGGTGTTATGGGTATACTATTTTTTTTTAGTTTCTTCCCAATAGTGGCCAAACGGTTTTATAAAGTAATAGATAGTGATAAAGTGATCAGTTATAACCCAAGCAGCATTTTAAGTTAAAATAACTTATCTTTTTCTTATAATTTGACTTACAAGTTATTTTTACAGTAAACGAAAACGATAAAATAGCGGTACAAATACGAAAAATGGCTTAATACGTTATTTTCAAGCAATAAAAAGAATAACGTAATCAGAAAAATAAAATACCACATATTTACGTAAAAATATATTCTTTATTTCTTTAATTTATATTTTAAAATGGTATGCCTTAAGTAGGTAATTAAGTTTACCATAAAGTAAAATTAATAAATATGACTTATGTATAGACAAAACTAATTATATTTAACATTAAAACTCAAACGCATCTTATCTTGATAAAAAGCTATGATACATCATAAAAACTATGCCCTTAAATATTGTAGTGTATAAAATAAATATATGACTTTTTACAAAATAAATAAATCTAAAAAACTTAAAAATCATTTAATTCAAATAACTTCGTAATGATTAAAATATTATGTATTACTTTTTTTTTAATTTGTAAAAAATGATTTTATATATTTTTATTAAAAATTTAATATGGCGTTTTTCAGAAATATTACCCTTTTAGTTTTATTTTTCAGTTAAAGTTAATTTTAATCTTTTAATATTTTTTACCACTTTAATTAAACTTTAAAAAGTTCCCAGACAACTGTAAAAATTTAGTTAAACTAAATTAGAGTGAAAATATTTACGTTAAATTTACCGTTTAGAATCTTTTAAAATTAATTAAACTTAACAACTTTAGAGTTGTAAAACTTTTTAAGACAAAGCTCGCTATTTTAAGTTTTTGTTTTGCAAAATAGTTAACAGAACTTTTTGATATTTCCTCGTATTCCTGCGTTCACACGAACAAGTAATAATAGTTTTATCCAAACCAAGCATATTATGTACAAAATTCGTGATATTCCAACTAATTCAAGATTACATCACGGAGTAAACTTGATGCAACTTCACCAAACAACAAGTTTTAATTAAAGTTAAACATGTTATGATGGTTTAAAATATTTTAAAATGCATAAAATTCCAATCGCAAGATTAGCTCTTATCTCCGTAACACAGAAATAGCCGTTAAACGAGGTGCTTAAGATAAATTAATTTAAATATTACCACATAAACTATTTCTGGGGGCGGGGAAGATTGCTTACTCAGTTGCTGGCTACTATTTTGAGAATAATAATTTATAAAGCATTTTGATGATAAAATATATTGGGCCATGCACTTTACTCCAACAAAAACAGATTCCAGCTTTAACACAAACCAATAATGAAAAAATCATTATCCATCAGTACAGCACATTTAAACGAGTTGTGCTGATGGAAATCGGTCGTATTTTATCGACTTTTGGTCGTTAATTCGTTTCAGCTTCGAACAGCTTTCAGCACCGTCTGAAATCCCCGAACTTTCCCTCCCCATGTTCCAAACGAGTCTCTAAGCCCTCTTTGATGTAGCCGAATAATTACTGAAATGTGGCGCCCGACGCACACTAGATACCCTGTGCACCATGTGCATGCGTTATAAATAAGATTGTCTTATCAAGATTCGGCGGTAATTGTAGCGCAAAAATATTAATTAATGTCTCTAGTTGAATCAGCGGCGCTCTGGGAGGGTGAACCCCAATTTTTAAGAAAAATACATTTTTAAACGTTTAAACCAATTTTCTTAGGAATTTAGTTACATACCTTCAAAACACGCATTTTGTACAGGTTTTGTTGGGTTTGTTAATTTTGAAATAATTGAACATTAAAAATAGTTACACCAAGTCACCCTACAGTTATTTATACTGGTGTATGTACTATAGTATAGTATAGAAGCATACACTGTAAAAATAATTAACACAAGTCTACACGCCCCAACACCAAACTGTGTTATTCCAAGTCCACACGAAATCGTGTAAAATTTTAACACAGCATCAGTGTGTTGATTTGTTTTTTATATCGTGTAATAATTTACACCAGGAATAATTAAACTTTAACACATTGTTTGTGTAATTTTTACACAACTTTAGGTATTAAATTTAACAACAGATGGTGTTATTATTTAATATTTTAGCGTATTAAATTTTACACTAAATTGGGTAGATAAATAAAAATTACGTTTAAAAAAATACTTAAAAAAAAATATATTTTATAATTTCAATTAGATAATATATTATATTATAATATTTTTATATAAAACAAATTATTAAAAACATTTAAAAAAAGTAATAAAGGAAACAAGATCATTTTAATTGTTTAAAACTTACTTACCTAAAAAAGATAAAATGTCATGTGTTACTGGCAAATTTGTTATTACCCCCTATGTTTCCTGAAGTAAAAGTTTAAATTTCATATTACGTATAAGCAAAAGGGCAAATTTTACACTATATTTGTTAAAATTTACACAACTTTGTGTAACATAACACGATATTTATTAAATATGAGTTTATAACACATTAACGTGTAAATTAACAAGTGGTTACACATTTTAGTGTTGATTCCCAATTTAGGAACATTCGTGTAAAAGTATTTACACGATTTTTACACAAAATTTACACAAAAATTTTAACACAAAAAAAAAGAGAATTTACACACTAATATTTTTTGCAGTGTATATGCTTCAAAAGTCCCACCTTGACATTTGAATAGAAATAATTGATGTTATTAAGAACTAGCCACCATTAATAACTTTTGAGCTATAGTAAATATGATCTTAAGCAAAAATAGGTCGATTTAGATATTGAGGGGAAACTACAGAATCCAGAAAATTTAGTTTCTGATCGATTAAAGTTATTAAAATTTAAAAGTTAATAAAACAAAGAATTTCATAAAACAATTATTTTAAATGTTCAAAATGTGCTCTGTTATTTGCTTAACAATAATACAATCTTTTCTCAAACTCTTGTAGATTTTTTTTAAACATTTCAGGAGTTATCTGCATACATTCTTGAATTAATCTTTGAGTTCTAGTGTTGTTTTGTTGACTTCTGTTTTTAAATGACCACAAAGAAAAAAAATGAAGTGGCGCTAAATCTGGAGATCTTGCCGGCCATTCCTAAACACTTCTTCTACCAATCCATTTCTTTAAATTTTTTGACCAAGTTACTGATGTAATCTGTTTAATAATTTGTTTTCTAGCCTTTTTATACTGCTATGTTTAATTTTTTTTTATTTTGTGGAGCTCATTATGACATCATATATAAATAAATAATAAAATATAAACTTAAAGTAAAATAAAAATGTCCAGTAGTAGAGCCATTCCACGCGTAACGCGTTACGCGGATACGACAGTTGCCGTGTTTTTATTTACAAAATAATATTGTTCTATTATATTACCAATGTCAAATTTTTATAAATAGTTCTAAACTAAAGCTGTTTAACAAGGTTTTTATTTGGCAAAATTAGGTATCGTGGTTGACTGTTTAATTCCTTAAAAACTAATAATTTAAAGCGTAACGGACGGGACTTCGTAATAGTCCCGTCCGTTACGCTTTAAATTATTAATTTTTAAGGAATTAAACAGTCAATCACGATACCTAATTTTGCCAAATAAAAACCTTGTTAAGCAGCTTTAGTTTAGAACTATTTATAAAAATTTGACATTGGTAATATAATAGAACAATATTATTTTGTAAATAAAAACACGGCAACTGTCGTATCCGTTACGCGTGGATTGGCTCAGTAGTAAAGTCTCAATATAGTAGGTATTTTAATATTTTTTGTAAAAATTTTAGTATATTACAAAAGATCTAGGTTTTTTTAACTTCTCCACCCAATTTTAATGTATTTTTCAAAAGCACGTTTGTAGAAAAACATAATAAATATTCAAAACATCAGTACCTTGGCATGTCACAACTCCTGAATCAAATATTTAAGTGGTTTTATTTTAAAATATATTCAATTTATCTTAAATTTTTCAATTTCACTACAAACTATAAAACATTAAATAATGTATTTTTCATATATCATCATGGATTCGAATAATAGCAATAAAAAAAATTATAATCTTTGTACTCACTTTTACCCGTCAATTCTGTGTCCAATGTGAAAATTCAAAATTCCTGCGAAATATTGTTTAAACGTCAAGTCCTCGTTTTAACTCAAGTGTTGGTAAAAAATTACCTACAGAGCCCGAACTTTGCACGACAGTCATCTTGAAAACAATGCAAGCGGCGAAGTTGTGGTGAATGCACGTATAGTTCTAGTCAAAATTTCAGTATTGTGGTGAGTAGTTATTTTCTTACGTATATCTATTTCATTGTAATTTATATAAGGCTATATGTTATTTGTTGATAAGTAGCATCCACTAGTAAAAAATATTTAATTCCGAATCATAATCTCAAATTTGTATCCCATTCATCAGTATCGTGCACTACATGTAGTCAGTTCCATGTTCGATGTTTCGGTTATCTTTTTTTCGCAAACTTTAATTTAAATTTTGCTTGCGCAGAACTTTTTTATTTAATGTCATTAAAAACTCATATAAATTTGGTGTGGGTCCCATATCTTATAATTGAGATATCGGTACACCCAAAATCCACCAGCCGCTACTGATGTATGAGGCGCCGTTTGTGCCATAATTATGATTTATAAAATATAGAATTATTTGTAAAAATATAAATATTTTTTGTAAAAATATAAATATTTTTTTTTAATAAAATAAATAAATAATTTGTTTGAAATATATATATTTTAACTCATTTTCTTAGATATATATTAGTTTTACTAAAATATATAATATTTTAACTAAATAATATATATTTAAAACAGTAATACTAATAATATAAACTCAATACTAATAATATAAACTAAGCTTACAAGACGTAACGCTAGGAGGCGCTGGCAGCTTTATTTAACTTGGCAACGCAGCCTTTCTTTCATTTCATGTGAGAATTACAGTGGTGTAAATTAAATAACTTTTTGCCGCACTTTGGCTTTTTGTTATTTTTTATATGTTTAAAGTTAAATCCAGTTCTGGATGTTTATTGTCGTGACTCTCTTTTTAAACAATAATTTTTTATTCCTTAATTCTGGGCTACGCAAAACTATGTCGTCGATTTGGTTCCATTACTGCGGTGAAATTTTAAATGACCTATTAATCTGTTAGATTTTAATTTAAACTTATACCCAAGTGCTTTATTACGTACCAGAGGTATTATTATTTTTAATGTATCTTCTAGTTTTATTTAATTTACACCACAGTAATTCCGACATGCAATTACAGACAGGCTGCGTTGCCAAGTTAAATAAAGCAGCCAGCGCCTCCTGGCGTTACGTCTTGTAAGCTGAGTTTATATTATTAGTATTAAAATTATATTATTAGTTTAACTGTCCATATATATAAATATTTTAAATATATATTATTTTGTAAAAATATTATTATATTTTAGTAAAACTAATATATAAGTTATAAAATAAGCTAAAATATATATATTTTAGATAAAATATTTATATTTTAAACAAAATATATATTTATTTTAGAAATTATTATATATTTTACAAATCATAATTATGGCACAAACGGCGCCTCATACTGATGTGTGGTATTATTTGATTTTAAGATATTTAATGTATAATATGCTCAAAGTTGCAATAAATCTTATATTTTCCAATAAATTTAATTAGTACCCTGGTTACTCGTCACTTCCCTTGCATTCAAATTTAGAAAACACAGATATTTCAGAAACTGTTCAGAAAAAGTGACTGGCCCGGTCTGGAACAGTATATTTATTATATTACCTATCTATGTTCTCATAACAAAATACTGTTTAATTTTCTTCGAACACTATATAAACAAAATGAGGTCAAAAGTTGCCCAACTTTTGTAGAATCACCCATATACAGAAAGCAGAAAAATTAAATAAAAAAATTGAGTATGACTATTTTTGTAATTTTCAAAATTTTTAATCGAGCTGTTTTTTGGGGAGATCTTCTATAACCTGAATAACTAACATACTTTAAAAGGAGACTACTAAGGTCATCCTAATATACCTATATAATAATATTAAAAATCGGGAGAAAGTGAGGTTATAATAAATTTTGTTATTAATGAAAATTACTTAATTGGAGTAGAAAAAGCATATTTGAACACTCGTTTTCTACACATGTATATGTCTTCTGAAATAAAGCCTATTATTATTATTATTATTATTATTAAAAAAATGCGCAATATTCACTCGGATGATTTACGTCTCTTGCCTGACGGCTTTCGTATATTAATAATTTTATTTAATTTTCCACTGCGTATTTAAAAATGCAATGCAAGTTGCTTCAGATCGAAAAATATCTTTTAAAAATCGCATCCCATATCTACCCCCTTTTTTGTTGAAGCCATTTGACAAAATAATTATTCTTTAAAGAATCCATTAGGACAAAAATGAGGTATTTCCATTCTTAACATGTCAATTAAAAAAAAATTCAACTTATCTCTCTAAAATATTTTTTTATTTATTTATGGCACTGTATTTTATGCAATTCGCAGCCGAGTTTAATTAGGATTAATAGGACAAAAGGCAAAGATCTCGGGCACGATATTTAATTAAAAATGGGTTTTGTGCGAATACTTTGGTAATTAAGTAAAGACGCTCGCTTTGGATTCTATGAAACAATTTAAAAAATATCGGGCACACAGCCTTAATTAAAGTAGTGCAACTGAATTGAAGTTGGTCTTTTCAATGCGATGCGATGGAAAACGGGAGGTTTTCTTAACTATAGTCGCGAAAAATTCACTCGAAAGAAAAGTTAATTAAAGCTGTATCCGCCAGGAAGTAAATGCCTATCAAATTTAAAATGCGCAAAGTAATTTGATTTAGCTGGGAAATTGCTGCTGTATCTTGATCTTACAAAAATGAAAATCAACAAATACTTTGATAAATAATAAAGTATTTTTAATGCAAATTATATAATTAAATAACAAGTTTTCTTAACTTAATTTTTTTTCAAGGCGAGATGTAAGAACAACACCGTCTAATGACGTGGCGTGGGTGTTCGAAGCGCCCTTCACGGCAATTTTATGAATGCAAAATTAACAAATTTTAAAGTAACATTTACAATTTTTTAAATGAACAAATTTAATGTTTTGGATTTAAAGAGCAACTAAACGTTAATATAATAGTTTTTTTAGGTAATTCTAAAAATTTCAATATTTGATTCAACCAATTCCAGCTATTAAATCAAAATAGGATAAACATTTTAATTCAAAAAATTAGTTAATGTTAAATCAATATTTTAACTGTCAAATGAACAAATAAACTTTGACAAACTCTGACTATTGCTTTGACACCAAAATATAGATTAATCCAAAAGGTTTTTTGATGAAACAACATTTTCAAAAATGACATTTAGGCAAACGTTAACTCAACTACATTATTTTTTTTCGGTGTAGGCAAAAATTTAAACCATCAATACTTCAGTAACCTGGTAAAAAAAATTAAGGTTCATGTTCTCAGTCATTTTGCTGTGGGATCCACATCCACTCCAAAACTAGCTGCTTGAAGAAATATTTCTGTTGGTTTTTCCTTACAAAATTCAAATGTGCCATCAACTCAGCGAGGATGACTATAGTCATTACAAATTTATTTAGAAAAAAAGTGGATTCTTCACTGAAACAAATATTTTTTAATAAATTGGGAGCTACCGCAATTATTTGCGACATTTCATCACAAAACTAGATTCTTCTGTCGAACGGTTGAACCAAAGGTTTACCGAGTAATGGATTCGTAAAAAAATTGTCCTCAATATCTCCAGGTTTAACCACAAAAAATCTTTTTCTTTGGCTTCATTTAAAAACACAAGTCTACAAAACACCACCTGAGAACATTCAAGAATTCAAACGAAGAATTACTCAAGAATAACTTCTGAAACGTTTCAAAAATCTTTTAATTTTTTTCAAGAATTCTTTGTCACAACTTTTTTGGCTCCAACTTGCAAATCCGTGATTGGATTTTATTTTTTTTAACGTCAACGTGACTTTTTTTTCCTGAACTGAAAAATCTAAAAAAACTGTCGACACTGTAGATTCATTTATTGACTAAAAAGAAGAATCGTTTTATTCTGAAGGAATGAAGAAGTATTGTTAGAATAAATGTAGAAAGCCAAAAGGATATTATGTTAAAAAATAAAACGTAATTTCACCCAAAAAAATTGCTTTTCCATACTCATTTTAAGACCTTTTATAACATCTTCCGGTTATGGTGAAACATAATCGATTATCTTTAGAATCCCATAAATCAACTCATCGATTGATTTTTGACACTTCTAAGAGGGTGGTAGACCCTTTTTGAAGTCATTTTATCGACCTTATTTCAACTTAGATTTAAAGATATCAATCAAAGTTTTTTAACTAAAACAAAGAATATTTTTCAAAAAGACCTAAATTTTGACATGATTTATGAAATTGTACCACAAAAAGTTTTATAGCAAATGAGTTATCATTTTAATTCCAAATGAAATAATTTAATCAAACAGTTAAATGGAAAACTTTGCATGGAAATAAAAAAAGAATATTTTGCTTTTCCTTATTGGAAGTCCATTCGAAAATTATGCCGACTTTTCATTATAAGAGCTGGTGTAATGTGAAATCGATATTGAAAGAGGGTTAAAGTCTTTACATTGTGGGAGATTATACTTCAAGTTAAGCACAGGAGATTTATTGCATACAGTGTGATGCTTAGTAAACGTTTTATAAACCATAAAAAATCGATCTAAAATTAGCTATGGTTTGCCAAAAAGCGAAGATGAAAAATACATAAATATAATTATTTGTTAAACGGATTACATGACACCACCAATTTTGGGTGACGTGTCGCGACATTGTGCCCCACAAAGCTTCACTAAATAAACATTTATCTTGGCTTGGTATCTCTGAAAAAAATGATGAATGGCGTGTCGCGGTAGATTTAATAAACATCCCTTCAAAAAACCGTTGTTCGTTACACGATACTAATCTGTGTTCTTTTTTCGTACGAAATTAAATTTGTTCGTTTTTTCGACAGACGCCCGATTTTCAGCTGATTAAATCAAACAGTGCATAGCATAAATCACGCTATTTTTGGTCTTTGGTCTTCGAAAGCGTATGCGTCACGTAATTTTTACCAGGGTAGGTCCAAAATACTAATTTGGTGCTAATTGAATGTATAAAAGAGCTAATTTTATATCTTTAACTGAATACATGGTGTAATAAAGTATTAAAATATTTTAAAAACAACCTCTTAGGTAAAAATAAAAACCAAGAAAAAAATAACGATTTATATTTTAACGACATAATTTTAATTTGTCACTATCATATTTTCTTATTGCATTGCTTTATCAGTTTTACCAACGCGCAAAATTCAAATTTAAAATAGTAATACATTAAATAAACACTACTAATTAAAAATAAACACAATGATTTTTATGTTAAGGTAGTTGTCGTGCTGTAGGCATACCATCAGAAAATTTTAAATTTTTGTATACTTATTAAGGACATGAAAATTATCCTAAAAATTTGAAGTCGATTGACCGACTATAATCCGAGATAAATTCAATTAAAAATTGGATAATTAACATGGATTGTATACGCTTCCTGTGGTACTGTAACAATTTCTTAGTGATAACTAACTGTCAGAAGCTTTCAAAAAACTAACAGTCTTTGCGAATCCCATATAGACTCCTTTTGACGAAGATACTTTATCTTAGATACTTTTTATATTGGACAGAAAGTATCTATACTTTGGAAAAGTAACTTGTAACTTTTATCTAAAAAGTATCTTAGTTACTCGGTAAAGTAACTAAGATACTTTTCAGTGTAACTTAGATACTTTCTCAGAGAAAATTGGGGGATTCCAAATAATAAACTAACCTAAAACCTATTTTTAAAAAAGTCGTATATTATACTTAAAAACCACAAAACAACTAAAAAGACTGCTTTGTAAGGGTTAAAGAGGCGTTTATATTTTTCCTGGATTGGATTAATGAAATTGCATTTTTTTTACTTTTAAGTTTTTTTTAATTATTTTTAAAAATATTGTTTTATGTTTCAGTTAAGCACGTTTTTATATGATTTAAAGTTGTTATATTGCCACAATAATATAGGGATGTAGGGAAGGGATTTTAAATAGTCCGATAAATTTATATATAAAATATTATATTACCCAAAACGCGAAAAACACATGATATTACCCCGAACCATGCATTATATCGAACGAAGTTTTTTTTTAATACTGTGAAATTTTTCTATTTCTCTTTACGAAATTATGTATATTATAATAATATAGTATCTTCTATGAATTTCAATAGTTTGCGAAGACTAAAATAATAATGAAAGTGCGGACAAAAAATTATAAAATAATTCCGATGTAACTGTTGAACTATAGGATTTAAAAATTATAAAAATAATAAAAAAATCATTTTTTTTAAACATAAAAAGTAAGAAAAACTTGAAATTTACCATAAATTCTATTTAAGCTTGAATAACTTTTGAACGAGTAGATTTACTATAAAATTATAAAATAAAGTTTTTGTAAAGCGTTTATAAATAACCAGAATATCTGTTTTGATCATTTTAGTCCATTGTCCATGTTATTTAATGGGGAAAAGAAAATCGCGATGTGGGACCTCTAATAATATTAAGAGCTAAAATTTTAACAAGATTAATTTTTCATTTTTTTTTTTTAATATTTAACCTGGATCGGGCGGGGTCCATACCTAAACCCGCCATGTGCATAGAAGCCACATTTACAACGTTTTTGTATTATTTTCGGTTAGTCGTGTAATTATTTTTTTTTTAGTTAAGGAATATGCTAAAAATAAAAGTTTGCAAATCATTACTAAACACAAAAGTGCTCACTCCTAAAATTTCAAAGCTGTCCCCAATTTACTGGATTTTGTTTTTTCCATTTCCAAAACCGTGTAGTTTCTATTAAGAATGACAAGTAAATTTAGCAAACTTTTTCTGTACCTACCCTCGTACTGCGTAATTTATCGCTGCGTGACACATTAGCCAAGGGGTGTATCCCGCATCTGCCGTTTAAAAATTTCTTTGATAATCCCCAAAAATAGTAACAACACCCCAATAAACAGGGGATCTGTTGCTTTTCTGTAAACTGGGTTATTCATACGAGGCTTAATACCCGCAATACAATGACCCCGGGATTCTTTATATGCGCAAATAACAATAAAAAACAACTTCGAAGAGGTTTAGTGCCACTTCATGGCCATGCGGAGAGAATTACATTAATTTCAAGAAGTTTCAACGGAGATTTGGAAAAATTAATAGTTATTAACCGTTTAGGTATGGCTACGTTTCCTGGTTCTGCTTGCAGAATTAATCGACAAAAAGTTAATTTACGTTGAGATCATATTAACCTAATTTAAGCTTAAACATTCCATTGGTCAAAAGAATTTTTAAACGATTAAATGTTGTTCCAATAGCATTTTAAGCTCAAATATCAATACAGTTTTTTTAAGTGTTGTTTTTAAAATTGAATTTTATATTTTATTTATTAATAAATGGGTAATATAAAATAAAAAACACCTGCCTACTGGGATTATTTCAGATAGTTGCAGATACCTTGTTTGTTTTTTCCAAAATAACCGTTTCAGATGTATGTCGGCTTGAGAAATATACAGCTTCGGCAAGTTTTTAAAAACTGAAATGCTTAGTAAATCAAAAACTACTTTTCGATTTTTTATTATTATTAAAATATATCCTATACAAGCCCGTCCACTGAGAATCTAAGACAAAATATGCCACTTAGAGGAATATAGGAGAGATCTATTTATTTCTATCTATTAAAAAGTCCAAGGATAACTTTGTATTGGATTTGACTGAATCAGCCAAATTCTTGGGCATTACTCTAGATCCACACTTGAGATGGGATCTACATGTGCAACAAGTTACAAAAAAGATCAGATGCATCATTCCCTTTTTTAAATTTTTAAAACCAATCCTGCAGGATGTCAATTCCTCAACTAAATATTATTTATAATGCACTTGTAATATTTGCACATAAGATACGGCATCTTAGGTTGGGGTGGTGTACTATATAACCATCTAAAGGATCTGGAAATAACAAAAAAAAAAATCTTAAAATTATTCATAATGTCAAAATAACTTACCCTATAAATGAACTCTTTTCATATTTGGTAAAATGGACTGTAGACAACTTTTCCATCTTAATCTTTTAGTTTATACACAGGCTACAAAAAAAGTACCTCTAAAATCAGTCTATACCAGACATAAAAATGACTTCCTTGTTCCAAAAATGAATAAAACCATTGGGCAGAGAAGTATAACTTATCTAGGTCCAAAGATATACAATGAACTACCTAAAAATATAAAAATAATTTACTCCCTAAATCTTTTAAAAAAATGTTCAGAAACTATATAATGCAGCGTCCTAGAGAATTTTCAAATAAGCAAATTTATGTAGAGAAATTTTTATTCAGAATTTTAAATTTATAAGATTTTAACCACTTACCTGAATTGCGTATATTTTTAATTTTTCTTTGTGTATTTTTCGTTATGTATTAAATACAGAAATACGAGGTTTGTTCAGAAAATAACGGGAATTGTTAAATTTCGCCAGTTCGGAGGGCCCGGTTGTCATAAAATTTTCTTTATTATGTTGGTATACATGCCCCCGAAGTATGATAAAAACTTTAGCTGTTTTCATTGTTTACTTTGTCTGTGGCAGCCGCTAAGGTTAGACGTGTTTTATGAGCTCGGCGATTTTCGTTCGTTCGAAAGAAATGGATCAAAGAATTTGTATCCAATTTTGCTTAAGAAATGAAATAAATTCTGTGAAATGTTAACAAAGGCCTATAGTGAGTCTGCTATAAGTAAAACAAGAGCTTACAAGTGGTATAAGAGTTTCCAAGATGGCCGTGAAGACGTTGAAGATGACGAACGCCCCGAACGCACAAGCTTATTAACAACCGATAAAAACATGGAAAAAGTGTAAGAAATGGTTATAAACCTCTGATCAGAGAAGTCGCTGATGATATTGGTATATCCAATGAAATTTTTTCGAATGTTTTGGGTATGAAACGCGTGGCAGCAAAATTTGTTCCAAAATTGTTAAATTTTGAACAAAATTTTTGCCAAAAACAATACTGTAATGATGCCCCAGCCTCCATATTCGCCAGACATGCCTCTGTCTGACTTTTTCCTATTCCCAAAAATAAAGAGAACTTTAAAGGGCCGTCGTTTTGCAAGCATAAATGACATTAAAAGCGCATCGCTGAAAGAACTAAAGGCTATCCCAAAGATCGAGTTTTAGAAGTGTTTCAAGTATTGGAAGAAGAGCTGGCACATGTGCATAATATCCAATGGGAAATATTTTGAAGGCGACAATATTAATGTAGGCGAATAAATAAATATTTGTTTCAAAAAACGAAAATTCCCATTATTTTCTGAACACACCTCGTATATACAGATTTAAGGCACCTTAATTTTAAGATTAGTTAATTAGGTTAATATTTTATTGTGGTATTGTCAGAAACTTGTGATTGTTTTTATGGTTTTGTTTGGAATAATACCTACTTTTAATATAGTGTTGATTTATTTTTGGATTGTTTATTTATTTTTATTTATATGTGCACACACAAATGTTTTTACATTTAAGTGTATTTAGCATATTTATTAAACTTTTTTATACTATAATTGTTAAATTGCGAATTTGTAAAAATTTTTCAATAAATATTACCATTATTATTATTATCTGGGTTCAAAAATATTAAAAAAGTAGTTTCCTTGCATTAAATTCCTCCTTTAAGTGCTGTTAAAGGATTAAGGTGGCTATGGAATCAACTCTTTCTTTTTTGTAACAAATATTAGTTATTTTTATCGGAAAACAGAAAACAGCAATTTTTGTCGATTGGCAAAATAAACTCGAGCCACGTAAAACAAGAAAAGTATCTTGATGTGGGGACGAGACGCATATATTCCTACATATGTATTTTGAAGCGCTGAATTCGAATCCCCTCCCAGGTTTGGCCCTAACCTAAAAAACACCTAAAAATTGGTAAACCTGCGGTGTTTTTGAAGGCCATGGATAGCGAATTTTAATTTAGTACGTCAAAATATATACTTTTCATTTTGTGTGTGTCTGTATCATCATTAATTTACTTAAATAAGGAAAATTAAACAGCAAAATTGGAATGAAAGTAATATTTTGTTACTTGGCTTACCCATACATTTTTGTACATTGTACAAATCTAACAGTTCCGCTGCCCAAAAGCCCAGTTAAATTAATGAAAAATTTCAAATTAACAGACGTTGATAAATGAGCTTTGACCAGGACGTCCAATAGGCGTGCTAACTACGGAAAGTTAAGTGTACTCTGATTTATTATTATTTAATTGAAATATGCAGAGGTGAATTAGTGTCTTAGCAGAGTTATCCGCCAAAAAAATGAACTTCATTCTGAATCAGGATTCCTGATTGTCATTTCGCGTTTTGGTGCAATTTATTTAAATAATCTTTGGTACTCGCCAAAACTGGTATTTTATAATATTGGCCAACTAAACTCGTATAAGATCCTTTTGTCTATTTTGACTTCACAGTTTACATTGTGTTTATTTCATTTGTGGTAAATTTAAGGTGTCTTTTTCATCTATAATGTAACAACGCGTGAAATATGGCTCAACCACATACAATTTCCAACAGCCCGTAAATTATATCGAAGCGAAATTTATTGTCAGGGTCTATAAATAAGTTAAACCATTGTGCTTCTGTCTGGAACGTACAGGAAAAAGGATCTTTTGAATTTACGCTATCGGCACTAAAATCTTCCAGACTTGTCTTTCTGGCCTGCTAATGATATTGTTTGTCGATATTGTATTACACAATGCTATATTAATGGAGGCGATAAGTGGGAAATGTTACTCTTCGTACATTAAACAGGAAGCAAACAAAAACGATACTTTAGTTTACGTTGTAGTAAAAATCGGTTTTAAACAAACTACCGTGTTATGTGCGAGCAACAATAAACAGAAACATGTGCAAATTATTCAACCAGATTGTTTAAATTTACCACAGGCAATAACAAATAATTCAAGCATATTAATAAATGCTAAAACGGCGATTTAATGCTATATTATATCTACAGGATGCAATAAAATTTTAGCTGCATAACTTATGTAAATAAAAACATTTACGTTTATATTTAATTACAAATTTCAGATTCACAATTACGGATGAAAATATTTTTACAGCCGAACCAAAATTAACTACTAAAGAAACATCAGAAAAGGAACACTGCAGCCATTTTTCAGCTTCTGTGATGGTCTGGATTGGAATTTGTGAAACTGGCAAAACTCAAATGGTTTTTGTAGACTAAAACCTACCAAAAGATACTTCTTTGGAATAAATTGAATGCCTAGGGGGTGTTTACTTTTAGGTAATCCCAAAGATAAAATTCCTAAAATTGAAGATAAAACGTTTTTTAGTTTAAAAAATTGGATTTTAACAAGAAAACTCTATTGAAAAGCTTAGGAACTTTTTAAGAAAGAAAAATTGTCTTGCTACAAAAGCACATGTACTATTTTATAGCAAATATCTCTTGGTCCAATAGTATGTATTGCTTCATTCAAAAGCTTCTGATCTTCACTGAAACTACCAGCGTTGTTAGTATTTAAGCTTAAATTCTCCTCATCATATAGGCTTTTTGACTTTAATTATTAAAACATGCATTTAACAATTAAAATCAAATACCTTCGTAGTGAGGGGAGTTGAAGCCTTAATATTGGCATCGTTGAAAATCAGAAGATTGCCTAAAAAAAGGTTTACAAAAAAAAAATATTTCAATAAAATAAGACATTTATTGTTTGATATCAACAAAAGCGCAAGTTTTTTTTATACCAACACTAATAAACTAACATAAATATGATTTAACATAAAATTTTTATTACATATTTTAATTAATACTTTACCTTCAAAAACATTAAACAAATCAATTAATTCCCTTTATTTAAAAAGAGTTTTAATTATTCCAACTCTATAGAGTGAAAGCATCACTAATAACTATTAAATTAGTCATTTTTGACTAATTCATTTTTAGAGAGTAGGGGCAGTGATATAATATTGTAATTCTATTATAGGTATTTCTAATATACATTTTTCCGGTTATGTTGTATTGTAGCGTGTTGTATGTACTTTCACGATATATCGTGAAAGTACATACAACACGCTACAATACAACATAACCGGAAAAATGTATATTAGAAATACCTATAATAGAATTACAATATTATATCACTGCCCCTACTCTCTAAAAATGAATTAGTCAAAAATGACTAATTTAATAGTTATTAGTGATGCTTTTTCACTTGTACCATGGTTAACCATGGAATACCATGGTATCCCAAAATTAAACAGGCAATTCTTATGTAAAATTGTTCCCTGAATCCAAAAATACCTTTAAAAAATTATGAAAGTGGATGAGATATAGTCAATTCCATATTAAATGGAAAATTGACTATATCTCAAAACCTGTTCTACTTTTTAACTTTTGACGACATTTTCGGATTCAGGGGACAATTTTACATAAGAATTGGCTGTTAAATTTTGGTATACCATGGTATTCTATGGTTAACCATGTTACAAGTGAAAAAGCAGCCACTAATAACTATAAAATTAGTCATTTTTGACTAATTCATTTTTAGAGAGTAGAAAATGGCGAATTGCAAGTTGAAATGATACAAAACTTACTAAACACGTGCTGCAAATGGTGTGCGCGTTTTGCATCCCCTCCCATGTATCAGAAGCTACCAGATTTTGTTGGAAAATTGACATGCGATTGGGATAATTCTGATGTATCTTGAATGAATTGCGTAAATATAAATAATTTTCGTAGCTTTTGAACTCTTTGCACTTGGTTGACAACCTTAAACTTATTGAGGAAGTTAGGGAACCAAGTCTGCTAGATAGTTATAAAAGTTTATACTTCCATAAGAATAGAAATTAATCTTTAAATAGCGATAACGGACCGGTACCCAACTCTAGTTTGTATAGATTGGTTTGTGTTCACTGAAGCGATTACGGTCCAGGGTTTAGTAAACTGTGTCTGTTTACGGTTCAGCCAACCTTAGCTTAATATGGTAGATTTAGCATTTAGATTTATTTACACTTTGCTTCTGAATAGGCCAACATTGTTGGCGAAAAGTACTTTAAGCACTTTGTGTTTTGTTTTGGTGTTGGGGAATATTTGTTTTACTTTCTATAAAAAATAAACCAATCAGAGCACGGCATTCTTCACAGCACACTAGGTGCTATAAGTTGTAGGGGAGTACAAACTTGATTTATTTTTTCCATCACAGATCATGCAGAGAGAAGAAAAGATAAGAACTGAAGTTTTACCTCGTGACCGTGCTTTTGCTACAAGCGTGCTACACAAACAGGCATCGACAGAAAGCTGGTTTAGGTCTTTTAGACCAAGATAGTGGGCCACGTTTTTTGGACAGTAGATGGAGCTGATTACCTACCGCCCACCGCTGTCGCTGTACCTGATGCTTATATAGCGGCAGAGTGTTTCAAGTGTGCTTACACACCACTTGGCTGCCTGGCACTGAAGAGGTCCAAAAGACCGAAACTTACTGCTGCTTTACAGTTTAGCCCATCAAAAATCTTATAGTTTGATTTCAAAAATAGTAGACTGATAGACGAGTAATTTTACATTTAAAACATTGTTACTATTTACATAACAAATATTGTTACTGAAGTGTCGAACCCCTATGGCACCACCGCTTGACAAAGACCTATAGAGTTTCAGTAATTTGAAGCAGTCTCGGTGACTAATAATGAATAAACAGTTCCTAAAACAATGCTTTATAAGTTGGGCTCCAAAACAAACAAACTCGCTCAAGTGGCTGCGATTGGTGTTGTTAAAAACATTTTAAAAACTAACAAGCGTGTGCGGGCTGATATTAATAATTGAAGGCACGTAGTGGCGGGATTTTCATGTAGTGTAAATTGTCCGCCCCGACTCAATGGTCGGTGTTAAGTGGATGCAATGCACTGCACACACGTGACCTAAGGGTTTTCATCGCACCCTTGATCTGTTAAGTTGCTCGCTTCAAAGTGGATTATTTCTCTCTACATCCCGTTTCCATGGATTTCTTACTCAATTTGCTTTGTTTGCTCGAAAACCGCGAAACTTAAATTGCAAAGAATGATGATGAATATGCATAAATAAGACAATGCTTAACGTTGTGTTATTAATATTAAATTAATTAATAATTAATTAACTTCAAACAAATAGATTAAAGGGGGTTGATTTGTTTTTATTGCGCAAATATATTTAAATCTTCAGTTAGTAAATTATATTAAGTTAGTTAATGCACTAGTGCATTAAATTATAAAAAGTAAGGTTAAACTTGTCAGGGTAAAAAGTAAGGTTAAACGGCTTGACAGTTGTAAGATATCAGATAAAATGTCTTTAAATACTGAAAAACTATTACTTTGCGTTCGTCGTTGATATAGTATGGTATGCAATTAGTTTTATAAACTTCATAAGATCACTTGCGTTGAGTAACGAGTATCTTCAATTCAACTTATTGAAGAGAATGAAGATAATGGAGAAAATAAAGAAAATGAAGAGAATAAAGAGAATGAAGACTGGGAAGACAGTGAAGAGAATTAAGAGAATGAGAATAAGAGGACTAGGAGGATAAAGAGGATTAAGAGAATTAAGAGAATGAAAATTATCAAAAAACTTATTCTCTTTATTCATTTAATTTTTTTGATTTTCGATATCATTTCATTATCTTCATTCTCTTTCTCCTTTTAATCCTCTTCATCCTTTTAATTCTCTTTGATCTCTTTACTCTTCTCACTCTCTTCATTCTCTTCATTTTAAATTCTTCATCCTCAATTCTTCATTCTCTTCAATTCAATTCTCAAGAAAATGGGATTGATTAAATATGAAAAATAAACAATAAACAATTCAATGTTCTAGCATAGTGCAGTTAGTGAATTTATGACATTTTTTGTGACATCGGTATTTTCCGTGATACCTACATAAGTAAATGGATCACATAATATGAGCGATTAACTAATAATTAAGTCCTATAATTTATCACAATGTAAATTTGAATTTTTAATAGTTTTTCTTTTTTTTTAGGTAAGCAATTATTGTTGTATTCAAATAATGGTTGGTAAGTAATAATAATAATCAATAAAATAATTGGTGCCAACGGGTTTTTACAGACGAGGAGGTAACAAACTTTTTTCGATTGGTCTAAATTATTTGTACAGCCCTGACAATAATTAATCACTTTAGGAGTGCGTTTTGACAATAATAAAGTTTAAATTATAGAACGCTTGAACAATTAAATGTATGTAAATATTAGTTATTTATGTCATTAGGTTTTTGTGCTAAGCTCAAGGTTTAAAGGCCGACGCGTAGCGGAGGCCTACAATTGAGCGAAGCACAAAAAGGCACTTCTTGGCCGAATGGCATACAACATTTTATCTTCAAAGCACTTTTTATAGGTCAATTTAATTCAAAATCAAAGCGGCCTAACCTCACTTTTTTAGAATCTCATTTAAATGTAAATGTTTAAGCTGTGTTTAACATTTAATTTTACTAAGAACTTAAAACAAATTAAAACTTAAAGATAATTTAAATCGTAGAAAAAGAATCGTGCGTTTTCTTGGTAGCCTAACCTCACTTTTTGTTTTATTATTCATATTTAATTTTACAATAATTTAATGAAAAATATTAAACATTAACAGTAAAACAAACAAATTAGTGCTTAATATAAATAAATTAAACCAGTTTAGTACGTTAATTTCTTAGGAAAGGATTAATTTGTCAAAACAATACCCCTAGCGAGAAAAAATCGAACTAATTACTCGCCTCATAAATTTTATCGGCCTAGGCCATAACAAGGTATTTATTTATCGAATGTTGACAACAATAAAGTTTAAATTATAGACCGCGTGGAGATAAATATATTTAAACTAACAATTCTCAAAAATGCTAACACAAACTTTTACAAAAGTGTATAATTTCGATTGTATGCGCTACCAGTCTAGACGCAGTTAACAATCGTCATTGTTAATAGGTATACGAAACTTGACAAAGTCTTGTTTTCATTTTTAAAAAGCTCAAGCTTCTGGGTTAAAGCAAAACTTTTGAAAACCCCGTACACAAAATTGTATTTTACGTATCCTAAATTCCACAACAAATAAGTCGGGTCTTAAGTCTCGAAAAATATACATTTTGTTTAAGCTGCAAAGATTGTATATTATTTCTTGGTCGTGCCCGAGCACATGAATAAAACTGCAGACTGCAAAAAGATGAATGAACTATAATTACTTACGCCATTTATAAAATTACTGCCCTGAAATTACTTGCACTGAAAAGTTGCATGTTTTGTCTGACTTTAAATTGAGCGTGGAAATTTTTGTAATTAATTTTTGCCTTCGTTAATTGACATACATTTAAAAATAATGCAAATTTTCTATTTATAGGGAAATAAGAAACTTTTATGCAAATAAACATTGTTTGTTTAAAATCTTTTATATTATTTTGCGATGTTAGTGTTTATAAGTCATGAAAAAGGTATTTTGATGATAAAACCTTTTGTTTCTATTTTAATTAAAAAAAAAGCTCGCTGGATTATAACTGTCATGTCATTTGTGTATTTTTCAATAAGCACAGACAACAAAAAGTATTTATCGAAAGGTTCCAGCAAATTTTATACATTTTTAAATTAATTTTATTTAATTTTATCATTACTATTTGTTGATTTTAATTCTTTGGACATAAAAATTGTTAATTTACATTTACACATATTTTGATCTGTGTTGAGAGTTTAACTCGCCAAGATCTTATACAGCTGTTTGGGCGTTTCTCCCAATAATAATATAATCACAATAATAATTTTACAGTATAAATATCAAATTAAACCATTTTGTTGTCTTAAAAACATAAGTGAAAAAACTGGAGAACACAAAATAATTCTAACATAGTGTATTATTACCTTAATGGGTCACAAATTAGTATAATTTTGCTCTTGTAATAATATTATGTGAATTGTGGATAAAATATTTGTTCTATTCAAATGTCAAAATTTACATCATATACCCACTGTATAAATCCGCAAACTTAGTCGAATAATTATAAATTAGAGATATAACGGAAGATAATTTAATTTCTCTCAATTGATGTTAATTTAAACCTATATTGTATGGAAATCGATGAAAATAAATATTGTAGTTAAAAACAATTTTTTATAAGACTCTTCTTAATGTGCTCTTTTAATCTATCTTTGAAAGAAAAATCAATAGATAAATTCTATTAATTATTAAAATATCATATTCCACTTCGATTATATCTTTCATCAATTAGTTGATGGACTGGGTTCGTAACAGTATCCATTAGCAAACAAAAAGCAATTTAGTTGTGGAAGTAAGAAACTGGGAAATGCACCTAGACAATCCCTTTTCTATTCTAGAATTACTCTATCGAAAATGGGAACTAATTGCACTTCACAATTCCAATTTTGTTCCGTTCGAGCTTTAGTTGACCACTCAACATGGGTTTCCTTTTACAGAAAGCGATTTAAAAGAAGATTTTTAGACTTATAAGTTCAAATCACGAGAGTCCTACTCATTTGAAATATAATTTAATTGGGCACTTACTTAACAATACTGTTGGAATATTGTGCAACAACAATAGTCAACGTTTATAAAATAGGAAATAAACCACATGGCAAGCGAGTGAAACATTTACGGCATTCGTACCCTTGACTTTAAAATATACTACGAGGCAGAGTCAGTCCGAAACCACCCTCAGCGAAATATAGTCGTCACAGATGTTATTTGTATTTATCTCTAAAAGTTATTTGTTACCTACTTATCAATAAAGTGTACCTACTTAGTTATCTCGTTCTTAAATACAATTGTGCTTTTTATTGACCATTCACATAATTACGCAAACACCTATTGAAGTCATTAAATAAAATCCAACAGGTTATGGGCCCAGTTAATCTATGTGAGTGAGTTCGGAGTTTAAAGACAATACAGGAATAAAGTTTTTACAAATAGTGTGCTGCAGCAAAAGTGAGAGAACAATCAAGGTTCGAAAATGTCGGGCGGTTCGCGTTTTTTGTACGGTATCGCGAAATTGAACAGTTCCAATTATCAAATTTGGAAGTATAAGGTCGAATTTTTGCTGATCAGTGAGGGGATATGGGACGTGATCGCTGAGCCAAGGCCAGGTGTTCCAGACGAAGCCTGGATTAGAAAGGATGATCAAGCTGGAGCAGCAATCGGACTCCTTGTCGAAGATAGCCAGTTAATCCACATTAGACAAGCAAAAAATGCTCTCGACGCTTGGAATTCATTAAGGGACATCCACCAGAAGGGATCGCTATCCACCAAAGTTTTCTTGTTAAAGCGGATATGCAGATTAACTCTAGAAGAAGGCGGTAATATGGAACTCCATATAAACCTAATGATGGAGTTGGTGGATAAATTATCGGCCATGGGGGAGGTGCTAAATAATCAGTTAATTGTTGCTATGCTATTAAGTAGTCTGCCGGATTCTTATGGCACGCTAATTACTGCACTGGAAAGCAGGGATGAGAAGGAGTTAACAATGGAACTAGTGAAAGCAAAATTATTAGACGAATATGGTCGACGTAAAGGTGTATCAAAAACAAGGGATGAAGAAAGTGACACGGCAATGAGGGCGTCGGCTTCTCATCATCATAAAGGGCAACCCGGGCATTCAGGAAATTCGGCGAACTTGGTAAAGAAAAAGCAGTGCTATTTTTGTAAAGAACCTGGTCATTACAAAAAGTTTTGTCGAAAATATCAAGCTTGGAAGTGCAATAAAGAAAGGGCAAATGCAGTTACAGATGGTTATTCTGAAAATCAAGTGGATGAGACCTGTTTTATGACACAAACAAATGTGGAGACAGATTTATGTCATGAAGTGAGTGTTTGTTTTGGCCTGCAAATAAGACAACAAAAGGACGTTTGGGTAATCGACTCGGGGGCGACAAGTCATATGGTTAATAACAAGGATTTCTTTAAGGAATTTCATCGAAACACGAACGGAAATGTACGGCTAGCAAATGGTCAAAAGGCTGAAATTAAAGGGACCGGGTCGGGTGTTGTAAAGTTTGTCAATGGGGCCAATAAGGACATTAATATAAAGATTGACAACGTTTTGTTTGTGCCAAACTTGGAAGTTAATTTACTTTCGGTGCGGAAATTAACAGCTAAAGGTTTTAAAGTGCTGTTTAAGGACAACGTGTGCGATATTGTGGAAGGACAAAAAGTGCGGGCAACGGCCAAACAGGTAGCCGGACTTTATGAGCTTCAAACGGTACCGGTGCAAGCAGACAATAAAGCGTGTATAGCAATAAAGGGCGGTCATAGTACACAGTGTCAGCACATGTGGCATAGACGTTTCGGGCATCGCGAAGTGGCAGCAATTAAAGACTTACAAAACAAAGGACTAGCGGCCGGTATAAAAGTTACGGATTGCGGAATACGGGAAACTTGTGAAGTTTGCATTAAAGGAAAAATGGCAAGAAAACCATTTCCAAAAAGGTCGGAGAACAGGTCAAACAAAATTTTAGACCTTGTTCATACGGATGTTTGCGGACCCATGCAAACGGTGACACCTGGAGGAAAGCGGTACGCCTTGACCATAATAGATGACTACAGCCGGTACTGTAGAGTTTTTTTAATGGCTCAAAAATCCGAAGTGGCAGAACTTATTAAGCAATTTGTCGAAAAAATGAAAACCAGTTTGGGAAAAAAGCCAAAAATAATTCGGTCGGATAGAGGAAAGGAATATGTCAACAAAGAACTGAAAAATTACCTGAAAATGGAGGGCATTCAGATTCAGTACACGGTTGCTTATACACCTGAGCAAAACGGTGTGGCCGAAAGGAAAAATCGCTCACTCTTGGAAAGTGCAAGGTGCATGTTGTACGACGCGGACATGGACAAGAAATATTGGGGTGAAGCGATAAATACCGCAAATTATTTGCAAAATAGGCTACCATCAAAATGTATAGAAAAAACACCGTTCGAATTATGGCATTTAAAGGCACCGAATGTTGACCACCTGCGAGTTTTTGGCTGTAGAGCATACGCTCATGTTCCTAAAGAATTGCGAAGAAAATTGGATGAAAAGGCAGTGGAATTTTTATTTGTGGGATACTCGGAAGAATCAAAGGGTTATCGTTTATTGGATAAAAACACCAATAAAATAAAGATAAGCCGGGATGTCGTTTTTCTCAATGACCAAGAAGTAAAACAGCCACTTAAAGAGAATAAAACGATTAAAAGTAAAGATCCAAGTAACAAAGTTCAAATTACGTTGAATTGGAGACGATCTAAGGAAAATAAAACAACGGCGTGTCTTCAAAATTTTGAAAATGCAGTTCAAGAAAATCAGGAAAATTTTAAAGAACCTGTGGAAGTCCTGCAGGAAATAGAAGACAAGAATGAAGACAAAGAAGAACCAAGAAGATCCGACAGGTCGAATAAAGGTGTGCCACCCCACAGGTATACAGGAGACGAAAAGCTGTATACGATGGTTAGTTTTAACGAAGATCCAAAGAACAGGAAGGAGGCACTTTCTGGACCAAATTCAAAGGAATGGGGGGCGGCAATGGACGAAGAAATTAATTCGTTATTGTCAAATAATACCTGGGAGCTTGTACAGAAGCCGGAAGGTCGGGACATAATCAGTTGTAAATGGGTGTTCAAAACGAAGCGGGACGCAGCAGGGAGCATAAATAAGTACAAGGCAAGGTTAGTGGCACGAGGGTTTTCCCAGAAATATGGAGTTGATTACGACGAAATATTTGCCCCAGTTGTAAGGCACACGACATTTCGGCTGCTACTGACCATAGCAGGTAAAGAGGGACTCTTTATTGCACATTATGATGAAAAAACAGCTTTTTTGAACGGGGTGCTTAAAGAAACAATTTTTATGCGACAACCTGAAGGTTATTTAGAGCCTGACAAAGAAGAAATGGTGTGTAAATTAAACAAAAGCATTTACGGGTTAAAACAGGCAGCAAAAGCCTGGAATGATGAATTGAACATTGTTTTAAAAGGCCACCAATTCAACCAAAGTCAAGCAGACCCATGCTTGTATATTAAAACCGAGGAAGGGAAAGTCATTTACATTGTCGTTTACGTAGATGATTTTTTAATTGCAAGTAGTGATAAAAGGCTAGTAAAGCAGACAGCAGAATTTTTTAAAAATCATTTTGCTCTGATGGATTTAGGGGAGCTAAAGCACTATCTTGGGATACAAGTGAACAAGGATGATGATGGTTTTTATCGGATTAATCAAACGCACTATATATGTAAATTATTAGTTCGTTTCGGGTTACAAGACGCAAAAACCTCGAATTATCCATTGGACCCACAGTACAATAAATCCAGGATTAAGGAACAGGAAGCGATGAAGGATGGCGAAAAATATCAGCAATTAATTGGAGCATTGCTTTACATATCGGTAAATACGAGGCCAGACATTACGGCAAGTGTTTGTATTTTAAGCCAATACAATAAATCACCGACCGACCCCGACTGGGTGGAAGCAAAGAGGGTCGCTCGGTACCTGAAAGGCACTAAAGAACTGACTTTAAAACTGGGTAATAAGGATGACCCAAATAAACACCTGTATGGTTACAGTGACGCAGATTGGGCACAAAGCAATGAAAACAGAAAGTCAAATAGTGGGCATTTGTTTAAATTTAATGGAAGTCCAATAAGTTGGGGATGCAAAAAACAAAATTGTATCGCCCTGTCAACAATGGAAGCTGAATACATTGCGCTGGCAGAAGCTTGTCAAGAAGGGGTTTGGATCCGCCGACTATTGGGAGACTTCGGTCAAAATCAGGATCAAGCTACCATTATGTACGAAGATAACCAAAGTTGTTTGAAATACATAAGTAATTCAAAATTCAGCAACAGAACGAAACACATTGATACAAAATATCATTTTTTAAAGGACCTAAAGAAACAGAATTTAATGTGTTTTGAATATTGTGCTACAGAATACATGTTAGCCGACATGTTTACAAAACCGCTAAGCACTCTGAAGTTGGAAGCGATGCGAAAGGCGTGCAATCTTTTTTAATCAAAAAATAGGATTATTATTGTTGAGGAAGGGTGTTGGAATATTGTGCAACAACAATAGTCAACGTTTATAAAATAGGAAATAAACCACATGGCAAGCGAGTGAAACATTTACGGCATTCGTACCCTTGACTTTAAAATATACTACGAGGCAGAGTCAGTCCGAAACCACCCTCAGCGAAATATAGTCGTCACAGATGTTATTTGTATTTATCTCTAAAAGTTATTTGTTACCTACTTATCAATAAAGTGTACCTACTTAGTTATCTCGTTCTTAAATACAATTGTGCTTTTTATTGACCATTCACATAATTACGCAAACACCTATTGAAGTCATTAAATAAAATCCAACAAATACACAACTTTCTAGATCATTAGACAACATTTGTGATGGGATTTGAGAAAAAGGTAAAATGTTGAAAAAACATAAAGAAAAGTTTGAGTCAAGTTTAATAATAATTATTGATCTGAATTCGTGATTTGTAACCAAACTTGAAACCAATTTAAAGTATAAACTTTTGTTTAAATAACTGAAATCCCCTTTACCTACATATACATAATAATAATTATAATTATAATAATTATAATTTATCATTTACAACATAATTTTTTCCCAGCGTACAATAATTTTCACATTATTAGACTCATAAGTCTAAATATTAATACTAGTTCAAAAGTCAAATTATTATTAAACTTTGTACAAAAATAAAGCTAAAATAACATCGTGTCGGTTGAACTTAACCTTAAAATAAAGTCACAAAATCTTAATAAATTATTTAATTAAAAAAAAAGTATGAAAAACCCGGCAACATTATTAAAACAACAAATGAGCTTATTGTTTTAGTAAAACTTTATATTACCTACATGTTGGTTTTTCTGTACGGTTTATTATTTCAACCGAGTTTACAATAAACAAACATCTAAAACGGCAAATTTTTAGCGTGTTTAAGTGTTTGCTGGTTTATATCATAAAAGTTTATTTCAAACAATTTTTATTTCAGTAGTTCAATACTAAAATAAAACCATAACGAATTTATAAATTAAAAAAAATATATATTTTTGTATAAAATGGAAAAGCTTAAAAATAATATTATAGGATGTAAAATATTATTACAAAATTTGAGGATTACGGATCATTATTATAAAAAATTTCAAGGTACTAAGGTGGTGCTAGACTGTAGGCCCCTTGTAATTTGATATTGATCGGCGACGTCGACGCAATATGAGGAAATTTGTATTCAGGAAGACACGGCAGGGCAAAAAGGATAATGATAATAAATATATCATAAAAATTAAATTCCTTGCGAAAGGAAAACCGTTACTGGGGGACATTTTCAGGAAAACCAATTTCTTTCGGCAAATAGGCTTAATGTTATGGGCAAACACTTAAAAATTACGAGAGACCTGAGAAAAGGTTAACGCTCATATTTTTACCACCAAGAAATTAAGTTGCTTAAATGAACAGTTAAAGGAATTTTAGTATATTTCAGCTTTATTCGTAAGTGCAAAATCATATTAAAGATGTAAAATAAGTTAAAAAAGTTTATATAAAATGGGGTTGGAAGTGAAAAATGTGTTCGCGAACTGTGAACTACTTTTAAACCCGTTTAACTTTTCTTAATATTTTTGTTGCCAAAAGAACTTTTCGTATATAGCATTATCGATCCTTGTTTAAAGCTTCCTTTTAGAATTATTATTACGTTTTACAAAAAAAATATCGCTGTAAAATTATATATTTAAATTTTCAAAACTCTGAAAACATGTAGGACCTACATTGTAGGAACTTTGGAAATTTTAATTTAAATTAAATTTAACAACCAATGTTTTCTACTTCTATTACGGAATATGACTTTAACGTAAAATGCCTTATTCAAAACTTGTTACAGAATATACACTATACAATTTTATTTGTATGTACAGATTTTTTTTAAACTACACAATAATAGTAATAGTTTTGTTTGTCCGGGCTAATCTCCACAACAGCTGAATCGATTTTGAAATTTGTTCGACTTTTTTGACATTTATTTTTATTTACCATTTTTTATTATTAGATACTTATGGGAATGGGAATGAAACAGGAACGAAATCAGGGGATATAATGAGGTGGGTTAAAGTTACTAAATATATCAGTAAGTTTGTAGTAGTACTGAAAATTATATTGTACCAAAGTTCTTTATAATTTCATGATTTTAGAATGGTGTGTTAATTAATTGTGTATATGTTATTTTTGGGTTAATTTATGCAGGTATGTGTTAATTTTTTTGTTTAGGAAATTGATTTATAAAGCAACATTTCTTATCAAAATTCTTTTCATTAAGTTCCCAATTTCCAACAAATACTTACTGGGTTTGTAAAAATAAGGGCCTTTTTAAAAATTACAAGAATTGTGGTTGAATTATTGATATGGGATTTTGTTATTAAATCTACAAAATGTTTGTTTTTTACTGTGTACTAATAAATAAGAAACGGTATATTATACTTTGTAACTAAAATTGTGTTGTATTTAAATTAAAACGATTAAGGGTTTAAACTGTTACTAATCCTACATAGATAGGATGAAAAAAAAATAGTGAGAGTTTCGGGTGCAATCAAGTTGGCAGTCAGGTAACTAGACGGGCGTAAATTTCGCCAACGCTGAATTAGATGCGGGCACAAGCGTGAACAAACAGACAACCGTGAAATTGTTTAGGCTTATCTACAAATTTCGACCTTAAACGCCCGAAATGTCCAACACAAATACCTACTCTGTCTCTACACAGCGCATTTATTTAATAATTGAGCTCGACGTACGTGTTGCAATTAAATGTTTAGTGGTGGCCCCAGTACGGATCTTTGGAGAATACCTTTTGTATTACCCTTAATTAAATGCTATCGTATTTTTTATAATTGTTTGGGTATTTTTAATATAATATTTTATATATTATTTTAAGCTGTTTAATTTTTCGACATGCCTCTAATGAATTGCTTGTAATTGTTCTATTTATAGCTTGACGTACTTGAGTTTAAGTGCCGTAATTAATAACGTTGTAGAATATTAATGCCTCCATGAAAATTTAGTCGGTTTGGTTGGTGCTGCTGCAGGCACTGAAAAAATAACGCGGTTTCCGCCTAATGTAAAACTAAATATCCAACGGAAAAACATCGGTCTAAAGGCAAATTAAGTCGAAAAATATTCATGAAAGTGTGGCGATCTAATATTCATATTTCGGCCGAACAAATTAACTTTACACGATAAATATTCAAAAGCTACAGATTAAAACGAAAATCGCAATGAGTCTTACATTGGGATGAATTTAAAAAAAGTTTTTTAACTACCACAAGGGATGAATTACATTTAATGTAAATTTTATTTATTATTTCATACGAAATCTAACAGCTGTCAAGCAGTTTTAACCGCATATAAAGTAATATAGAGGAAGTCAAAGTATATAATAGTATAACAAGGTTTTATAAAATTACCATTTAGTTTACGAGTTTTGTAGCGGGCATATAAGGTTACTGTAATCTCCAGATATATAATAAGGTTATATAATTGTCTATACAAATATTTTATATAACCTATAGTAGCCGTTACCAGTAGATTTATATAAGCTTATAAAAAAGTTTTATACAGTTTACCTGTTGTATAAAACTATTGTGCATTTAATATTTTCATATAAATTAGGGGTTATTAATTATTTATGCGCTAAATAAATATAAATCTTTAGAAATTAAAAAAATAGTCATTATATCAACTTTCGACGCAACGGTTTTAAAAATTTTAATTAAAAATTGGTTGATAAGACAATACTGCACAATGCCCCATTTTTGAACATAAATAAAATAACAAATTTAAAAAAATTGTACTTTTTCTTTTTAAATATATTTTTATATACACTCACAGGCAAAATAATTGATCCACACAAATTTTCGATGAATTTCAATCGCAAATAACTTTTTTATTTGATGTCGGATTTAAACGAATATTAAAGAATAATGTAGATAAATTAATGGAAAATCGATCACATTTTAAAAAATTACTAAAAAAAGACGTACGTTTTTAATATACATTTATAAAAAACATCTTTTTGTTTAAACCTGCAGGTTTAAACAAAAAGATGTTTTTTACCATAAGTTTAAGACACTCTGTAGAGTGGCAAAAGCGTATATTGTTCTAAATTAAGTTTTATTTATCAAGTCACATCTATTCTTAACAGTTTTGTTTTTGGTTCACCTCGATATATTTCTTTTTGTAGAAAATATGGACTTTAAAAAAAAACATTACAATTTCCAATATTTTGTGTATGAAGAACTAAGGTTGCTATGGTCCATCCATAGTCTATGGAGGATGACAGTGACAGTTTTGTTGAATCATCCCATACTTGGACATGTCATACACGGCTTTCAAAAGCTATCAAATTGTTTTTTTGAAAATTAATGTTTAAATTTTGAGGTGTCTTCCTACTTTAAAAAATGGATATGTCTCCGACTGATGTTGCCAGAGCCATTAATTTAATCCAGGATGGACGGTCACAGTATTACGTGGCAAGTGTTTTAAACGTCACAAGAAGTAAAGTACAAAGGGCAACATCAGTCGGAGACATTTTTAAAAGTAAGAAGACACCTCAAAATTAACAAATTAATTTACAAAAAACAATTTGATAGCTTTTGAAAGCTGTATATGACATGTCCAAGTATGGATGGACCATAGCAACCTTAGTTCTTCATACAGAAAAAATATTGGAAAATGCAATGTTTTTTTTTTAAATTAAATTTTTCCACAAAAATAAATATATCAAGGTAAACCAAAAACAAAACTGTTAAAAATAGATGTGACTTGATAATTAAAACTTAATTTAGAAGAATATACGGTTTTGCCACTTTACAGTGTGCACACAGACATGTCTTAAACTTATGGTAAAAAACATCTTTTTGTTTAAACCTGTATATTAAAAATGTACGTCTTTTTTTTAGTAATTTTTTAAAATTTGATCGATTTTCCATTAATTTATCTACATTATTCTTTAATATTCGTTAAAATCCGACCTCAAATAAAAAAGTTATTTGCGATTGAAATTCATCGAAAATTTGTGTGGATCAATTATTTAGCCTGTGAGTGTATATAAAAATATATTTAAAAAGAAAAAGTACAATTTTTTTTAGTAATTTTTAAAATGTGAACGATTCTCCATTAATGTATCTACAATATTCTTTAATATTTGTGTAAATCCGAAATCAAATAAAAAAGTTATTTGCGATTGAAATTCATCGAAAATTTGTGTGGATCGATTATTTTGCCTGTGAGTGTATAACATGAAATATTAATAAAAAAAGAAAGAAAAAATTATTTTATCTCAAACCGTTTTAGAAATAATAATAGTAAAATATCTTCAGGGGCGTCACTTTGGGGTTTCTGTATACAGACCGCTTGTAGATTATTGCACACAATTTTGGGACACTTTGTATATCCTTGAGGTATACCAAGAATACTAAGAAAATATATAACAGAGTTTATACCACTCCAAGCAGTCAAAAACTGTTATGGCCAGAAATTACCAAAATATTTTATAAAAAAAATGCAAATTCCTAATATAAAATCATTGACTACCACGATATCAAATGTGTCAAAGAAAAAATAAAAAAAATAGTTGTGAAATTGAAATTTTGAAGTTTTTTTTTCAGTTTCCTCCCAATGTGCCCGTGGATGCAAAAAGGCTTTCGCAACTAAAATTAGTCGCGCAAAAATGAGCTCGCGCTCGCCGCAACACATCCGATATTCCTTCTGTTTTACCAACTAATTCCATTTTCAATCATGTATCGTGCCGGAGACACGTACAAATGCTAATCCCAAAGGGAATATTTAATCAAGCCTCGAGGCTTGATCTGTGTTCATTTGAATCTTTTTGCGATGCATAGAGATTTATTTATAACACTATTAAAGTTTTAGCACCTGTTGGGACCACCAAGTGAGCAAAAGATATATCGTATACGAGTACGAATTTATCATGTTAAATGGAAAATGCTAAGGAACGGTTTGCCTAAAAAGGATAAATTAGTGTGATATATCATAATAATATATTTATTAAAGCATTTTTAATACTTTTGGTAAAGCATGAAACCTTTTACACAAAACGTTTTATGTAGTTTAAGGGTTAAAATGAACATAAATATACATTGTGTCAAAAAGCTAGTAAAACCAATTTCTCTTAAATTTTAACCTTCTTTTCTATTACAACATACTTAATCTGAAACGTAAATAGGCACCATATAAAGAAGTTCTTTAAAACCAATGTTCCGGTGTTAAAAGTAGGAATAACTATGAAAGATTAAAAGTTAATGGCCCTCGACACAAATCCCAATAAAACCGACACTAAGGCCCGGTTTAATTGTGTTTTGCACACAACACAAAACTTGACTTCTACATCGCATCGTCATCATAGGGGTACAAAGTAGTTACGATCCATTGTTATCAACGTCACAGGCCGTGCGGAATAATCATTCATCATTGGCGGAAAAAAAATTAAATGACAAAGCAATAAGGGTGCTAGGAAGTGACTCATCCCGCATTAAGGGAACACAATTTTATTCACTTGCGACACTATTTTTCGTCCAAGTAATCTATGCAAACAAAATTTGGGCGCGACCCTCCAAGGGCGCGGCAATCTGATTCGAACACGGTCAAATTAGATTTATAGAAAATTGGGTTTTACAGGATTGTTTTACATTGTAAAATTTGTTTTTAAAGAAGTATATTTAAAAAAAAACATAAAACATGTTTTCAGGCATTTATTATTATTTTATTTTATTTCTTGGTAGTAAAAAAAACTTTTAATATGTTGGTTAACGTTTTAACATACTTTTTTAATGCAATATTGAAACAATTTTTTAGGTAAAATATAGAATATAATATTCCATTAGCATAAACATTTCGTGCCAAGGTACCCGCGTTCCCATATAAATATCCGTAATTATTCAAATATGTTAATCACTGAATCTCCAAGTGTTTTAATTAAGTTTTCGTTTTGAACATTTAATACATGTCGTGTTTCTACTAATTTTAAATCTCTGCAATCCTACAACCGGGAATTAAAATGTTGCGTAAATTTTCTCCGTAATTTTGAACTCATTAAGACGTCAAATGACGAAAATTTAACCTTAATACATCACAAAATTACAATCTCTTAAAACGTAATTTGCACTCATTTAATACAAAATATAATAACAGAAAATGATTTAAGAATAGTACATTCTGTAACAAGTTTGGAATACAGCATATTCCGCTCGAGGAAAAATTTGACACACGAGCCGAAGGCGAGTGTGACGGTTTTACGAGAGTGGAATATGCTATTCCAAACGTGTTTCAGACATTATTTTCTCTACGACTACGTAAGAATAGTAACGCTTATATAATTTTAAACAGAGAAAAGAAACCAAGCAGTTTTTGACATTTAAGTTTTTGTACTGTCAAACCATTTTGTGCCGTCACAATTTTATAATGTAAATTATAATAAATTTAAACAAATGGTATGCCTAAATCTTTATTATAATTAAAAATAGTTATTTACACTAACTAATAAAAAAAATAACATTGTAACAAATACAAAACTAATTTTACAAGTAATTGTATGATTAGAGGTGTCCCTCTATAAACTGTATGTTTCTTGGGATGAAAATAAAGTATTTTATTTTATTTTATTTATTTATTTATCTATGTCAACATCTATTCTTTTTCTACATTTTAAAGGTCTTTTTTTAAACTTTTTGTATCTGTCAAAACTTCAAAGCCGGTATAGTAGGTAACTGGTTTATCATTTTAATATCAAATTTATTATAATTTTGATTTGTATATTTGAAAAACAATAAATATAACCAATTTGTTGTGCCTAAACCTTAATTATACAACTGCTATTATTTTTTAATTAATAAATAATACAGTAATATTTAAATATTTTTAAATTTTTTACGTTTAGTAAACAGTCAGGAGATGTCGTTACTTGTGACCATTCTTAACCAAGAGTAGGAATATTCTCGCACAGTATTGCAGAAAAACATCCTTTCTATGATCAAAAATTACACTAGAATGTTACTATTCTTAAGTAGTCGTAGAGAAACATGTTTTTGGGCCATGTTTTATATTTTCCGCTACTAATAATTTATGTATGAAAAAAAACGAAAATGATCGATTTGCAATCATTTTTGATTTTTTTTTAATTTATGCTATTGTGCAAGTTTGTCCTACCTTTTTTTAAATGTTATACTATGCAAAGTTTTACTACAATTTTTTAATAAGGACCCTGCTAATGGGTCCCGGTAGATTTGGCTAAATTTCACTTATATTCTAGAACATGACCCACTGATCAAAAGTTACCATTCTCGAAAAAAAATAGAAAAAAGTTGCATAATAAAATGGCGTTTTAAGATCGGGAAAAAAAGTTGCCGTTCTCAAATAATTAAAAAAAAAGTGAAAGTTTTTTTAGAATTATTTAATAATAATAGTAATATATACCTAGTAATATTAAAGTTTTCAACGTATAAGTCAAAATTACAACTTCAAAGTCTTCCAGAATTGAAACTGACCAATTTTTAAAAATTTGCAACTTTTGATCAGTACCGTTTTTTTCGAAAAAAAACCGGTTTTTTTCGGAAATTTTATAACCCTAAATATTACCCACGCGGGTCATATTTAGGGTTTTAAAATTTCCGGAAAAAAACCGTTTTCTTCCGACAAAACGGAAACATTGAGAAATTTTTCCGTTTTGTCGGAAGAAAACGGTTTTTTTCCGGAAATTTTAAAACCCTAAATATGACCCGCGTGGGTAATATTTAGGGTTATAAAATTTCCGAAAAAAACCGTTTTCTTCCGACAAAACGGAAACATTGAGAAATTTTCAGAAAAAATGACTTGCATTTTTTTCATTTTATTCAAAGGTAATACGAAAAAATGTATGTGAATTTTTCTGAAAATTTACAAATTTTTACGGATTCTATCTGTACACTGATATCGAGAAAAAAGTTTCCGATGCTGAATATAATCATAATATTATGATTATAAAATTTATTCCTTTTATTTTAATAGTAGGAATTCTACCGGGTAGTAAAAAAACACATAAGGTGCTGTATTAACATAACATCTGTTTTATTTGACACTTTGATTTATAAAATTATAATTTTGTAATTTAACTTTATAAATCATTCATTATTTTGTAATTGGATATTTTCAATGGACTCCTTTTTGCAAAAATTACCTAACCGACACCATATTTAACGTTTACGTTTATTTTCCTAAATCAATTAAATTTAATTCAATGTTTTTTAAATTAAAATATTGTTAAGTTGGTGATTCCTACTTTTTTTAAAATGTGTATATTTGCCAAAAAAAAATCATTTTTTCCCAAGAAAGCCAATTTTTTCAATGCCTGAGAAAAAAAAACGTAAAAACAGTTTTTTTCTCAATTTTTCCGTTTTTTTTTTACACTTTAAAACCTTAGGAGCCATTTTCCATAGAAATAGTGCCCACTGTGCGAATTTGTACTACCATTTTTTTTTAATGTATGTTACTGTACAAATTTATCCCACTATTTTTAATTTTTAACCACTGCGAATTGATCCTATGGTATACCATTTTTTGAATTTTCGATTATCCAATCACTAATCAATATAAATGGCCTAATACTTGCGGGTGTTTAAACGCGTTTTATATTTCCCTGAGACGGTGTTAGTTGTGTGTACTCTCAAGGGGCCAAAAGAAGTATAACTTCAAAAACAAAGCTTATGTTATTGTCTAAAGTTTTCAGATTTAATTTTTACCTTTGGCAACAAATTGCCAAGCTTAACAAAATATTCTTTTTTTCATAAAAAAGCAGTAAAGCTTTTGCATTGTCGTTTCGCAAGGAAAACAGGGGTCGACATAATTGAAATCCTGATTTACATGTCCTATTTTGTAACGGGTGCGTTCGAATTTATAGAACGTTCGCAATAAGGAACGTGGCGCCTGTTTTATGAAATTCCATTTTCCCGATACGGCAATGAATATTTCATTCTTGTTTCGCTCAGATTTCAAGTTGAACCATGTCAGAGAAATAAATGCCCAGCCTGGCAAAATTTATTTTGACAATAACAATAACGGACTGAATTAAATTCAACTGTCTTGGAGAAACTATATTAAAATAAATCAGTCAAAAATTATAAGTTCCATTTGACTAATTGTCATAACGAAAAATCTGTCACTAATAGCACTAGTTTATAAAATCGAAAAAAAATTCTGCCCACCATATCCCATTATAATTTTCCAATGTATTTTGACCCACTAAACACGAAAATCGCACTCAATTTTTTTTTATGAAAGCGTTTTTGAAATATGAATTTTCAATTGTTTTTTTTCAATTTTCGGAGGTGTTTTGACGTTTTTGAGTATAGCTTGAAATCTAATTAATCGATTTGGTCAAACAAGCCCTTAAATTAAAGGTATTTGAGCCCTCTAAAACTTTCTTTTACATACTTTTGATACCGAATAAGTATTTTGACGCTAGCGATTTTAATAACTTAAATGGCAAAAATTGAGGTCGAAAATTTACATATCGTCCTGGGAAAGGTTTAAATCAAACAGATAACTCCAGTTTGAATTTTTTTTTCGTGAAGCTGATATTTTTACAAAGAAAACAAGCTAATGTTGATAAAATACATGAACAAATGGCTATGTTATGATTTTTTTAGTGGAAGGCCAAAATTCAGCTTTTTGACGATTTTTATTTTATTTTTTTTCTTTTATTTTGTAATATGTTTATTCTTTAATGAAAACCTAAATAAAGTGCATAACTGGAATTTCTTCAGTTTTTTACGTACTTTTTTCATCGAAAACATTATTCAAAATTTAAATTTGACATGACTCCGCAAACGTTAATTCTTTAGTTTCTCGTGTTGGCATAGTGACATTTTACTGATATTTTTTGATATTTCAACAATATATTTTTATTGTGGTTTTATTTAGTTTTATTTAAAGTGTAAAATAAGTAAAAGAAGTAGAGAGTTCGAGTGCGTAAATAACCCGGTAAATCTGTGCGACGTAAGTGATGAGCACGGAGAACGTTTTCACCAGAAAATGAAGCGGCGGTATCACGGCTTCTGGGATGCAGCCATGATGGGTGATTACATTACGTGAAATGGAATACGAAGCAACAAAAAATAAAGGAGCCAGAATTTTTTTAGACCTATGTTTATTTAAACAAAATATCTTCAATATTTAATGTTTAAAATAAAATTCAATATTCAACATTATATTTTAAATAGTTCAATAAAATGAAGAAAAAACGTAAAAATTCTCGAAAAACTGAATTTTGGTCTTCCACTGAAAAATCCATAACTTCGCCATTTATCCATGGATTTTTATAAACAGCAGCTTATTTTTTCCCTTTAAGTATAATCTATACGTAAAGTAAATCAAACTGGAATTATCATTTCGATTTCTATCTTTCCCAGAAAGATATGTAAATTTTCGACCTCGATTTTTGTAAAAAAAAGGACTTTTTCAATTTCATAAATTGCCAGAATCGAACTACTGAGCCGATGCCAAAACCATACAAAAGAAAGTTGTGGAGGGCTCAATTACCTTTGATTTAAGTGCTTGTTTGGTAAAATCGATCAATTAGAACTCTAAGTATACTTTAAAACGTCAAAATAACTCGGACAATTAAAAGAAAAACAAATAAAAATTCATCTTGAAAACGCTTACATGAAAAAAAAATTACACACTTTAATGTGTAAAATAAATAAATTTAACATATTTAATTCATTATGTTAAAATTATACAGATTTTAAATCATATTAATTATTAGTTTAGGTTAAAATAACCATTTAAAAAAAAACACAACACGATTTTTTAAATTAACTCTGCAGTTATGTAAAAAAATAACATGTATTAATTTTCTTTTAAACATTCTGTTGTGTTAAAAATTCACAAATCAAAAAAAACTAAAAAATTTGAGTGGATTTTCTGGGACACAAGAAATATGTTTAATAAACACATTTTTACTGTGTAATATTTAATTTTGGAAACCTTTACGGGAATGTTATTATAACGATATTTCTCATCATACCTCAGGAAAAATATTATTTATTTATTACACAGATAAAAAATTTTTTTTTTTTCAATCAACTAATGAACAAACTCATTGTAACTATTGGTCTTGCTTTTCTCATTACTAGTTTAAAAACAAACATTACAGGTGAATAAATTTTTTTAATCCCAGTATACTGGGAAACTTCCAATTTGTATTGGATAAAGCCGATGTTTATTTCGACGACAAGAAAACCTAATTAATTTCCCAATTATTTTTATGTTCCCCCGAGCATATCCCACTGTCTAATCTTCTTTAAAAGCATCCTATCTAGAGTTATATCTTGTGGTAATCTTGGCGGATTAAATGTGGGTGAAGATACAGTCGACAACGACTAAAAATAAACCTGCCCACTTACTAATTACAATGCTATGCACCACACGTACGGAACGTATAAAAACGAAAATAAACAACCTGTTAAAATTAACTAACCAACAAATTAACGACTCTGCCTTTAGGGATTATTTAATACGAGGGAGAGATGAAATTTTTTTAGCATCACCCAAAATGTTAAAAACTGAATTCTTTATCTTAACGGAAATGTTATTTTTACTCTCGAACTTTCTTAAAATGAAATAGTAAACATTCTACTATTTAAAATAAAAAAGTTAAAGGGGGGCGACATTATAGGGGATTACCCTGTACAACAAAATTATTATTAAACATTCTTATTTTTAACACATTAATGTTTGTTACATCTTTGGAAATTTTAAGATTTTAATTATTATAATTTTTGTATCAAGTGACATATATCATTTATGTTATAATATAAACACTAGGAAGTTTATGTAAATTTTGACATTTTTTATTTAACACGCACTATTTTTAACAAAAATTTTATAAATTTTTAACTGTTTAGTTTAAGGCTTTTTATAAATACTAAAAATTTGCTTTGCATACTTGTGGCCAAAAATACGAATTAACCTATTTCCTGTGTTATTTTATGAAAGTAATCCTAGCACAACGTAAATATTGATCCAAGTCTCTTTCGACGTTGGCACAGTTCAAACAGTTTGCTTTTTGTTTTCGACTCTTGTCCTTGCGGTTTCTATTTAAATGTCCGTCGGTGCGCAAATCCAAAGCAATTAGGTCTTATGAAATCATAAGATCGCAAGTTTTGTTTTATCTTTTGTCGTTGGCCCAAATACTCGAGATGCACAGGATTGGATGGAGAGGAATAGTTCCGACGCCGCAAATCCTAGGACAAAACTTAATATGAAGTGCCACGCTGGGAAACGATCATTCATACATTAAACCAAGTTCGCGCATGAGTTAGGACTACGACCTATTAAAACTTGTGTCTGAAAGGAATGCGATGTTTATTTATGATCTGCAGTGTCATCAACTAATTGAAATGTTCGTTAACATGCGAAATATTGCTTTAACATTTAACTACAGATGTAGATAAAAAAACAAGGAAGTAGCATAAGATGCTGTGCTAGAATGTTAAGGATCCACTATAAAGAAAAAACTATCAAAAAAAGTTATGAGAACAAAAATAAAGCAACAGAAAACATGCAATATGTTAAATGCACTGAAAGTCTAAAGAGAAGAGCAGAAAACAAACAGAAAAAAACCATAGTGGGTAGGATTGTTTAATTATTAAAAACAATAAACAACTGTTAGCAATAAAACAAAGTATATTGCACACGCCAATTACAAATAGTTTAATTCTACATGAATAGTTTCGACTGGTACAAATATTACAATAAGACTAAATACTTGCTCGGCAGATAACCACCAGACCCGGGTACCCCTAAGTCTAGTGCTTGCTTAAGTAAATAAACGTGTCGAATTTCTCATAAACAATAATAAAAGTCAATAGATTTCACGGGCCATACATTAAGAGGGCATTCCTGTGAACTAATATTTTAATACTTATTACCAAGAACAATTATTTCTAACACAACTTTTAATAAATAACAGTGGTGTGTGTGTTTTTTTTTTAAATTACCGTGGTCACCAAATAAATCAAACCAACTTCTCTAGATAATCTTCGTAATCCAGTGTTGCCGGATCGCAGATATTTTTTCCTTAACCAACGTCCCGAGTCCGCCCGCTTGCCGAGTCCCGCTGCTTTACCGAGTCATCTCGCGCTTGCGAGCTGAGTGACTAACGTCTGGGTACAGACAAATTGCGAAGCTTCGAAACGAACCCAAACCCAACAACACAACCCAACCGACACCGCCCCATTGGCCCCCTCCCGCCCCATTGAGTAAAAATTTTTCAACGAAGGAATATTCATTTACCTAATTATATTTTATATTATAAAACTGTAGCAAAATGATTATGAGGAAAGGTAAATAAATTAAAATATTAATGTAAAATTAAATATAAATGCTTTTAAGGCCACATTGTATTATTTCGGTATATAAATTCTTAAAAAAAAAAATTAAAAAAAGTTGTAAAGGCGCCAAGAATCGAACCCCGTATCTCTCGCATGCAAAGCAGGCGCCCTTCCATCGAGCTACCGAGCTTGTTGTAATAATCCCATCGCTCGAAAAATAATACCGATTTACAGTGTGACAGCGGGACTCGGCAAGCGGGCGGACTCGGGACGTTGGTTAAGGATAAAATATCTGCTGCCGGATCTTTTAGACGAGAATGACAGATTGATAATTTTGGTTGGGCACAGTCAACATTATCGTTTATTATTGAAAAACTGTAAAAGTTAACAAAAATTTATATGGCACTTCTGCAGGCGATAAAAAAAATTCATTCCATCCATGATCAAACTTCGCCCTTTTAATGTAATATTTTGTATGTCAAATAAAGTCGTTTTATTATTATTATTATTATTAATATTATTATTATTATTATTATTATTATTATTATTATTATTATTATTATGTACTCTTAGCAACTTTAATATTTTTTAATTCGGAAACTAAAACTTTGTAAATGTCCATTAAGTAGACTTCACTACAACTTAGAAGTTTTTTAACATTTTCTCATAGCGACTAATATCGTGCCCGAAGGACATTAAGGATATCCACTAACTGTCACTTTGTCATTTCCTTAACGCCTCCAATCAATAACTCAGTCGTTATGCGGTTCACTTATACCGGGTGAGTTTTTTAAAGTGTTACAAGGGGATATTTCGAAAACGGTTATATAGTTATATAGAGGTGGGTGGACATATTTAAACATATTTTTGACATCTGCCCCCTTTGTGTTGGAAGTTGAATAATTTCTCAGGCATGACAGACGATAAATTAGTTGAAATTTAATTGTTAATATTTTTTTGAATCTAAACTAATAATTCACAATTCAGTAACCGAAAGCGCAAATCAAAAATATTTTAGCGCACATACAGTTTATTTTTTTATCTGGACTCGTGTTTTTTTGTTAGGTTGGTGGCTTATGCCAGTTTGACTTGATATTTTTAGTATTTAAAAATGGTACTTCTGCTAAAGAATTTAATTAAAAACTTTGAGACTGTCAAATTGACAATAATATTTATTATTGATAATTTACTTGTTAATTATAAAAAGATAATTATGCCAAAAATAATAGCAACGAATTCGAATGTAAAAGCCCTTTTGAGGGCAAAACTTCATTTTTATGAAATTATGCCAAATGCCACAATGGAAGAAAAAGTACATCGCCTTATGGACATTTTTGGAGTAAAAAAGTAACGAATTTGGTTTTATAAATATTACATCACACAGTATTTTTACATTATTCATCATTGGACAACATTTACGTTCACAAAAAATTTTAATTTCTTTTATATAAATTCTTTTCAAAGCGAAGATCATTATCCGCTAGGAATAATTTCTCTTCTGGGCCGTAAAGAAACCTATATTTAACTACTTTTTTATATGATTTTACTCATCCAAGCACCACCAAAGCCAAATTAATTGCATTTTTAACTACGAATTTCGACAACTCAACTTGACAACTGCACAATGTAACCTACAATAATTTATACATAACCACAATTAGATTTATTACTAGCTTAGTTTGTTTTAATCAATGCGACCAACTTGACAACTGTATTTACCAACCAAAACCCTAAATTTGCAACGTTGCCGCAGTCCAGATAAAAAAAATGAACTTTACCTAGTACATCATACCTATTAAAAATATGTCCCCCCTCCTCTCTATTAGTTTACCATATAAACTTACCCGGTATAATCAACCTCTTCCAGAAAACTTTTGAATTATTAATTGGTTCCCCGACCTGACTGAAACTGAAATGTTCTCGATAATTCTTAATTTAATTTAATTTGTTTATGCATGAACCGTACATAATAAATATATTTCTTATTTAATGTTTTTTTCTCTTTTTTTAGGTAAGCGTCCATTTATTTCTACTACTCATTGGGTTGGTGAGTTAACCTCATAATAAATATAATATTATATGATACTTGAAAAAGGACAACTTTGGTGGTTAAACAAACATTATAAATATTTACCAACACCAAAACAAACCACAAAGTGCTTAGAGTACTTTTCGCCAAGATTTGCATCTTCAGAAGCTAAATGTAACTGGAGAGACCCGTTACACTTCGATTCTGAAGATGCCAACATTTTTGGCGAAAAGTACTTTAACTATGGTTTGTGTTTTATTATTCTGTTCTATAATATTAAATGTGTTAATATACTTGTAGGATGATAATGTCGACCGGTTTTTAACAAATTATAACAAAAATGTTATGTTAACAATCTTATTTAAAAAAAATATATATACCTATTAAAGTAAAAATTTGGATGTGATTTATGACCGAATATTAGATTTATGACCAAATATTAGATTGCCATTCTTTGTTGTAATGTAGTTAAATGTTTTGTAAATATATGTATTTTTTGTTTGCTTATCGAAAAAACTCTTCTTCGAGTTTTTTAAGGTATTACACAACGCCACTGTTTTGCATTTTTATAAGCTTTTTTCGTGATTTTACAAATGAAGTACCTCTCATTTTAATACGTGTAAGCTTTTTAATTGCATACGAAAATTGACTATATCTCAAAAACTGTTCTACATTTTTAACTTTCAATGATATTTTCGGATTCAGGGGACAATTTTACATGGAAATTGGCTGCTAAATGTTCGGGATACAAATTGCAATTGACGAGAATTATTAGTAGTTGTTTTTTCGCTATAAAAATTAGTCATTTTTGACTTGTGATGATTTACCATTTAAATAATTATATTTAAAAAATTGCCAGATCCAGTTTTGAAGAATAATTGCAATGGTTCACATATGGATTATGTTGTTTGTACAAAAATATTTTCTTTATTTTACAAATATAAAAAAAAATAAGATTAGATTTATAGTTTTTAAAACTATCTTAAAATACAAACGATTTTTTTAAATTGCACCTATTTTTGGCTCCCAGAGGCCTTAACTTTTATCTCCTACAAAAACCTTATTTTATTATTTTGGCATCCCTATAAAATAACATCAAACAGTAAACGATTTGAAATGTTGTAACAGGCAAAAACTGCAGGTTTTTATTTCCACCATTATTTTTCACACATTTTTTATGATCAGTTACCAATTGGCAGCGAAATTTTGTTGTGTTCCCGCAGCAGTTAAACCGATTGCAGTTAAACGTCGCGTGCTATAGAAATGGGCCATTAGCACTGCCTTTTTAATTTGTAGTCCATTTGAAGCCCGACCGCTGGATTCTCAAATTAAATTAATTTCCATTTTCGCCAGGTAATTTAAACCAAATTAGTTTATGCCATATAATAATAGAGGTAGGTATATTCACAAGCATAAATAGTCCAGTAACAATTTCGGGTTAATTTTTTCTTTGGTGCTTATATAAAAGGAACGTTTTTTAACCGTTCTATTTTAAAGTCTCTAGAGCTACTACAGCTGTAATCCATTTTTCAAGCACTCGTTGGTTTGAATTGAGCTAAATTTGGCTTACAATTATATTTTGGCGAAGTACTTTCAACTTTGGATAACTTCTTTGTGGTACATCGGAGGGTTTAAATTAATATAAATTTAATTAAAAAGTAAACCGCAGCAAATGTAACTGTGTAACCAATCCAAGATGGCGGAGGAATTTGGACATCCATCGAAGCTCCTTTGGAATGATATAATTTTTTTTTAATTCAATTTTTTTAAATAATAAAACAATTTTTTCCTCTGCATATATGCACTTATATATGTTACATAAAAGTACCTACACAGTTAAAAAATATTTGTTAATTTTAATCAAATATTCACCTGATTTTATGATAAATAAATAATTTTATATTAAGTTTACAACCAACTGTAATCTGTTAACTAATTGCAAAGTTGTAATTTTAATAAACATTTTGTAGATATGATATCAAAAATCTATGTCGATAATTCAACCATAATTCTTGCAATTTTCAAAAAAGAATTTTTCTACGACCACTATGTAAAAGTCACATTTCGTATTGGCATCGTTGCTTAGAAAATGAATCTTTTCATTGGCAAGGCAAAACACGAATGTAAAGTGACATTTCTGTATGAAAAGTGTCAGGTCTGTATGAAAAAAATTGACAGAATCGTTTGACATTCGTTTCAAAATGTGTATTGTATTTGTATATGTATGTCTACATATCATTTAGAACACAATTAATTGTGTTTGTATAATAAATTCTAGTTTTTAGTGCCTTTATTTAAATTGAGAAGGTAAGTTTATCGATTTTAAGTAAGTTGTACCTTAAAAAAAGATGAAAGAATTTGAACAGCTGTCAAACACGTTTTTAGGTCATTTTGTTTTGTATTTGAATATAATAAAAAATAAAAGGGTCGTAGAAAAAACATTGTGTTTCACTTGTGAGAAAAGCTTTCTTCAGGCTCGTGTTAACACACACATACCTACATAAATGAACTAAAAAATAACATACACAAAATTAAATAACACACCATTCTGAAATCATCAAATTATTGTCGGTTCCAATACACTTTCACTATATCCCCTAATTTCAGTTTAAAAACCAGTTATGTTACCTTTTTTCGCGAATTAGAATAAAGTAAGCAGAAACATAAGTTGTCAGTGGGAAACGTTTTGATTGACTGCCTGAAACCACATGTACTTTTTCAACGAAATAATTTGTTAAACATTAACAAAATAATTTGGAATCTTTGAAATTAGCAAGATGCTTACATATTACTTTTACAAAACTTTCGGTAAAATATTTTCCTTTGTTAAAATAATTACAAACCCTGGTGTTCTACAAATAAATATATTGAAATTATACAAAATAAAATTAACAAACTACAAACATGTTAAAAAATCTAATGTTTGTTAGGCAAAAAAAAATAATACAACCCCATAGGACTAAAAAAAGAATTTTGTTTACTAGTTTAATTAATGTAGTCGTTTACTGCCGCTCTATTTATCTCCACGTCAAGATTAAAAATGCTAAAAGGTATAGACTACATTTTTAACTAGAATTAAGTGTTCTAATAAAAGCATAGTGTTAATTTTGCTGAAAATTAAGGCAATAAATTTTCGCTTTCTGCACACATTAAGTGTATTTCATTGGGTGGCTGAAGTTGTACATAGTGAATTACTCTAACCGAATGCGGCCGACGTCGCCGCCTATTTACATGAGGGGATCCCATTTGTCCTTTAGTTATGAAATATGGCATAAAAGAGGACATCTTGGGATTAAACATGACAGCCACTAAATCATCTTTTGTAAATTACTATGAAACGTTTGTTCATTAAAGGAAGGATTTTCCGAGTTTGTGGTTTAAGGAAGTACTACCGGAAAATGTGCAAAAGATCTTAAGATGGTAGAATACGACATTTCCAGTGTCACAAGATTTTAAATAGGACAATGTGAACGAACAATAGTTCCAAAGTTATCTGCTCAACATTGCTAACTTTGTTATTATTGGAGCTACAAAGTCGGTTAAATTAGCAAAGTTTTTAATTATTTTGTGATAATTTTTTTTTGTTTTAAATTGTCAACTCTTTTTTTGTATTAAAAATTGCCGACCATCTAAAACTTTCTATCGATAGTTCTCGACCTCTACACTGAAGAAAAGGTTTCGCACAGAGGGGCAAATAATTTGCGCACAACAGTTCGAATTTTTAGCAGACTACAAGACCAGCAAGGATAGGTCCTAGCAGCCTACTAACCAACCAAGCCTCATTCATAAACCCCAATTAAATGGAGGTTATACTAAATCCATGGTTGAGGGGGATTCCGATTTTTTTTAGTTCAGTCCAGTGTCCCAGTTTAGGAGTTATAATTGTAATATAGTACTATATAGCGCACTTTTCAAAATCTTAGGAAAATTTTACTTTTTTGGGTTTTTTCAAGATTAAAACCTTTTTGTCCTGGATCATAAACCCAATTACATAAATTGTAGGTTAAAAAACTGTTTAAAGAAAAATATAATCCAAAATAAAACAACAAAAAAATTCGCTTTTCCAGAAAAGGTTTATGCAAAAAATAATTTTGGTCAATTTTTTCAAAAAAAATTTACAGATATATTTTTTGATTTGTTTTATTAAGCGTTTGCATATTGTGCTCTCTACAAATGAATTAGTCAAAAATGACTAATTTAATAGTTATTAGTGGCTACTTTTTCACTTAACCATGGAATAGCAAGGTATCCCAAAATTTAACAGCCAATTCTTATCTATAATTGTCCCCTGAATCCGAAAATGTCAAAAGTTAAAAAAGTGGAACAGTTTTTGATATATAGTCAATTTTGACTATATCTGTAAAACTGCTCCACTTTCATAATTTTTGACGGTATTTTCGGATTCAGGGGACAATTTTACATAAGAATTGGCTGTTAAATTTTGAGATTCCATGGTATTCCACGGTTAACCATGATACAAGTGAAAAAGCAGCCACTAATAAAATATTAAATTAATAATTTTTGACTAATTCATTTTTAGAGAGTAGTTATTTCATTGTAATTGCGCATGCTAATAGTTCCAGAACTGCTTCTTATACAAACTTAAGTATAAGTCTTGGATTATGAAGAATTATACAAAAACCTGATAACATAGTAGACAAATATAAGAAATTATAGTGAATTATACTAAACAGCTTTTTAAAAAAAAAAAGAAAACAATTTTTTGGCTATGGCAAAGTATCTTCAAATTAATATAGTGTACAAAATAAACTTTTTTGTCCAGTATTTAACCAAAATAATAGTTACACTTTATAAGTAAATATTGAAATAATAAATATTTTGGTTAACTAAAAAACGACGAGTTTTTCTTTATTAATTTTCAGATACTTTGCTATAAATTTAGCATTCTGCCGAGCTTTATAAACTCATTATTAAATTAGTTTTGGAAAATATAATATTACAAGAATGTTGTGTTACGGAAATCTGAGAACTAACATGCTGGCGATGCTGTTGTAATAATGGCCGGAAAATAATCTCTAGTAATTATAAAAGGGTCTAATTAATTTTAGTCGACGATAAAAACTTTTGAAGTATGTAGATTTTTATTCGAGTTTAATTAAGAGAAGCTATTATAAAAAGTGTTTTTATTTAAATTTGTTTTTTATTTATGTTGACAGTATAAAAGCTCTTTGTATTTAAATATATTTTTATATTGTTTAATAAAAATTTTAATTATTAAATTAATTTTTTGATTAAAAACAAATTTTTTGTTTAAAATAAATGGTAAAACAATTGTGTGAAATAAAAGCTCGTGTTCTTTTATTTTCATTGCAAAAACATGCGAGTTTATTTTGACGCTCATAAAATTGTTTGAATCAATTGACTGAGGGAAAAATAAAAGGGGAATTCGTAAAAAATAAAAATAAATTTCGGCCTCAATAATTTGACCATTTTCATTGCAATTACCATAATAACGAGTGGTCAGTTCGCACAGGCGGTTTAATTAACAAAACCGACTAATTGTGACCGAGCCGTTTTATTCGCATTTGCATCCCGGCGGTTTGCATATATGCTATGACAAATCGAAAGGCGAATTACCTTTAAACGGATATCAGGTAAAAGGTTTTTTTATTAAAATGACTGTCGTTATGTTTGACATGGGAAAAACCAGAATGTCAAACTTACTCAAATACATTTTATTGTTATAACCTACAATTTTAAAATGGTATACCGTAATACACAGTAAAAAAATATTTGTTAATTTTAACCAAATATTAACAAGATTTTATGTCAATCCAGGTCCACATAACTTTATGTTAAGTTTACAACTAATTGTAGTTTGTAATTATAACAAACATTTTGTAGATTTAATAACAAAATCATATGTCAATAATTCGACCATAATTCTTGTAATTTTCAAAATCGAACTTATTTTTACAAACCTTTTTGTAAACATAAATGAACACAAAAATAACATACACACTATTCTAAAATCATCAAATTATAAAGAAAGTTGGTACAATATAATTATCAGTACTACTACAACACTTATTGGTGTATTTCCTAACTTTAACCCACTTCCACTGTATCCCCTAATTTCAGTTTGAAACCTAGTGATGGCATCTTTTTTCGGATACTTCGCACTTTGCACACTCGTTAAATATACCTATAAGGATGGATTGAAAAACATGATTTAATATGCCTATATAAATAAATGATGGTAAAAATTTAATACGCCTATATTCGGAAAAGTGGTGAACTATTATATCAATTAACAAAAAAAAATATTTTGATCAGACAAGGGCCACCTCTTTAAAGTGCAGAATTTATCTTTTTATACCTCCAAACATTGCCTGATCAATATAATTTTTTTTCGTTAGTTGTGGTAATAGGACACAACTTTCTCCAATATAGGCATATTAAATTTTTACTATCAAGTGTTTTGCTCAGCCAATATAGGCCTATTAAATGATTACCATCATGTATTTCACTCCACCCTACTTTACAATACTTTCAGTAATAGTTACGAATGTCAAACGATGCTGGCAATTTCTTTTCACCCAGACCTGTCACTTTTCACACAGAAATGTCACTTTACATTTGTGTTTTGCCTTTCCAATGAATATATTTATTTTCTAAGCAATGATGCCAATACGAAATGTGACTTTTACACTACACTATAGTGGTCGTAGAAAAATTATTTTTCTTTGTTTAAATAATTACAAACCCTTGTTTTCCACAAAAAATTATTTTAAAATTTTACAAAATAAAATTAAAAAACTACAAACTTATGTTAACAATAATAGTGTATAAAACATTTTGTTATTTTGGAGTTCACGGATTTATGTTTTTTTGAATTTTTAAGAGATTTTTAATTATTTGGGCTATGTGTTTAATTTCTGACGACAAATTGACTTTTATTATAATTACCCATTTACACAGTAAAAAAATATTTGTTAATTTTAACCAAATGTTATTTAATCCAGGTCCACATAACTTTATGTTAAGTTTACAACCAACTGTAATCTGTTAACTAATTGAATAAGTAGTTTGTAATTATATAACAAACATTTTGTAGATTTAATAACAAAATCCTATGTCAATATTTTAAACATAATTTTTGTAATTTTGTATTTTTACAAACCTTTTTGTAGACCCAGTAACAAAATTATTTTTTGTAACTCTCGGACGTTAAATGAAAAGAATTTTGATAAGAAATGTTGCATTTTTAGGCAATTTTTGAACTAAAAAAAAACATACACACAATTAAATAACATAATTCTGAAATCATCAAATTATAATTTATCAGTACTACTACAACACTTACTGATGTAATTATTTCGTGTCCGCTTCTCTTTAATTTCGTTCGTGTTCCTCAGCAGCATCGATAAACAGCTGTTTCCCTTTATTGGTACATCAGTACCGGGTTGCTTTATGGTGCGGAACACAAACGAAATTATGATTTCTCGTCCTTATAAAGGTTTTAAAATCATTCACTGCGGTGAGGCGAAAGTAAGTGGTGCCATCTACCGTCTTAAACATATAACATAAAGAACATGTCAAAAGACGGTAGATGGCACCACTTACTTAAGTCTTACCTATATAAGGACGAGGAATCATAATTTCGTTTGTGTTCCGAACCATACAGTTAGTTAGTTAAACAATATTCTAAAAATAAAAAGTTTTAACATGGTCTCTTATAACAGCGTCCAGTTTTGATGATTTATGGTTGTTTTTGTCATGCATAATTGAAATGCCCCTCTCGAAAAACGTGGAGAGGTTAATTACGGGCCGGCAGTGGACTTGTAGGACTCTCCACGCCACAGGAGAGAGTCAAGCTGGAACAGCTGGTGTCGCTTTCGATAGGGCCACCTCACCGTTCTTTATTGACTCTCGACTACGCTGGATGCTAATTATAAAGCTAGCACATCCCGCTGCGTTCCCCGTATAGAACTTACGCACAGTTTGTTTGCCTATGCCAAACAATAGTACCTACTCCACAACTTCATACATGTATGTGTGTGTAGACATAAAACATTGTCTTCCAGCCATTGTAATAACAGTTCTGACCTACATTGCCGCATATAGCTGTTATTCCTAGGTAAAACACTAATTGAAACCTTACATGTCAAAACCAGGTGTTTATCTATCTAACAATGAGTATTTTTTAAATACACTTGTGTACCGCTGTATAGAGTAAAATAACCTGACATTTTTGACGACAATGATATCATTAGAATCGTGAAAAAATTCTATTTTTTTTAAATTACAGCGATGCCAATAACAGTCAATTTAATACATTAGTGGAGAAGATTTTAGATTGTTGCTCTTATTCTTTAAAAATGTTTCAGAACTTATCAACTTTAAAAATGAGTCATTTCATCTGAAAACTTCCAATCGGTGCTGAATGGTTTTAGATTTTGATAAAAAAAATGATGATGATCATTTAGGTACCTATCAAATGTGACATTTTAATTTTCTGAAGTTTTTAACTTTAAGATATGCAAATATGAAATCTGAAATTGTGTTTCCCAAGTAGCATCATAGTGACGAAAACTCCAAATGAGTGCACTATAAAAAATAGTGAAATTTCACTTAAAAATCACTCAATGGTGTATCAGAGAAGGTCCACATTAGATTGAGTTAATTTTTTACTCATATACGTGAGTAAATCTGAATTTTATGAGTAAAAATAAAGCATCAGAACTGAGTGATTTTGCTTAGTTTAGATTCAGGTAAATTTGGTTTGTATTGAGTAACTATTAACTCATTAAGGATTATTTAGAACAAAAAAATGAGTATTTATATTTTTATTTAATGAGTAATTTTATATAATTTTTGAGTTAATCCAAAATGAGTAATTTTAATCCACCTATTACGGAGATAACTTAAAATCTAGTGTGAGTACTTTTAATATGAATTAAAAATCTTGAGTAATCGTTAAATCATTACAGATTATTAAAAGCATTAAATGAATACTATACTTCTCTTAAATGAGATGACTCTTTTGAGTTAATCTATATTTACATACGAGTTAAATTTAAGTTTAAAATCAGTACTTTAATCGCGTTTTTTGATTATTTTTCTTATAAAAAACTTATTAATGGTTTTTTATAACATTACCCTTAAGTACATATTTCTCTTAATTGAGTGAAAGCAAAAGGGATTATGGGAAAAATGCAAACGCGCTCAGGAATGAGTCCTTTTTGCAAACAAATTAGCAAACTAAGTAGAAGTCAATTGAAAAGAGTTTTTCTGTCATTGTAAAAAGATCCAATTTTAATTAAAATTTAACTCACTAAATTAACTCACTACCAAAAAACAGTTACTCATGGGATTTTTTAAATATTAAAGAAATTATTTCAGGCCTCTATATAAAAAATTTTTAGATACACTATAACTTATAAGTTTACAAATTTTTATATTCTTTTTATTACCACATATTTTAACGGGGCGTGCTTCTATTTCGAGCTATGACACTCATGTTTGACAGTAAAATTTTATTCGTGTTAATTTTATGTCTTCGGATTATTTTAATTCTAGTTATTATTTGCAAGTTGTATTTTTACATTATAATAATTTTAGTATACAGTGTCAGTTTATTGTCCAGTTTCAGAGAAAGCAAAGATAATAAGAAAAATTATATGCTGAAAAGAGACGAGGATAGAAAGTAAAAATAGTAAAGTTTCGCTTAAGTTTTGGCCACGTTATAGTAACGTTATCACATACGTTTCATCTAATAAAAATGCCACTTGAGTTTTAAACTCCTTTTTGTTGACCTACAACTTATTTCAATTATAAAACTTTTTATGATTATAATTTGATTTTACTTCATATTTTGTGCATTTAAAAAATAAACGATAGACCAATTAAAATTTCTTATAATTTGTGACAACCCTTCTACCTAAACTAAAGAGCTGATTTTTTCAAAAAAAAAAAAAAAAAAAAGGTAATAAATACCAATGTGTGGTGAATTTAGTGCTCCTAATAAATTGTTAAAATCTACGAGTAATACTGAACCAAAAATTTTAAGACTTTTACTAAGTGTTCTGTAAAGCAGTTTAATACAAATAACAACAACAGTAAGTGCAAATCCTAAAAACAAAAGTGAATAAAAGACTATTTTAATTAACCGATTTACAAATCGATAAACAAAACATTTAATACAAAAACCAATTGATTATAAAAACACACAAAAAAAAAGTAAACTTCAAGAAAAGGCAAAAGGAAGACTTTCGTCGGAATTCGAACCTGCGTCGCCTGGCTCTTGAGGATTGCTTGTCGGGTGCTCGACCGTTGAGCTAAAGTCAGATACGTTTAAACAGTATACCCGGTACTTGAGTTCGTAATACTAAAATGTCGAAAATTACATCCTTAGATGAATTATTTATAAAGTTACAGCAAGAAAACAAAAAAATTACAGATAACATAAAAAAGGAGATTCAAGAAACCAGTACTATTCTACAAGAAAAAATTGAGAACATCACAATAAGAATTAATAATCTAGAAATCAAACAAAATCAAATTTCAGAAGAACAAAAAAAAATCGAAAAAAACCAAAATCTTCTAGAAAGAAAGTTATTGAAAAATAACATAATAATTTTTGGACTTAAATCCACCACAAATAACCTAAGTAAAGAAGTACTGGACTTTATCAAAACCAAACTAGAAATAGAAATTAAAAAAGACGAAATAAATAACATCTATACAATTGGCAAAGAAAATTCTACTAACAAACCAATCATTATAGAATTTATTTCATATTTAAAAAAAACCGAAGTACTCAGAAACTGCTCAAAACTAAAAGGTTTAAATTTAAATATTACTTTTACCAACCAACAAACGAAGGCTGATCAGGAAGTATCAAAAATACTAAGGAAACATCTGAAAATAGCCAAAGAGAACGACAAAGCTGCTAAAATCGTTGGAGAAGCTCTTATAAAAGAAGGCAAAAAATACACAATTGAAGAACTAGAACAACACAATAGTCAACAGGAACTAGTTCTCACCCACTATCCCCAAACGAGTACAAAACGTATTTCCAAAGAATTTGACAAGTTAAGTGAACAACTATCATCATCAATAAGCAAAGAAACAAAACTTATCCAATCGATTACGCAGGAAAAAACCAGGCCAGGACCCTCTACAAGATCCAAGGAAAAACCAAAAGAGGGATTAAATTGATTTTTCTCTCTCTCTCTCTCTCACACCTTTATTTTACATATTTTACATATTTTACATATTTTACATATTTTTCTATTTTTAACTACGTTCAATCTACTTATTATTATCATTATTATTACTATTTATTACTATTTAATATTTTATTTGTATAATTTAGGGCTGTTTTTTTTTTTTTTTAAATTTGTTTTTTATATACTTTTTTAAATGCATGCGTTTTAGCTGAGTTATTAATTGTTTTAATTTCAAAATTTTATAACAAATGGACCCTTATATAAGAGACTTTTCTGAATCTGTCGATAAAACATACTTCTTGTACAATACTTTCGAGTGCAGTGAAGTACTCAAGATAAACTCAGGGAAAAATAGCTTCTCATTGTTTCACACAAACATTAGAAGTATTTCAAAAAATTTTGATTATCTAAATGTCTACCTAAGCAGTTTTGAAGTTGATTTTGATTGTATTGTTCTTTCTGAAACTTGGCATATTGATGACACTTCCTTGTATAAGATCCCCGGGTATACCCTTACATATAATGAAGGACACTACAACCAAAATGACGGTGTTATTATTTATATTAAAAACTATTATAATTATATTTACAAAACTTTTCACTTTAACCACTCAAAATTAATGCAAGTAACTTTAAATATTAACACTAAACTAGTAAAAATATCATGTATCTATAGGTCACCCTCAACAGATGTTAAGGAATTTTTGCGGGAATTACAGGTTTATCTTGATACTAATACCGAAAATGCGGACGACTATCATATTTTTACTGGGGATGTTAACATTGATATATTAAAAAATAATACTGACGTTTCTAATTACTTCGACACAATGAGTGAGTTTAATTTTAAATCTACAATTAATATATCTACCAGGGAGACAGCCTGTCTCGATCACATTTTTTTGAAAAGTAAAGATAATCCCAACGATTCTATATTACCTTTGGTTGTTAATTCGACAATAACGGACCATCGACCAACTATCCTACAAATTTCAAACATAGGTAAGGTAGAAAATATAAACAACACGCAAAGCAAAAATCATATATTCAGCATAAATTATGAAAAACTTAATACCCTTCTGCAGGAAACATCTTGGGAGGAAATATATGCCAATGATAGCGTTGAAAACGCTACAAACGATTTTATTAGCTTACTTAAAACCAAAATTAAATTATGTACGAATGTCACTCTTTTAAATCATAAAAAACGAAAAAGAAAACCTTGGATAACTAAAGCCCTTGTTAAATCAATTAATACTAAAAATGAAATGCAAACAAAACTCGCAAAATTTCCGAATAATATTGAATTGAAAAGAACTTATGTAAGGTACAAAAATTCTTTAACCAATCTAATTCGTGAAACAAAAAATAGTTATTACAAACAAAGGATAAACGAAAACAGACATAATTCAAAAAATTTGTGGAACACAATTAGCGAAATAACTTGCAACAAAAATAAAAAAGAAATTAAAACAATTGTTAAAGATAATAAATTAATCCATGACCCGTTTAAAATTTCCAACATTTTTAATGACCACTTCACAGATATTGGTGAAAATTTAGCTTTAAAAATAAAGCAAAATAAAAACTATAATCCTACTATGCGCCCAAAGCAAACAAACTCCCTATTTATGGAACCAACAAACATAAAAGAAATTCAAAACATTATAAATGAATTAAAAAATAAAAAATCAGCAGGGATAGATGAAATAAAGACGGAAACTATAAAAAAAATAAGTTTAAACATCATCTCTCCCCTTACATACATAATTAACAAAATACTGGAAACTGGAAATTGTCCCACAGCATTCAAAAAATCTATTATCGTACCGATTTTTAAAAATGGTAATCCAGACGAAATCATAAATTATAGACCAATATCTCTAATTACATGCCTGGCTAAAGTTTTTGAAAAGGTGATAAAAACCAGACTGGATAAGTACCTTGCAAAGTACAATCTCATATCTCCATCACAATTTGGTTTTCGAGCTAAAAAATCAACGCAAGACGCGATTAACTTATTAACCAAAGATATTTATAGTAGCTTGGACGAGGGAAGTCAATCATTATGTATATTTCTAGACCTAGCTAAGGCGTTCGATACTGTTAGCCACAAAATACTTTTAAAGATCCTATTTAACATTGGCATTAGAGGAACTCCATATTTACTTTTTGAAAGTTACTTAAATAATAGGCAACAATGTGTAAAAATTAAAAACTCTTTTAGCGATTTTAGGATGATTAAATATGGGGTTCCTCAAGGAACTGTACTAGGACCTATTTTATTTACTATATATATGGATGGACTTTTTTCAGTTCCAAGTGCCGCAAACGTAATAAGTTTCGCGGATGACACGGCACTATTTTACAAGGCAAATGGCTGGGAAAACCTTAAAAGTACAGTGGAAAATGATTTTGTAAATATTAAAAACTGGTTTGATGGTATGCTTCTTTCTATAAACTATAGTAAAACATGTTATCTGACATTTACATGTCATAATTATAACGAAATAAATATTAAAGAATCCGATCATAAAATTAAAAAAGAAAGTAAAATTAAGTATTTAGGAATCGTAATTGATCAACACCTAAAATGGGACGCGCATATCCAACATGTCTTAAAAAAAATTCGCGTTATAATGTACAAATTCAAATTTTTTAAACAAATACTGGCCTATGCTGATTTAAAGGTTTTATATCATGCCCTTGTGGAAAGCCATTTGGCATATGGAATTATTGGTTGGGGTGGTATTTTTGATGTACATCTGGAACCCCTACAAACAGCACAAAAGAGACTACTAAAAATAATGCTTGGTAAAGACATGACTTACTCTTCCAACTTACTTTTTCTTGACACGAAAATACTAAGTATCAAAAAATTATATGTGTTTAACGTAGGTCAATATTATTATAAAACCAAAGAAAGCATTCCTGTACTAGAACATCCGTATGAAACCCGTCGTACCAATAAATATATTTTACCAAAGATGAAAAGAGTAATAGGACAAAGATCTGCCTCTTTTTTAGGTCCAAAATGTCTGAACTACATCTCAAATAATGTTTCAAAATTTAATAACAATAATTTTATTCCCTTTAAGAAACAGTTAAAGGATTTCTTGATTAGTGTCCCTGAGAGTTCTATCAATGAACTAATCAATAATCGCAGCTAAAACGCAATGTTGTCTTTCAGGTGCAACTATAATTTATATATGTATTATCGTTAATTGTTCTATTGTACATAGTTATAGTTATATTGATGTATTTGTATTTTTTATTGATATATTTTATATTTTATGTTTTTCCCCAGACAAGTTTTTAAACTTACGGGGCCATTGTATATTTATTTTACCTTTTGTTTTATTATTAAATATTATATTGTAGATAAGTTAATGGTGAAATAAAAAAAATATTATTATTATTATTTAAGTTTTTTTTTAATATCAAACAATAGTCAAAGTACCTACCTATACCTGTATACAGTGTGGCCCATTTGTGTGGTTTTAACCGGAAGTGTATACACACAAGATCTATAGATCTTTATAAACTGTATTTTTGGAGCAAAAAACGTCATATTTTTAAGAATTCCCATTAGCGATTTCTGATCACTTCAAATACATGTAGATTATATTGTTAATTGGTTTAGTTTCGTAAATACCTTGAGATTTTTTAAAATGCAATACATTTATTTTTGCTTTTCAAATAAACAATTTTCAAATTTAAAAAAAATTAAGTACTTATATTTACTAACAAACCAAAACGGGTTCTTTTCCCATAAAACATAAAATGTTAAGTATATATAACAAAAAATAATCTGCTTTATCAGTTTACGGCCTTTAATAAGTTTAAAATATCGACCGCCTTACTTTATCGCCCGGTCTTAAGATGCATTTCGGATAACACAGTGAGGTTAGGAGCGCGAGCGCCTGATTTATACCGGCGAAAATGTTTTATCGTCAAAGAAAATCGCCCTCTTTTTTAGATTTTAACTTAAAGGTGCTCAGTGCACGTACCGTAATAATGGGTCATTGCAAATTCTAAATCGATGCTTTTAACGGCCCTGAATGCTTTAGCAGGAACAAAAACGAAATCTGCGATTGGGCTGAAGTGTACCTAATTATATTAAAACGAGGTATCCAAAAAATAAATGCAGATTTGTATAATATAATTGGTGATATAAATAATTGTATTCTGCCTTATTTTACCTTTTATTTTTCTAAAATTTAGCATAGAAATTTTTGAGGATGACCAATTTTGAAGCATGGAATTTTGTGAGATAGTAATGGTACGTGCCAACACAGATAAAACATTTCATTGAAAATATCCTTTATCCATGAAACTACGTTTTAATTTAACGGTAAACATAATCCTTCCACTCTTCCATATTGATCCACAAAAATGAGAATCGATAATTAAGCCTTTGAACGCAATATTTTGAGCTTCCATGAAACAAAATTGTGCATGCTTTGTTAAAGCTAAACCGAAATCTTGATACCGTTTGGTGTCAATATCCCGCTCATAATTTTAGGGTTGTCACTAATTATTTAGAAACAATTTTCCCCCAAAGAATAATTCCAATTGGAGCCACAATTCTCTGGCCAGCAAGATCACCGGATCTGTCTCTTAATGTTTTTTTCTGGATGTATATGAAATACGCTGGAATTCAATGATTTAGTTTTAGTTTTGTATTAAAAAACTAGATTATATTTACAATAAATACCATGCTGTTGTAAAACTCCTCCCAAACTCGAATTTTGTCGAAAGTCGGTCTAAATAGCGAGAAATCACGACATACCTATACATAGACAATTATATATAGATAGAGAAACTTTTGGCCGAATGAAAAAAGATGTTACAAAAACTCATATTTTAACTTTTTTTTCTACTTCCACGCCCATTAAACTGTGCAACACCAAAAATCAAACCCCACCGAACTATTTTTTTCTGAAAATAAACCTATCCAATAGCAAAACCCTCGCAGGGTTTGTAAAAGTTGGCTCGAATTTTTATTTATGGCCGTTTGTATTTTCATATACCCCAATTTAGACTTATCCATCGAATTTTTTCACAAATATTCGATTTTTATTGTCAAGATTTTTTGTAGAAATGTAGTTACTAAACAAATAAACCCATTTTGTAAACAACCTACATATATACCAAAACTCAATTTTTTGGGACCAAATATTCCAAATATTTTTTCAATTTTTCGATAATATTTATTTAAAATTTTTTGCTACTCCTTCTGGAAAAATGTGTAGTATACTAAAAGAAGTAATTTATAAAATAAGCACACAAAACTGAACTTTAAGTTGGCTTATTTGCTGGAAAACAATTTTTAAACAAAATTTTTCAAAATATTCATCTGTAACACGTAACCCCAAATTTTTTGCCGAAATCTTTGTAAAATCTGTAGGAAAAAATTGAATAAATAATAGAATTGTGAAAAAGTACAGAGTTTGATTTTTTATTTTGTATTAATTTTATCATTAAAAAACTTTTGTAGGTATATTAAAACATTGAGTAATCTGATTCATTGCTGGAGAATTCCATCCCTTCCACTTATTCTCCTTTATTTTTTTGTTCTTCATTTTCATTTTTTGATTCATCACTGGAGAATTCCATCCCTTCCACTTCTTCTCCTTTATTTTCTTGTTCTTCATTTTTATTTTCTTCCTGATCGTAGTCTAAAATATGTTTACTTCACCAACATATTTCGGCTAGCTCGTTTTCCTATGTATCTGGACTCAAAAGGCAGTTTAATGATAATAATCTCCCTGCTCATCTGATTCTGTCGATAACTGTCCAAATGGCGATGAAGGAAAGGAATTTTTAGCGACATATTGACTCCAATTTTGAAAAAAGCATCCTACATTCGTCGCACAGATCCTTCATAATTGGGAGAAAGATGTTTGCCTAAAAGTCCAACGATGATTTATCTTATCGACGCCCACGCAATCTCATTGTCAACCAAGGCCCTGTCAAAGTCTTCAGACTTTACCAATTTCCGAACATCAGGACCATTTAAAACGCCTGAAATAAAATGAATATAAAAAATATATGAAATATTTATATAAAAATTTGAAATTTTGAAGGGCGCGCCGGTAATACAGATTCTCAAGTTAGAAATTCTTACGCGAGTTACTCTTTTTTTTTTATAGATGTCGCTCTATACAAATATTTAATTTAAATCATTTTTAGATAGTAAAAAGTATAGTATGCAACTTGTTTATAAACATTTTTAGACACTCATTTAATAAAACACTCGCTCGAAAGCTCGTTCTTACCTAATTAAAATTCGTGACTAAAATGGCGTTTATCAAACTTGAAATAATATACTATTGTGGCCTGTCCAACATCCAAAATTGTTACAATAATTGTAAAAAAGTAATTTATGGCGAAATTGACTTTTGAATTACATAATTTCCCTCCGTGGATCTATTTTTGTGCGGATTAATTCACGTTGTCAGATTATTGATTCGAAATAAATTAAATTTGAAATACCTAACTCTACAAACGAATTGCCTACTTCATTGGATTTCGAATCGCAGACTAGATGTCGTTTAATTTAATTATTGGGATAAGCATTATTTTTCCAAATACCATTTGTAAAAGTTTTCCTGTAAAACTGTCCCAACATTATTTATATAGTTTAAACACGTTAAGCTACCCGTGTAGGCCTATAAAACTTTGCTCCAAATATGGATATAAAATTGTTTCCATATATTACCAATGACAGTTGCATAAAAGAACTGTTAAATTAAAATAAATTTATTTCTTTTTTATCTTTAAACTTTTTTATTTCTTCATTCCGTAGGTTGTTAATGAGTTTCCGTGCAGGAGTCCAAATGTTAAGCATAAAAATTGTGGGTTAGATTATACAACGCATTGATTTTGGATTCCTTTGTATATGAAGGCCAAAATAGGTAAAAAATAAATATAATTTCTTACTTATGTTAAACTAAATATTAAGGTGAGGCCACGGAAAATATGCATCAATATTACCTACGTTCAAATTTAAAGCGGTGATTTATGTATATATTATTTTTTATAAATAGAATTGATTTATGATTAAAATCTTTAAAATAAATTGGTACAATTTAAATTAAAAAAAATTTTTCTAAAAAATTAAGTGTTTAATTTAAACTTATGTTGTTTGATACATCGTTGCATTCATTGATTTTTTATATTAAACCATGTAAAATTCCAAAATGGCGGCCAAAGGAAAACCAAAGATGGTGCTGGTTACTATCTATTAGGCGAAAAAAAAAATCACAAATTGGAAAAGAATGTAGATAAATGTAAATACAGTCTCGCGCTTTGCACGGGCCACCACCACCGAATTGACCAATAAGGGCCGCGCTTGTTTTGATTTGGTCCTAAAAAAAGTCACTATAATATTTTTGATTCAGCGCTTGATTTTTCAAAAAGCTACCAAAAGCTTTTTTTTCATTACTTTTTAAGTTCATGTAGAGTATGGACTTTTTTTTTTCAAAAAAACAATAGTAAATTCTTGTAGAACATTTATTCATTGGGGGTTAAGTCAGAACATTCCGTGGACCAAAAAAGAAAGCCAAAAAAATTTCGATTTTTTTATTACGGTATTCGTTAGGATTGAGCAAAATCTCAAAACTAGAAACTTCAAGCTTCGAATTGCTTTTTTTACGGCTCCAATACGACCATTTTTAACGAAGATACAGCTATCCGAAAAATCGCAAAAAATTTGGAATTTTTTTATCGTTTAATTTTTTCTATTAGTGTAGAAGTTTTACATTGCTATTGGATTATTTTGTGGAAACTACGAAATAATAAGAAGTCAGATTTTTTAGCTTCGGTCAAAATTTTCAATAATGAAAAATGTAATATATTCTACATTTTACTTTATTATTAATATACATTTTACTCGAAATTTCATTTTGAAAAATTACTCCATTTTTTTAAGATTGATGTTATTTATTGACAGAATATGCTTTATTGTAGCGGATTTGAAAAAAAAACAAAAGTTTTTTTCATGTTTTTTTACATCTGAAATAAAAAAACCGTTTTTTACATCTCTAGCCATACATAGAAGAATCCTTGGTGCACCCTGTATTATGTGTCAAGTTTGATAAACGCAATTTTAGTAACGAGTTTTAATTAGTCGCGGGTAGCGTTTAAAAACTGGAAAAAAAATTAAAAAATTGGGAAAAAACCTGTTTTTTTCGTGCCTTGGTTAAATTGGCTATTTTTGAAAAAAAAATGTTTTTTTTTGGAAAATCTAAAAATGCACACATTTTAAATTTTTAATAAAAGTAGCATTTTTTATGTTATTTATTAATAAATGCTTTATTTTTACTTAGTGTGGCCGTTCATAACTTTTTTAAGTCCAATTTTCCTTGCAGAAAAAAAATCGAAATAAATTCTTTGCCTTTAAAACAGTACTAGCATTTTAAACAGCCGTTTAAATAAGTTATATAGAAGAAGTTTTTCACAGTGACATTTTTACAAGAAGGGCACTTCATTTTGACGATTGCATGACATTTAAAACCTGTCAAATAACTTTAAGCTAACTTCAGCCCGTGACTAGAAAACCCGAAAGCCACTGCTACCAACTTCAGCCCTTAACAAAAACGCATCAACTTGACAATGTGTATTTAAAAGATCACTAAGTGTCATGGAAACATGTACGATAATGGTCGTTTTAAAGGTGGGGTGGCAAAAAGTTATTCTTCTAAATGATTTCATAGTCAAGTCTAAATTTCTAATTTTTATCCATGTTTAATAGTTATTTACGATATAAGTGGGATAAGAGCTTTATTAACGTACGCATGCGAAATTTGCCCGAGTGCGTAGCACGAGTTGGGCAATCGCAAAAGTACGTTAATAAAGCGTTATCACACGTATATTATACAAATTTTTATCTACGCCTCTAAATGAAAAAATAAACGGTAATTATTTTTGTCTAAGACTTAATTTAGGGTTATTTTGACATTTTGACATTTTGACTTTTTTATTTGATTGGTTAAAAGCAGAGAAAAACGCGTGCGTTAATGAACTTCTTATCTCACTCAAAATGAGTGGGATAAGAAGTTCTTATCTCACTGGCGTAGATAAAACAATTAAAGGATACCTATAGAAAGTATATAAAAAAAAATAACAATTTTGTAACCACATTGTTCATAGAGTTTTGCATAATATTTAACTAAAAAACACTTTGAATGAGTCATATTTATATGTAAATTTTAATACAATAATTATTTACATTTAATTTTAGTAAAATCTACCGATTTAATATTATTTTAAATTGAAAAATATTCATTTTCATTTGGGTCATATTTATTTTAACGGCAAACCAATGAAATTTAAATATTGCTCATATTTATTAAATTTTTCATAACACTGGTTTTTACAAAGTAAATGTATATTTAATAATAAATCGAGCGAAGCTTTTAAATAAAAACATACTGCAGCTAAACGAAACACAATAAAACTTTATTACAGGCAACAAAATAAACTAAATTTGATAAATTCCATTTGAATTCAAACGAACAAAATCATTATCCAATTACACCGGCACCACTCCCATTCATTACCATATTTTTCTAACGCCCATCTAATTTTCTGAGGCGCTTAATTTTTCATTTAATTTAATAGTTTGAATACAAAGTACTCCTTTGAGATTGTTTATGTGTGTCACAGCGCTTGAGAGCCGTGGCATAATTCTCCAGACTAATTTTCTACTAAGTTTCCTGAATCCCTGATATATTTATAGGTTAATTTATAAAAGAAGAATTTAATATAGTAGGCACCTACACGGCTATATGCCCAGGGAATTTATTACACCACAACCACACAAATTTATTATGCAAGTGAGAAACCATTTATGTTCCATTTTTGGTTAAGCTTTTTTCACAGTGACATTTTTACAAGAAGGGCACTTCATTTTGACGATTGCATGGCATTTAAAACCTGTCAACTAACTTTAAGCTAACTTCAGCCCGTGACTAGAAAGCCCGAAAGCCACTGCTACCAACTTCAGCCCTTAACAAAAACGCATCAACATGTCAATGTGTATTTAAAAGATCACTTAGTGTCATGGAAACATGTACGATAATGGTCGTTTTAAAGGTGGGGTGGCAAAAAGTTATTCTTTTAAATGATTTCATAGTCAAGTCTAAATGTCTTAAAATTTCTGATTTTTATCCATGTTTAAAACAATTAAAGGATACCTATAGAAAGTATATTAAAAAAAATAACATTTTTGTCCATAGGGTTTTGCATAATATTTAACTAAAAAACACTTTGAATGAGTAATATTTATATGTAAATTTTAATACAATAATTATTTACATTTAATTTTAGTAAAATCTACCGATTTAATATTATTTTAAATTGGAAAATATTCATTTTCATTTGGGTCATATTTATTTTAACGGCAAACCAATGGAATTTCAATATTGCTCATATTTATTAAATTTTTCATAACACTGGTTTTTACAAAGTAAATGTATATTTAATAATAAATCGAGCGAAGCTTTTAAATAAAAACATACTGCAGCTAAACGAAACACAATAAAACTTTATTACAGGCAACAAAATAAACTAAATTTGATAAATTCCATTTGAATTCAAACGAACAAAATCATTATCCAATTACACCGGCACCACTCCCATTCATTACCATATTTTTCTAACGCCCATCTAATTTTCTGAGGCGCTTAATTTTTCATTTAATTTAATAGTTTGAATACAAAGTACTCCTTTGAGATTGTTTATGTGTCACAGCGCTTGAGAGCCGTAGCATAATTCTCCAGACTAATTTTCTACTAAGTTTCCTGAATCCCTGATATATTTATAGGTTAATTTATAAAAGAAGAATTTAATATAGTAGGCACCTACACGGCTATATGCCCAGGGAATTTATTACACCACAACCACACAAATTTATAATGCAAGTGAGAAACCATTTATGTTCCATTTTTGGTTAACTAAGCTTTAGTTCACCTATTTCGGCCTTTAGGTACACAGAAATAAGTATAAATTAACTTAATTAAAATTAAACAAAATCTTCTTCGAGTTAAAGATATGTAATCACAAAATTACTAAACTTTCCCTTGATTTAGAAATTTTTGAGTAAAGAGGCTATCCTGATATAGTTTTTTAAAGAAATTAAACAAATTTTATAAAAAATAAAAAGTTAAATGTTTTTTTAGAAATTATAAATGTTTTTTTTAGAAAAAAAAATCACCTTACATTTTTTGTTAGTATAAATATTATCAAAACTTAATAATAAAAATGTATATTTTCATTTGTCTCAAATCTTTTTGTTAATGTGTCAGAAATTTATGAACATTTATGTCATGATTTAGGGTCAGTTCCACAAAATATTACTAAAACACTTTACAATTGTAAATGAATTAGTCAAAAAGTCATATTATTGTCATAGCGAAAAAGCAGTCAATAATAATTAGTCAAATTCTACTGAATGAAATAGTCAAATTAGTAGATTTAAATTTAAAAAAGTTTTGACCCAGCCGGGAATTGAACTCAGGTCTGTCACTTGTCAAGCTGTTGTCATTACTAATGTGGCTATCAGACACACTTATAAAAATCAATTTTATTTGTCAATAAATATTCTTCATAATATTTATTTGTGTTGCTGTTTTGAGCTAAACTTTTTGCATCTTATTTCGATTTTATGTGCATTTAGAAATTAGGTACTTTTAACTCTCAGAAATAGTCAAAGATGGTGACTAATCTTAAATTAGTCAAACTTTAACTATTTACGTAGTAATTACTATCTACAATTAAACAATAACTATTTAAAAGTGAAAACGACTATTTTATTAGTAAAAAATGCTGGTACTAATTCAAATAGTAGAATTTTAGAAGTGAAAATATTGCAGGAACGAGGAGTGAGTTATAAGTGATTTTTGGAGTATGTACTTTACTGCGATTTTTAAAAGATTAAGTAAAGCGAAATCCAGAGGCAAATTATAGTTTTATTTTAATAAATATATTATAAATTTACAAAAAGGGTCATTTATCCATAAGAATGATCAATTTGTTAAGCATTTTTTATGTCTTTATATTTTTTATAATACACGGAAAAAAATACATTTCTAAATCCAAATATAGTTCTATACTTATAATTTTATATTTGATCCATTAATAATTTACTTAGAAAAACAATACGTTATTATTCATTCAAGTATTTGCTTAATGTTAATTTCCAACTCTTTCAATATTCAATTTAAGTATTTTTTATTTAAACAAAGAATAAAAAATATATTTTATTAAATAAAGGATTGTTCTTAAATTAAGTGAAAATGTTTTCTCTTTTGAAATCCATATAATTCTTCAATTAAGAACTTAAAAAATACTTCAATTAAATATATTAACTATTGCAATAACACTAAATTATACTTGTATAATTATTATTACTTTGAGACAAGTACCATTTTATTGAACAAAGAGTAATTCATCTTTGCCAAAATAACATTATATTTGAAGAGAGTATACTTATTCTTAAATAAAGTGTAAACGTATTGCGACGCAGTAGACGACAGGCGCAGTAACTGCGTAGTACATAAAGGGAAGGGAGAAGAAACCATTTTGCTAGGTACGCGTACGTGACCACAACAATTGTTATTGTTATTAATAACAGAGACAATAGTGTGTTTTTGGGACTTTTGTGATCCTTTTTCTATGTTTTGTGTGCTAAAGACATGGATGTTTTATTAAAGGAGTGGAATTTCGAATCATTAATTCCAATATTTGAAGGTAAGTTTAATTTCTCATACTTAATTATAATAATACGGGCAACGGGAATAAACATGGAAAAATACCGAGAAAAATTCAAAAAATTATTAAGCCCTATTTGTATGGGTAGCTATTTGGGTATTTTGAGTAAAAACAAACCGTTATTTAATATAATAGGTTTGTTCTAACATCAAATTTCTGTTGGTTTGAGGCTGGTATACGGTAAAGCAGTGCTGCCAACTCTCTAAAATATTTATCCCTAAAGCTAAGTCAAAACCCCCTAAAATCGCCACAATTACTTGAAAATCTCCCTAAACATTTAATATTATTTAAAAAATAATAATAAAAAATAATTAATAATAAAGTACTAAATAATATTCTGTACTTTAATAATTAATTATTAATAATCTTTAATATTCTTTATTCATAAATTGTTTATTACCTACATCAAATATAATTTCGTCTTCTGATTCTGATTTTTTAAATTGTACATGTTTACATTACATACACCTAACATTTTTTGCAAGATACGCCATTTCGTTGCAATGTGAATCTTACCATAATACACAGAGTAGACCATAATACTTTGTAACATTTCAATAGATTGGGTATTTCGCACATTCTTGACAAGATTATATAAGGAGAATGCGCGTTCGCCACTTGCGTTTGAAATAGGATTGACAAAATTATGTTATCCCAGGTTCTATATTTTTAGACTTATATTTCTTTTATTTAAAAAAATAAATATCAATAGTAAAAAATCCCTAAAAATATAAAGCACCTAAAAAAATCCCATCCCACTCATTTACCCCCTAAAGTTGGCAGCACTGCGCCAAAGAAGCATCGGGTTTTCGCAACGCGTGCGCCATCTGGTGTCAACATTATTGAAGTAATAGGTTTGTCAACAATAAATTAAAATACAAATTGCACATTATTTTTAAATAAATAAGTAGTTTTTTCACAAAGAAGAGGAAAGTAGAAGTTTTACTCAAATATTTTGTTCGCCAAGTTTGAATTGCACAGGTTAAGAGAGTACATTAATTGTCTTTTTGTGTTGCAGCCTGCAACTTGCAGGTAAAAATTGAAAAATCACTTGGTTTAGTACTTGATTTCGATTTATATGTAGCTTAGTTACGTTATTGTGTGTATTGTGATCATTGTGAATTATTGTGTTTTTAATTGTAAAGGTAATTAAAGAACTAATTCGAAGTTGCATTTTTATGTTTTGCCAAAGGATCAAATTCAGTACGTATACCTATTTGGTTGTGCAGAATCAACTAATGATAACTTTACCTAATAGCTATAATTTATATTTAAGTTTGGAAGTTTTTAAGAAATTACCACAAAACCTCGCACAAAACAATAACTATAAAAACATAACCTCAATCTTAAACATTTTTATATTTGAGTCCTCTAAAAATAACGCCGACAACTGCATTTAAACAATAATATATCTACGAATTCATGGCAACATAATATTATATAAAATTCATATTATACCCGTTATCGGTACTTTATTGTGCAACAAATCAATAGACGTTTATTTTCTCGATATTTTCCGCACTCATTTTAAAAAACACTCATTTAAAATATATGCTTTTGACAGTTGCTTAATAAAACTGAAGTTAAGTTACGATGATGATGGCCACGAGGTGGCGATACTAGCGATACTTCTTTGGCGTATAGTGGTCCAGTGGACCAGGTCCACATTTAGTCCAGTCACGTTGGTATTTTCCTGCCCAGTGAGCGGTACCAGGCTGAAAACTCGTATACACCTTTATTTTGTCGTTGTCTCAAAAATCAGTAAAACTAGGTATGTCGCTTCGTTAGTTATTGCAGGTCAAAGGTCATAAAAATACGTTTTTTACGTTTATCTCGGTTCCTATGGCTTTAATGATGTCAATACCTATTACAAAAGTTGGAGATAATAAACATCCTAACCACTTTTGTCTGAAACTTTTTTTCATAAAATGAACCGTTTTTGAGATAGAGCGCAAGGGGCGGGAAGCGCTATTGGTCGAAAAAATGGACATTGACCAATTTAATGTGCCCGCCCAATGTTGAATTTTTGCATACACGTTGTTGTTATGACTATAAATAATTGGTGAAAGTTTCCCATCGATTCGGCGATTGTGTGGGCCGTTACGGAGAGTCAAAGTTCGACCACCCCTTCACCAATATCTCGAAAACGGTCAACTTTTTGACAAATTGGTTTTTAGAAAAGTTTTTCGTCATTTAATTTCCTACAAATTTGGTCCTAGGTAAATTTCTCTACAATGAACCGTTATTGAGATATGGCGCAAATATTGAATAAAAAAAGGGGTAATTCTCGGAAATATTATTTAGGATAATTTAATTATTGTCAAATAAGGTACACCTATGTTTATTTTTAGAAAATGAAATTGACTTGGACAATGTTATGCTTTTGACAGATGATCAAAGACTGCGTTCCGTACGTAGTCACGTAGTGGGACATTGAGGTGTGGAGCATAGAACCTTGGAATGACAAGGTTCTAAGTGCAGCGTCACTGTTAAATTAAAATGATCTATAGATTATTATTATTTTTATCTATAGATATCTATTGTATACAAATTGTATAATACAAAACTAAATATTGCAGATAAGGCGTTTTCGCTTAACAGGGCACCTGCACTTAGAACCTAGGTAGGTAGCGTAATATCTAACCGTTTTATTTTTTTAATTTGTTATTTTTACTAAAAATAAATATATGTATCTATTTCTAGATGTTTTGTTTTTTTGTAAATACCTATCTTATTTCACATATCAAGTTTAAATACTGATTAAAACGACATTAGTGCAATTAGCTTCAATCATTTATTATATTTGAAGCAAAAATGAATTTATTTAAAACAAATTTTACCTACTTAAAGCAAGAAAAACCCTAAATTTAAATCAAATTAAATGTAAACTATTTTCAATAAAAGTATTCTTTATATTGAAGCTACAATATTTTTAAAACAAAATTAAAAAATACTTCAGATTAGTATTAGTAGTTATTAGAACAATCGGGGGTTATATTTGAAATAAGTATAAGAAATATTTGGAAATAAATTGTAGTTTTTTAAATAAGAATAGCTTAATCTTAAAACAATGTTAAGGCTATTGTCAAATTCAACACTAGCGTATTCTGAATATAAGTAAAATTTTTAAGAATAGGGCTATATTTGAATCAAATATTATGAGTTCTTGTGGAATAGTGAAACGAGTATATTCTTGATCAAACGCTACTATTCTTTAATATAGTGCAGATTTTTTTCCGTGTATTTCGATGCGTTTTTGTAATATTCACGTGGTATATATGTACATGTAACATTTCGTAAAACATTTACATTTAAAATAAAACTTAAAAGTTTAAAAATGCCAATCAAAAAAATATTAAAGTTTTAATCGGCATGTTTTTATTACTTTTTAGAAATCACTGATATTTCTTTTAAAATATTTCAAATGAAAAATATTATGGACATTTAAAACATTTATTTGTTATATCTACATTTATACCAATACATTTTTTAGGGAAAAAGTTAAAAAAAAACTTTATTTATATTCAAAGCTTGTTATCATAATTACTACACAGAGAAAAGTAATCTCTTGATTTAAGAAAATGCATTTATTTGAAACAGGTTTTCTTGTATGAAGTAAAATTTTCTTATTTGTAGTAACTTGTTGTTTACAATAAGAAAATACTATTATTTGGTTGTAAATCATAAGTTTCTTGAAAACAACTTATTGTTGTGATTAATTGTAAAGAAATATCTACTAAACCTGAGATAAAAAGTAAACTAGATATTTACTTGTATTAACCAAACATCAGTTTAAAAAGTTAAATAAACCCAAGTTTTCCACTAAATAAATATCTTCTTGTAGATATCGAAATAAATAATTTATTTGAGCCAAGCCAAATATAGTAAAATCAAGAGATTACTTTTCTCTGTGTAGACCAAACGGAAAATGCATCAAAACGAAAGGTTGGTTAATTTGCAACAAAAATAAGTACTATTCATTTCAAAATCCCAACTATTCTGCAAGTAATAAAATATTGAAAAACATTTTTTTTTAAACTTTGACCAAAGATACCTTTTGAATGGTTTACGTAAAAAACATAGAATACCTTTTATGTTGAACATTTTCCTATTCCCTATTAAAATACGTATTGGGCTTAGGTTTATATTTATTTATTAGTGAGATGCAAAATATTTTTATCGGAATAATGAAAAAAGGAAAAATTACAATGGGGATGATCTTACTATTAATAGTATGAGCTTGTTTTGAGATGCCCAGCAACCAATTTTTCGATATCATAATTCAAAAAAACTAATAGTAGATTATTTGACATTTATAATTTTAGATGAGATTAAATTTCTGCTAATAGTATATTATGTATCAAGTTTGATAAACGTCATTTTAGTCACGATTTTAATTTAGGCACGAGCGAGCTTGCGAGCGAGTGCTTAATTAAATGAGTATCTAGAAAAGGTTATAAACAAGTTGCATACTATACTTTTTCTAGGACAAATACCTGTTATTATCTAAAAATTATTTAAATTATATATTTGTATAGAGCTAAATATATACAAAAATAGAGTAACCGCAAGAATGGAAATATATATTACCGGCGGCAAATGTCAAATTTTTCTGTGTGAATCGAAATTTATCCCTTGAAAATGAATTAAAAACCGTTTAAATCCCATATAGAAGCAGTTTTTTACAGTAAAAGTAAAGAGAATGTTTTATGGACACTTTACGGTGGAGTGCTGCCGGCGAAATGAAAAAGTCAGTACAAACGTACATACTTTTTAAATAATGACTAAAACCATGTTGCTAACTTTAGATTGTGGCTAAAGTTACATTAAGCCATAGCTTGTCAATGTTAAAGATTGTTTAGTGTCATGTACGATAATTATAATGAGCGTGTAGAGGTGAGTAGAAATTTTTTTTTAATGAATATTATGGATTATGGACATATATAATTATAGATCAAAAATAATAATTATAAAGAAATATTTTACTTTTGACACTTTTATAGAACTATAGTGTTATTTTGACGGGACAGCAAAAAAAACGAAAGTTTTTGGAAGTTTCTCTGAAATCGAACTTTCTTGATAATTTTCGTGGGTGTTATACAAACAATCATATAAATATATTATTTAATTTTATTTGTCCTGTTTTTGATTTAAACAAACTATGTTTTTGTTAGAATAATTCATTTTACAAATTTAGATAACATTTTCACTATTATTTTCTATTAATTAAAAGTAAATTTGGTGTGCGTATGTAAAGGGATTATAATTACAATAATAGCAATAATTAATAATTCGGTTGCCAGCAAAACAAAGTTTAATTTTGCTGTAAACACAGCAGAACGTTAATAATGTATGCGACGGTGTTTTATTAAATTTGACAAACATGCAAAGTTAAATGGCATTTGTGTGTGCATTTAATTACTGCTCTTGTTCTATCCGACCGCAATTTTAGCCAAATTTACCTCGTGAAATTCCAAATAAAAATATAACGTCACCGTGTTCTGCCCCTCTCTCGTTCGTTGTTTAGCTGCCAATTTTATAGTTTACGGTTTAAATGGTGAAATATTAATGATGTTAACTGTTTACTTATTTTGTGTACAGAAATATTTAGTAGTTAAATCATACTGTATACAGTATAACAACCTTATATGGAAAAAATTGTGTTTGACGGTATACAGTAATAATCGACTTTTTAAAGTGTGTATGAAAACAATTTGTATTTAAAATTTAGGGTTTTTCAAAAATGGCGAATGCGCCGGGATTAATTTTTTTAAATAATTATAAATTTACAAATTATGCTATAGAAGTGTCATTTTCATGTTTTAAATTTTTAATGTGTTTGTTTACAAATTTTACGGCTTATATGTTGTACTCTTTCAAAAATAGCGTGACATCCTACTTAGCATAATTCACTAATTCAGTGACGGACATCAAAGTTTATGTTGAATGCAGCCCCATAAATTTACGTGCAATGTCATCAAACGTGTTTTGTTTCTGTGTTTTGGTCTATTTATAAAAAAAAAACCGCTGGAAGCAGCGTATTTTATTTTTAACGCGCCACGCTACGGCAAAGCTTTTCGCCCGGTAATAAATTAATTAAGATTTATGGCTTCGCAGCAAATGGGATTTTCTATCAGATAAACATAAGCCACAATTTAATTAGGTTGCGGCCAGTGGCGGGCTCACTATTAAGATTTGGGGTAGGTCCCGTGAATTATTAGGTGCCGATTTTTTGGTATAAAATTACAAATTAGTTAAAAATTAAAAAAGTGTGTAAATATAACCTATAATTCAAAGCTTAGCTTAAATGAGTGTGGTAAAATTCAAATAAATTTAAACATTAAAGTTTTAATGGACATTTTTTGTTTAACGTATACAGGATGTCCCAGAATATGTGGGCAATCTCCCGGATTTAGATATACACTCACGTGCAAAATAATCGGCCCACACAAATTTTCGATGAATTTCAATCGCAAATAACTTTTTTATTTGATGTCGGATTTAAACGAATATTAAAGAATATTGTATATAAATTAATGGACAATCGCTCACATTTTAAAAAAATTCTAAAAAATAGACGTACGTTTATAATATACAGGTTTAAACAAAAAGATGTTTTTTTACCATAAGTTTAAGACACTCTGTAGAGTGTCAAAACCGTATATTGTTCTAAATTAAGTTTTATTTATCAAGTCACATCTATTCTTAACAGTTTTGTTTTTGGTTCACCTCGATAAATTTATTTTTGTGGAAAATATGGATTTTTTTAAAAAACATTGCAATTTCCAATATTTTTCCTGTATGAAGAACTAAGGTTGCTATGGTCCATCCATAGGCTATGGAGAATGACAGTGACAGTTTTGTTGAATCATCCCATACTTGGACATGTCATATACAGCTTTCAAAAGCTATCAAATTGTTTTTTGTAAATTAATGTGTTAATTTTGAGGTGTCTTCTTACTTTTAAAAATGACTCCGACTGATATTGCCCTTTGTACTTTACTTCTTATGACGTTTAAAACACTTGCCACGTAATACTGTGACCGTCCATCCTGGATTAAATTAATAGCTCTGGCAACATCAGTCGGAGACATATCCATTTTATAAAGTAAGAAGACACCTCAAAATTTAAACATTAATTTGCAAAAAACAATTTGATAGCTTTTAAAAGCCGTGTATGACATGTCCAAGTATGGGATGATTCAACAAAACTGTCACTGTCATTCTCCATAGCCTATAGATGGACCATAGCAACCTTAGTTCTTCATACAGAAAAATATTGGAAGTTGCAATGTTTTTTAAAAAAATCCATATTTTCCACAAAAATAAATATATCGAGGTGAACCAAAAACAAAACTGTTAAGAATAGATGGGACTTGATAAATAAAACTTAATTTAGAACAATATACGGTTTTGCCACTCTACAGAGTGTCTTAAACTTATGGTAAAAAAACATCTTTTTGTTTAAACCTGTATATTATAAACGTACGTCTATTTTTTAGTATTTTTTTTAAATGTAAGCGATTGTCCATTAATTTATCTACAATATTCTTTAATATTCGTTTAAATCCGACATCAAATAAAAAAGTTATTTGCGATTGAAATTCATCGAAAATTTGTGTGGGCCGATTATTTTGCACGTGAGTGTATTTATAGAACACATAAAAAGTATTAAGTTCCTATAGGAATATATAATATATACACTAAAATTCTTTAATAAATATAACATAAAAAGTAGTTTTTCTTAATAAAGTCGTCCAACAATTGTTTTTGTTGCGGCAAAAAGATCATTTTTATAAAATTTATTTATCTACAAACGCTGCTTTTAGTAATGGCATTTTCATTAATTATAAAGTAAATTTACGTTATGTTTATACAATTTCCAGGTGCAGAAACACATTGATAGTTATTTAGTTAGATAGTCAGTTATTATTTGTCCAAAAAACAGTTCTATACCGTTTATTATTCATAGAAATTTTGTAAATTTTACAAATCCCTTTTCGTTTAAAATAAAACTTCTTCTATAATATTAATAAAATTTATGTAAATTTAAAAACAAATTAATTGTTAATTCAATAAACTATTTTCATTGTAACAATGTAACATTGTTACATTTTCAACCGGGGTAGTTTTTTTTTAATAATTGCAAGGCATTAAAACAAATTATTTATTATAACAATTAATATTATATGATGTACAAAATAAAAAAAATATGAACTCACTTTTTAAACAACAAGTCTGCTTCGTTTATAGAATAGATCTTAAATATTTCTTTTAGAAAACGTCGAAACTTTAATTTTCTTAGTGATCTTTTTGATATTTTTATTATGCTAGATTTTACCACATTTCACTCGCACAAATGAAATCACATCATTTAACAAGAGTTCAATACGATATCAATTGATTAAGGCTTAATATTTTATTGAGGCTGACAATTTTTTTTATTAATTACCTTTTGACATCAACAAGACTTAAAAATGATTTTAAGTCTTGACAAATTAAGGGTTGATCTTTTCTTAATTTTGACAGATTTTTGGTATAAAATCAACATTAGTTTTCCATGGCATATCTGACTTAAATTTCTTGCAATATTTTCTTCCAATATTCACTTTTTCACATTTTTTTAAATATTTACAATACTTTAAATACATTAATTAACATTTCAAAGCAAAATTACCAAAATCACGTGTAACAGAATGTAAAAATAACTTCAATTAAATTTGATTACATTCGACCGCTATCTCTTTATACAAAAACAGAAATGTGGTGGGATAATTAATTAGAGCCGGCCAAATACATATTTTGCGTATAACTCATCGGCATGAACATTTTCGTTACAATTGCATTAATTAATAAAATAGGTTTCAACTCGGCATTCAGTTGCGTGTTTATCTATTCGTTTAGATCTTTCTGACTCTAAATAAATGTATTTAAATATTTCATTTGCGGGTCGAATGTTTCTACCCACAACTTTTTATGTTCTCCAAGGCTCAATTAGCAATGTGGGTCAAAACTCAGTGCACTTTAATCCTATAATCGTAAAATATCCAGGCCTTAATAAAGATTGTCGTATTTTGCAAAAATTGTAAAACTTCGTAATGCCGGGTTTTATCGAGCATTGGAAAATTACGCTGATTTATATTTTTGACCCCCGAATTTATTGTGTGTGCAGAGATTATTAGGAATTAAATTTTTATTTTCGCGCTAGCATAAAAAAGAAAAATGTTTTCCGATGGATTACATTTTTATCAGGATGGTTTGTTGCTTATTAAACAACCATATTGCCTTTTTGTAATATATTTATATATCTATATTAGGGTGGGTCTAAAAAACTTTTAATTTTTTTTCTTTAGTTACCATGAAAATATCGTCCATATAACGAAAAAAATTCTAATAAAGTTTGATAAACAACTTTTTTATTTGATGTCGGATTTAAAGAAATATTAAAGAATATTGTTGATAAATTAATGGAGAATCACTTACATTTTAAAAAAATACTAAAAAATAGATGTACGTTAATAATAAACAGGTTTAAACAAAAAGAAGTTTTTTACCATTTATATATATATATATATATATATATATATATATATATATATATATTAGGGTGTGCCAAAAAAACTCGATATTTTTTTTTCTTGCTCTCCACCCAAAATATCGTAGAATATGTCCGAACAAATATCCTGTTAAAAGCGGAGCTCATAATTTCAATTTTAAGAGGTCCCTCATCGAATCTGAAGTTTTGCCGCTTAAATAACACAGAAAACTGACTTTTTTACCTTATTTATTCTTGCAACCTAGGAAGAATTTTTTTTTTCATAAAATCCATGACTAATTCTTACAAAGCATTAAATTTGGACGAAAAAATCTTATTAAGCCGAATTTCTATTTTCATTATTTGATTTTTTCCAGAGCTTTAAATTTAAAGTTAATAATACAAAAATGATGACTTTATACGCCTGTAACTTTTAGAATATTGACGATACAAAAAATTCGCCTAAAACTTTTATGTGGTCCATCAGACAAGCTAAAAAATTGCCATTTGACTTTTTGGTCTAACTTAATAGTTAGTTTACCTGAAAAAGGCAAAAAACGTAAAATTAGAAATTTAAAGCTCTGTAAAAAATCAAATAATGAAAATAGAAATTCCGCTTTTAACAGAATATTTCTTTGGACATATTCTACGATATTTTGGGTGGAGAGCAAGAAAAAAAAATATCGAGTTTTTTTGGCACACTCTAATATATATATATATATATATATATATATATAGGAGGCAGCTTTTAAAAAATACGTTTTATCTATTTAGATTTAAAAAAATTAGTATTTTTCGTTTTTTTCCTAATTAAAAATGATTTTTTTAATAGAAGCGAAAGCGACTAAAACTACCTGATTTTATATTTGTTCACAAGCCTAAAAGGTACAGTTTGTGCTTTATGATAATTGACATGTTAAAGCAATTATGGGGTATTACGGACATTGCTCAAAGCCAGCTAAATCGACGTTTAGTTTGGGACCACGAAACTTGCTAAATTATTCCGGAGCTATAGCAGGCTGTAAATTCGATGCAGAATCCATTTTCCAAACTATAATAATTTATCTAAGTGAACGACCAAATTATTGCTTTATTATCGACCTGTAAATTACAATGAAAGTCGGGTATATCTTGCAGGAAATGCCGATGCTGCTTCCAAAATATTTATGCACAGTGGGGAAGTAAACAGTTCTATATATAATAATTTGTAATGCAAATATGCATTACAAAGCACATGTTATTATACATTAAAATACATTTTATTTTTTTGCTTTTAATTTTAAATATTTTTACATTAGAAAAAACAGGTTTTCGTAACATATTAAAAATAATATATTTTTTTGAATTTGGTAAATATTAGTTAAATAAAAAATATATTATATAGACATGTATAACAAACATTAAAACTATAAAAAATTAACAGGAATAAGTGAAATAAAAATTTTTAAAAATATTAATATTTACCCTTAATAAATTTAATATTTAAGCAAGTACTTTTTAAATTAAATTTTATTTTTATTACTTTATTATTATGGCATAAACTATCAAAAGGTTTATCTGTTTTTTTTTTTAATTAATTGCTTATTTTAACCGAAAAACCATTGACAGAAATGGTATTTCTCAGATTTTATATTTAAAACATGTTCCCTATGCATAAAACGTAAAATTATTAAAAGTATATATACTTTTAATAATTTTACGTTTTATGCATAGGGAACATGTTTTAAATATAAAATCTGACTATAGTTCCAGTGTCGAGTGCTGACCGCTTGAAGATAATTGTTATTTATGTCATAAGGCTGAGAAGTCAGTCTTTTTTTGCTGAGCATAAAACATTTTTTCTAGTCCCACCTTTAAAACGCCCTTTATCGTACATGTTTCCATGACACTAAGTGACCTTTTAAATACACATTGACAAGTTGTGGCTTTACGGCGCTTTAGTTACGGGCTGAAGTTAGTTTTAAGTTAGTTGACAGTTGTCAAATGACATACAATCGTTAATAAATAAAGTGCCTTTCTTGTAAAATAATACTAAATGTGAAAATTATTTTATTATCTCAATACAAAAATATTAAATAGTTTCTCAACGCCAATATTTGAAAAGTTTATATGAACATTGTACTGACCTTTTAATTTCGCCGGCAGTAAACTATAACTTAAATTCGGGCACGGACTCTACTGTAAAGTCCTCATAAAACATTGTCTTTACTTTCACTGTGAAAAACTGTCAATTTTCAAGATACATTTCCATTTTTAACCTTTATAATTGTGTTTATAAAATGTAAAAATGTGACATTTGACAGTTTCCCCTGTTGTTTCATAGATGGCGCTCTATACAATTTTTTTATTTAAATCATTTTAAGATAATAATAAGTATTTGTCGTAGAAAAAGTATAGTATGCACCTCGTTTATAAACTTTTCTATACACTCATTAACTTAAGCACTCGCTCGCAAGCTCGCTCGTGCCTAAATTAAATTCGTGTATAAAATGGCGTTTATCAAACTTGATATATAATATACTATTTTCTACTTCCAAACTTTAATTCGTTTTCTACATGTACGATAATGAGATCCATTGTGATACAAATTTTACATTACGATACAGATTTTTAACCAATATAAATGCGATACACGGCAATATTCTGTCAATATCAACTATTGACTTGGACATCTGACAGATCAAATATTTATTAATTTTGACAAGTTACTGTTTACATAAAAACACTTTGAATTTAAAATTAGTCAACATGTGCGATAGTAATTGTAAAATTAAAAAAATATTAACCCCGCCAGAAATTTAAACAGGTCGCAAAAGCTATTAAGACACTCGCACTCATGAGCCGAAGGATCTAAAAAACTAATTTAATACAAGAATAATGGAAAACATTAACTCGTTAACTAACTAAAAATGAACACGGAAATTGCTAATTTAAATTGTAGCTTGATGACATTTAGTATATGACTTTGATTATTTAAGCCACGCAGCACTGTGCAGACTACATTCAACCATTATTTGAAGTTATGTGTCCCAAAATTGTCCGCTAATGCACCTAATGTAAAGCAGTCTGCTAAACAATTTAAAACAGGGTACCTGCACAGCTTACATTTGCATTTATCTGATAAATAACTTTGCAAATCAAATCTAAACTGAACTAACTAAATTTGATAAGTAAATTTTCATTTTCCATTAGGTAACAAATCTACTAACTTACTTTGAAAATTTAATTAAGCAATTATTAATTTTAAGGTTGTTTTGTATTTATCTAAATCTATTAAATCCTTATTTTAAAAGTAGTTTTTCGTTGGGAAAAACTGTGTGCTAAGTCTTTATTTCCTTGATTTCAGGTTATTCAGGATGTGTCAACGTACATTTCGAGAACAAAGACGGCGGTTTCTTCCTGAAACAGACGCCTCGTCCGTTTTTTCCCGGCCACGCCGGATTTATCCGGCGCGACAAACTCCGGGCTGCCGCTGTCGACTGATCGGTTTACTGTTTTCCAAAGCGCTCAACCGATTTCGGTTCGAGCCACCTATGGCCCCTTTAGCACCAAGCAAACTGTGCCGGCCAGATACGTGGTGCCTGATCCTCTTCCTCTTAATACGTCGGGTAAGAGAATAAAAATATTACACGGAGAGAAATGTATAGTAAATTTTATATAGTAAAAAAATATAGTTAAATTTACTTTAACAAATTTTTAGGGTAACAATATTCAGGGCTCCCACACATCCTAAAATTCATAAAATTCCTAAAATTTGGCTTAAATCTTAAAAACTCCTAAAATTGCCATCAATCTCCTAAAACTCCTAAAAATTAAATATAAGTAGGCCAACTTGACTGCGTTTAATTATACTAAAAAAAATTCTTTTTTAAAAAGTAATTTAAACAATATACAACAACCTACATTTTTCTTATAAAACAAAAAAATATACCATAAAACAAAATCCATGTAGTAACTTCTAGACTTCTACAAAATTTTAATTTTTAGCCATATTTCGTTAATTTTAGACAAAAATATACCGTGTTATATATCAAACAAAAGGATTTTTAATTTTCTTTTAAATAATAGCTAAAATAGTAAACAATCTAAAGAATGTTTTGCTGCATCATGCACTTTATTCTTTTTCTATTATGAGATTTTTTAGTAACAACATTACAATTATTGTTAGTTATTAACTAAACTGTTAAATTTTTTTTTCAAAATATAAATACAGGGTGTTATGTAATTAATGTTATATATTAAAATGGGTTGTTCCTTAGGGTCCATAAAGAAGCACCTGAAACTTTTTTTTCTAAATTCCAAAGTCTAAAAATAATTTATAATAACCTTTATCCTACCAAAAAGTACGCCACTGATCGACTAGGAACTTTAGGTTAATCTGGTGGATTTATTATGTTATGGTTGGTAACCAGTGTTTCCAAAATCTCTTAAAAAAGTTGACAAACATTGTTTAAATTTAGCTTAATTACAAAAATGACAAAATTAACAATCCAAATTGTCAATTTGGCGTTTTTATTAATTGTTGGTTATTTCATTTTTGTACTGAAGGTAAATTCAAACAAAATCTGCCAACTTTTATGACAGAATCTAGTGCATTCCTTTTAAATTTTAGGTTATGTTTTCAAATTGTAAATATCTTAGTGCTTTTGGATTTATTTACACAAATTAAATGTTTAAAGTTTAACCTGTGAACTGGTCCCAATTTCATCTGAGTAAACAGAGAAAAAAACTGATGAAAAAATTAATTTTGTGCTTATGGATTTCAAATTTCAAAGGTACTAAATTTTCTAATCATTGCTTAAGCTAATAGCTGGATCAGTAAATAAATACAGAAGGGTATTAGAGCTTTAAGGGCATAAAACTTTTGTATTTATTGAGTTTTTATTTATTTTTTGCAAGAAAAATTTTTAGTAACAATTTTTTACATCTGGCAACGCATAGCTACTTTGTTGGTTGGTATCTATGTACTCACAAAATACAGGTGTGCAGAGATAAACAAAGTGTGTAACCAGTGGCGTATCACAAAAAATATAAAAAACTTCTAATGCATATTTTTTCTCTATTTTTGGAAAAATGTTTTTTTAAATATTTTTCCTTTATTCCTTATGTCAAAAGGTATTCAGTATTTTAATATATAACATTAATTACATAACACCCTGTATAGAAAATTTTAGATAGTAAAAAAAAATAGTAAAATTTACTTTAACAAATTTTTAGGGTAACAATATTATATATTCGTCAATACAATATTAAGATTGTAAAACAAAATACTATTTTTTATTATACAATTTTAGTAAAGATTACAACAGCAATATAACTAAATCATAAATGTATAATATATATTTTAATTTTTAATATTTTCGTATAGTCAATTGATTTTACTATCTACAAATAGTAATATTTACTATATGATTTAATCAAATGTAAGGTGTACAATGTACATCTAATATTATAATATATTACACATTAATAAAAAATATAGTAAAAATAAAGATACTTTTATGTTTAAGGGAAATAAACAATATATTTAAATATAATATACAATATAGTAACTCATGACATTTTAAACATTAATTTTTCTTAGTTTCTTCAATAAACTTTCTTGACCCATTACTGGTAATACTTATAAGAAAGAATTGAACCTACTTAGTTGCATAGTATGTACCGATTGCGGCAAAGGCCACGTCGCGACGCGTCGTTAGTCGGTTTGGATCACGTGATGTTCTTACATCTCGCCTCTGTTGGCTAAGCTCAGCTATTTCTTTGTTTTGGGTGTGTTCCACTACTACAAGTTGCTCGACAGTGTCGTGTCGACACTGATGATACCCAATATAGGTCAAAACACCTCTCTGTCGGTATTTGAAGTTGATGGAACGCACTCAAAACAAAAAACTTTGGCGAGGTGTAGGTTCAATTTTTTCTCGTAACATTTTTGTATATTAAAAAGTACAATAAATATGTTACAATTTTTAATTGTTAACATATAAAAATATTCGATATTAAAATATTTTATATTTAAAATGGCCACATAATATTTTAAAATTTACTATACTTATTAGTAATGGAAAAAATCTAATTATATTAAGAATAAAAAAAAATTGATTGAGAATAATAATATTTCACCTTAAGGTTTAACATACATGGATATTTAAAACTTACTAAATATGCATAGTATCTGGCAATATACAAGATAGTTGTCCCAAATAGTAATATAAATTATAGTAAAGGGTATTATAATTATGGTAATCAGCATTATACTTTTCTCTCCGTGTATATTTAAATCTGGGTCTGACTCTTTTTTCTAAAGGACCAGCCATCGATCTACAGGACCAAGCCACTCATCATCTGGACATGTCGGCTCATATAGTTAGAGATGAAGTACCGAGGGATTCCCCAGTCCTCAGGGTTCTTTTTCATACAGGAACTGACCCCGGTGGTCGTAGACAGATGCTGTTGGCTAGGCACCACCAAAGAGTTTGCATTGTTTTGCATGCCACCATGGGCACCACTAGGTCTTTGCATGCCGCGTGCAGCCCTGATGGGGAGGATGGAGTCTGTCTTGCACAGGTGAATGAATCAAATCATATAAAAAATATACATGTTGTTCAAAATACCTAATATAATAATAAAATAAGACAAAAACATCGATTTTTTTACAAGTGACACTTTTTCTTGAAAATGCGATAGCTTGGCCAAAAATGTTTCGATCTTTAATTTTTTTTTTAAATTGGAGGTAAATGTTTACTACATACAAAAAAATATAAAAAATCTTTTTAAATTGTTTTTTTCTAAAAGAGGCAAAAAATTCGTCGTTTCGGAATTATTATTTTTTTAATGAAAATGCCATTTTCTAGTAAATTCGTGGTTCATCGCAAAAAATTTGGTATTTTATCTAGGGTCATGAAACTGGGGTGACCTTTATAAAGTGTAATTTAGATTTTTTTGACATATTTAACATATTTTTGTCACTTCCGATTTCACCGGAAATGCTCTTAAATAAGTAAATTAAATTATTAAAGATTTTAGAGTAAAATGTAAATTCTTAATATTTTTGCATGTGTTGCTTTCAAAAGGTGTTAAATAAGTTAATTTTGGTTAAAATAATAAAAAGTAAGTATTACATACTTAAAAGTAAAGTAAATAAACTTATAAAAACACGATTTCGAAGAAATTTAGAATACAAACAATTCCAGAAAATTTGTTTAAAAATAACAAATTTCGTTTTTTATTTATTTTCAAAAGATTTTCTATAATGGCCACACTATGGGGCGGTTAGATTTTTTATAATATTTGAATGATTCTATTTAGTAGTTTTAAAACCAAAAAATGTAGAGCAATTGCTTACACCCATTTGATTTTAACCACCTCAATTTTTATTTTATTTTATAAAAAGTTTTAGCGTATGTTTTTATAGTTGAATAAAATGTTAATATTCACTTACCAGCAAAACTAACGAACTGTAAAATCTAATACTTTTTTAAACACAAAGGTTTTAAAGCCTTCTTAATTTGTTTACAAACTTTCAAATTTAATTAAGAGTTTGAAAGCGATATTTTAAAAAAATGCATTAATATTTGGTATCAAATTTAAACAAAGTGGATTTCTTTATGACCAACGAACCACCCTCTTTAAAAAAAATAGTTTTAGCATAAAGTATGGTTTTTCAATTTTTGAAATCTTCTAAAAAACCAGCATTGCAAAAAAGTCTAAAATACTATTTTTTTTTCAATACTACTTAGCCCAACATGAAGCAGAAAAGCTAATTCAAGGCACTCTGGATATAGAAATAAATTTTAATCAAAAAATTATTTGACCTGTCCAAAATTGACAAATGATATATGTATTCCGGTGAAACCGGAAGTGATAAAAATACAGGGTGTTATGTAATTAATGTTATATATTAAAATACTAAATACCTTTTGACATAAGGAATAAAGGAAAAATATTTAAAAAAATATTTTTCCAAAGATAAAGAAAAAATATGCATTAGAAGTTTTTTATATTTTTTGTGATACGCCACTGGTTACACACTTGATTTATCTCTGCACACTTGTATTCTGTGAGTACATAGATACCAACCAACAAAGTAGCTACGCGTTGCCAGGTGTAAAAAATTGTTACTAAACATTTTTTTTGCAAAAAATAAATAAAAACTCTAATAGCCTTCTGTATTTATTTACTCATCCAGCTATTAGCTTTAGCAATGATTAGAAAATTTAGTACCTATTTTAAAAAATCCATAACCACAAAATTAATTTTTTCATCAGTTTTTTTCTTTCTGTTTACTCAGATGAAATTGGGACCAGTTTACAGGTTAAACATTAAACATTTAATTTGTGTAAATAAATCCAAAAGCACTTCCCTTAGTTAAGATATTTACAATTTGAAAACATAACCTAAAATTTGAAAGAAATGCACTAGATTGTCATAAAAGTTGGCAGATTTTGTTTGAGTTTACCTTCAGTACAAAAATAACATAACCAACAATTAATAAAAACGCCAAATTGACAATTTGCATTGTTAATTTTGTCATTTTTGTAATTAAGTCAAATTTAAACAATGTTTGTCAACTTTTTTGAGAGATTTTGGAAACACTGTTGTTACCAACCATAACATAATAAATCCACCAGATTAGCCTAAAGTTCCTAGTCGATCAGTGGCGTACTTTTTGGTAGGATAAAGGTTATTATACATTATTTTTAGACTTTGGAATTTAGAAAAAAAAAGTTTCAGGTGCTTCTTTATGGACCCTAAGGAACAACCCATTTTAATATATAACATTAATTACATAACACCCTGTATGTTAAATATGTCAAAAAGTTCCAAATTACACTTTATAAAGGTCACCCCAGTTTTATGACCCTAGATAAAATACCAAATTTTGACGATGAACCACGAATTTACTAGAAAATGGTATTTTCATTAAAAAAAATAATTTCGAAACGACGGATTTAGCTCGGGAATTTTTGGTGAAAGTTGTTCATATTATTAACGAAAGTTAAGTTGTTCATATTTGTTGGAATATTGTGCAACAACAATAGTCAACGTTTATAAAATAGGAAATAAACCACATGGGAAGCGAGTGAAAATTGTATGGCATTCGCACCCTTGACTTTAAAATATACTACGAGGCAGAGTCAGTCCGAAACCACCCTCAGCGAAATATAGTCGTCACAGATGTTATTTGTATTTATCTCTAAAAGTTATTTGTTACCTACTTATCAATAAAGTGTACCTACTTAGTTATCTCGTTCTTAAATACAATTGTACTTTTTATTGACCATAATTGAAAATAATTTGAAGTAAAAAAAAATGTGGCAATGTCAAAATTTTGACCCCAATATTCTTTTGCCTCTTTTAGAAATAAACAATTTAAAAAAATATTGATTGAATTCACTAAATTTTTATATTTTTTTATGTAGTAAACATTTACCTACAATTTAAAATTTTAACGATGGAAACATTTTTGGCCAAGTTATCGCCATTTTAAGAAAAAATCATCATTCAGAGAAGAATCGATGTTTTTGTCCATTTTTGCTTGTTCGATTTGAAATGGAAAGGCCCTATAGAGTTTAAAAATGTTCTCTTTTCTTATAGGTGACAATCCCGAGTGACTGGTGGCCCCCACTACCATCCCCTGAAAAGGACGGCCGCCCCGGAAAAGTCCCGAAATCCCCCCAAAAGATAGTCCAAGTCGCCTACTCCGTTCTGGAACCTTGGCCGGATGAGGGAGAAGGTTGCCACCCTAAAATGCAGGTGCAACCCTCGGTTACCCTGGGTAACGTGATTTTGGTGCCGGCTAAAGGTGCTTACAAAGAGTTGAAATTAACCGATGCCATCACGATGTTGGTGCCGCACCCACCTCTATTTCCGATGTCCAGGATGCATATACCGGTGTTTATTGATAGGCAGAGGGCCAAACTGTTGACTGCTATCGTCATAAGGTAAGTCCATTTTTTATTTACGTCATTGTTGCCAAGGATTTCCCGAGTGTTTTTATAATTAACAAAACTAAGATTTTTTAAATAGCCCAGGCGGGCTTAAGCACAATTCCGCGCGCGAATTAACCCGTTTCGTCCGAGGTTTCGTCAAGGTAATAAACTTACTATTTTTAGTTCTGCACAATTTTATTTTAGTCAGACACTCTCATATTTATAGCAAAATTTCTTCTCTATCTATCAATAAGTTATTCCGCCCTCGATTTTGCTATTTAAAATGCAAATGCTTCAAAACTTTATATAATGTAGTTTATTTAAAATATGTATGACAACATGTAATCTTCATTTACTTCCTTTAATACTTTAATACTTTATGGACTTTGGTATTTTATTTTGGAAAAAAAATGTATGCAATTTTCTTCTAATCGAATGCTGATAAGCATCATCCAATGACTATAAATATAATTCGTTTTGTGTATTTCATTGGATTTTGCTTAAAGAAACTACCATTTATTTTGTACTCCCTTATTACTTCAAAGACTGAAAAACTTTAACTTTGCTCTCGACTTTTAAAGCAAGATAATTGATACTCATCGCCTAGTTCTCCTCGTTTTCTGTTTTATAAACATTTAAGGACACTTCTTTCATCTCCTTAATTAAATGTTTTATTTTTCCGTTTCTTAGCCGAACTCTAAAACAACAGTAAGAACAAAATCAATATCAACAAAATCGATTTAATAATAAAATATTTTTACTAACTAAATTACAATAATGTTTGCATTATAATTATAATTCGGTACTATAAAAATGTTTGGTAGATTAAATTTATACACCTTTACCTATTATGATTCGTATTTTTACCCATAAACACAAGTTGTGGTTATCATAATGAAAACTTAAAAATATGCATTAATGTATTGCAAAAAGAAACTCAAATATGCGTTTTTATTAAAAAACGTTTAACTCTATAAAAATCCGAAACCTAATAATAACAAGAAAAAATCCAAATAAACGCAGCGAAATCAAGTAAGCAACCAAAATACCTCAATGCGGCTCTGGAGAGAATCTCAGCAAAAGTCAAGGACCGCGCTGGCCACCTTAAAATGTCTCGTTTTTATTGGAAAGACTGTAGTGGCCAGAATATCTGGCTCCTACGCAAGGAGTTTTTCCTTTTAAAAATTCTCTATTTTGGAAAAAAATGTCTATATTGTCAAATTAACTTAATACGATGTGGCACAAATTTTTTAATTTCTTTCTACCTCAAATATACTTAAAAAATAAATTGTCAAATTAACTTAATGCAATGTGACTAAACAATATTGTTCTACTATAAATAATCACAAACTCTATTTTGTTTGAATAAAATGGCCAAAAATGTTCTAAAAATGTCCTTAAAACAATTTTAGATGACCTAAATTGTATAAGAAGGTCCTAAGACCTTCTAAATTTTGTTAATAAAAAGTACTAAACCATCTTAAAAAGAATTGTTAAATGCGTCTAAAATAACTATCAAAAAAATGTCCTAAAATTATCCAAAATGACCTAAACTGTATTAAAATTGTCCAAAATGACCTAAAGCTGTCTAAAAATGTCCTAAACCATGACTTGCATTACTATTTTCTGAGTACATAAAACTACAAATGTAGTGCAGAATAATTATATAAAAAATACAATTTTTTTTACTCTAGTTCAATTGTATAAAAAATTCCATCCCACAAAATAAAGCATTTTCTTCTTCTAAAATTTCGTATTGGATTCGTGAAATTTATGAGGAAATTACAACAAAAAAATATTTATAGGGCTATTAACTAAACTACTATCGACTTAAACTAACAATGTCCTTAAAACCAATTTAGATTACCTAAATTGTATAAGAAGGTCCTAAAACCTGCTAAATTTTGTTAATAAAAAGTACTAAACCATCTTGAAAAGAATTGTTAAATGCGTCTAACTATCAAGAAAATGTCCTAAAATTATCTAAAATGACCTAAACTGTATTAAAATTTTCCAAAATAAACTAAAGCTGTGTAAAAATGTCCTAAACCATGACTTGCATTACTATTTTCTGACTACATAAAACTACAAATTTAGTACTCCAGTGCTGTATAATTATAGAAAAAAAAATAAAAAAAATTTTTACTCCAGTTTAATTGTATAAAAAATTACATCCCTCAAAATAAAGCATTTTCTTTTTCTAGAATTTCGTATTGCATTCGTGAAATTTATGAGGAAATTACAACCAAAAATAGTTTTAGGGCTATTAACTAAACTACTATCGACTTAAACTAACAACGTAGAGCGCAATAATCATTAATAATGCATGTAAAATAAGAAAAACAACAACGACAACGAGGCATATTGTTGGGCGCAGAGAGGCATTAGTATACGCGCGAGGATCCATTGTACAGTGCCGGTAGAAACATTAATTACAAACTTTATTTACGGGAGCAAGATCTGTTTGGAATTTCTGCGAACCATATAAATCCACGTCGCGTCGGAAGACATTGTCTTCAGAATGCCGACCCATTTTCCGATGAAATTAGATTTACATACAGATCAAGTTTTAGCTAAATCACTTCTGAAATACACTCAAACTTTACACTCTACGACGGGTTTTTACGATTTTCTACGAGTTTTTATCATTTTATGCATTTTAGTTTTAATAGGAATTCGTCAAAATGGCACCTTAAGTTTAATTTCATACCATTACCACATGTTGCGTGTTATGTATACTTACATTGAGGGTAAAGTAGACAGTTATCGGACACTTTATAGTTATTGGACAATTAATATTAATACTGTAAAAACAAGAGTTCTATAAATAGTTATCTTAATGTCAAGTCATTAGATGATGCTGTATACAATTATAAATATCTCAGTCGGTAATAATATAGAACTACTTTATTTTGTGCCCAATATAGGACAAAAAGTTCGCACGTTACTTTGGTGGTAAGATTTTTGTTTTTTTGTTAAGAGCAGGGATGTTTTTAAATTACAATAAAAAATATTTGTGTGCTCCTCATGGTTTAAACATTGTCACTTTAATGCGTTTTAATTTTAATTCTGAAAACAAACAGTAAAATGGCCAGTGTCCAATTACTGGTTGGTAAAAAATCTAAATTTCTATTATTAGACATATGTCCAATATCATACTCTATTTGTATCCCAGACATTTACCAGCCAATTCTTATGTAAAATTGTCCGAAAAGACCGTCAAAAACTATATAGTCAATTCCATATTATATGTAAAATTGATTATATTTCAAAAACTGTTCTACTTTTATAACTTTTGATGAGATTTTCGGATTCAGCGAATAATATTTCATAGGAATTGATTGCTAAATGTCCTGGATACAAATTGCTGTTGACGAGAATTATTAGTGGATGCTTTTTCGCTATGACATTTTTAGAGAGTAAGTAATATAGTGATTTCTTCGTCACAGAACATCTTGCAAAATAACAATAAACTAATGGCAACAAAATTAATAAATTCAGAACTTTTTACATACTACCCAAAACAATATTAGATATATATATATATATATATAAATCATCTTAAACATTATAAATGCTTCAGAAACTAGAGATACCACATTTAATGTGACCAAGGAATTATTAGTTACCTTAAGAATCCAGGAAAGGGATGAGGAATACGAGAAAGAAATATATAAATTATATGATATTTACAAAAACGAAATAAAAAAAATTACCTAAAACAGCAATTTATCTTTAAAAAAATATTTAACAATTTATGTTATTTGATATAAAGTTCTTATGTTTGTATAAAAATTGTATGTCCAATAACTATGGTCCATGTGTCCAATTACTATACAAAATGTCCAATTATTATACTTTTTTGCATGTTTCTATAAAACTAATATAAAAAATTCAAATATTCTCATTTTTAAGTTAACGTAAATAAAGTTTAAACAAACAAATTATCCTTTTTATATATTTATAAGAAAAAAACTAAAATCTTTAAAACAACAGCATATATAAATTTGAAATAAATAATATTCCCAAAGTGTCCAATAACTATGTGGTTTACCCTAAATCTCTTGCAAAAAATGGAGGTAGTCGATTTTATTTTATTTAAAATTAATAATGATTACTGTGCTTTACTTTGTGTAGGAGTTAAAAATAGTATTGGTCGATACAACTAAACTATTTTTAGAACTAAAACCCCTAAATTTTACGAAACTAATTATTATACCAAAAAAAAACCTAATACCATTTACTTTTACTTTTTCTAATATTTCATTTAAAATGATTTATTTTCTATTTAAAGGTTTAAGTAGAATTACACGACTGTTAAAAACAGAATATCCATGTTTGCTGAACACCATTCTTAAAAAGTTGTTTAGTTTTTATTTGCATATAAAGCTCTGTTTGTTATAGAAACAGAGGTAAGCTTCTTAAATACATTAAAAGCATAAAAGAAGGTTTACTCTTTAAAGTTAACAGTTTAAGGAAAGTATTTTACCTCCAATCATATAAAAACACTTTTATACTCTTTTAGCTAACGAACTTGTTTAAAATATAACGAAAAACCTATTTTATTACTTGTTCCAATTTTGGATATATCAGTTTCCATAAAAGTTTCATTGAGCCCGGGACTTTAATTTAAACTTTTATGTGTAATACTTTTGGTTTATAGCACGACAACTAAACCTGCAAATGTTAAATTAAGATTTATTAGGTAAATAATTTAAAATACACATGATATTAAAAAAGATAATAAATAAAACTTTTAGTGATTTTTTTAAAGTAAATAAACAATATGCTGTTAAAGACCGTATTTTTGCTAGTATACCCTGACAATTTTGTACAAATCAAACGAACAGTAACGAAGATACCGCGCTTCAAAGTCGGTAAAAATAACCCCTCTTTGGTTATTTTCCTGAAAAGTGGTCATTTTTGACAACTTTTGTATTTTCGTTACTGTTCGTTTTATTTATACAAAATTTTCAGAGTATACTAACAAAAATACGGTCTTTAACATCATATTTTTTATTTACTTAAAAAAAAATTCCTAAAAGTTATTTTTCAAAAGTTTTTTATTATTAAATATAAGGGCTTTAAAAATATTTTCTCGAAATACCCTCAAACACGTAAACTGAGATATAAGTTAAAGTATTTTTACACAAATTTTCATAAATATTGGTAAAGGCGTTTTAGGGTTTTTTTACCTATTATGCGTTAATTTTGACGGGCAGTGTAGTATATTATGTATCAAGTTTTATAAACGCTATTTTAGTTACGAGTTTTATTAGGCACGAGCGAGTTTTTAATAAAATAATTGCCTAGAATAGTTTAAAAAGGATTTGCATACTATACTTTTTCTACTAAAATATTGTTAGGTATAAAAAACGTATTACTAAATAATTTAAATATTTGTATAGAGCGACATCTATAAAAAAATAGAGTAACCTGTGAATCTGTTTATCAAGTTTGATAAACGCCATTTTATTTAATGAGTGTATAGAAAAGTTTATAAACGAGGTGCATGCTATACTTTTTCTACGACAAATACTTATTATTATCTTAAAATGATTTAAATCAAAAATTTGTATAGAGCGCCATCTATGTAACAATAGGGGAATCTGTGTGTCACCGTCAAATGTCAAATTTTTACATTTTATAAACACAATTATAAAGGTTATAAATCGAAATGTATTTCTTGAAAATTGACAGTTTTTCACAGTGAAAGTAAAGAAAATGTTTTATGAGCACTTTACAGTGGAGTCCGTGCCCGAATTTAAGTTATAGTTTACTGCCGGCGAAATTAAAAGGTCAGTACAATGTTCATATAAACTTTTCAAATATTGGCGTTGAGAAACTATTTAATACTTTTGTATTTTTGTATTGAGATAATAAAATAATTTTCACATTTAGTATTATTTTACAAGAAAGGCACTTTGTTTTAACGATTGTATGACATTTGACAACTGTCAACTATCTTAAAACTTCAGCCCGTGACTAAAACGCCGTAAAGCCACAACTTGTCAATGTGTATTTAAAAGGTCACTGTCATGGAAACATGTACGATAATGGTCGTTTTAAAGGTGGGAGTAGAAAAAATATTTTATACGGTTTCGAGGATTCTTGCATTAAAGATATTGCTTAAGATATCGGCAATGTTTCTGGAAATGTCATGGTATTTCGGAAATATTATTTCCCATATAAAGCCGCTTTTGTAAATAAACCTACCTTGTGCAAACTAAGAGAGTTCTGTTTATTTTACACTCCAGAGATTCATTGAAAATGCATGTATATCGTCTTTATGATGAAGTACATTGAGAAAACGTCGTTATTTCGAAGTTTCTGAATGGGTAATATACAAAGGAAGACATTATGCCTGCAGTTGCTTTGTATGTTTGAATTGTACCAATACGTATTGTACATAAATAAATATTATTACTTCAACAAATGAAATTATGAAGTTGTACAATGTACGACTCTATAGTTATGCGGAGGTGTGATAAAAGAAAAATAGTTCCTTTGATCGAAATCTTTTTAGAACGTGAACAAATAAAAATGTGTTTGTTCGTGTAAGATAAAAGTTTGAGCGAGCTTTTACTAAAAATAGTTATAATAAATATTTAATTTGAGTAATTTAGGCAAGTTTAAAATCACGCAAACAATACATTATTTAACCACAGCAAAGTTATTTTTGTTTATCTTCTTGTGGTGATTATAATCAAGAATTTGCAGTAGAGAAAATTGCGGTTAAAAGAAAATCAACTTTTTTCCCACTCCTAACTTTTAAACGCCTATTATTGAAAATGTTTCCATTACACTAAAGAATCCTATAAATATACATTGTCAAGCTGTGGCTTTATGACTTTAGTCACGGGCTGAAGTATGCTTTAAGTTAGTTGGCAGTTGGCAAATGTCATACAATCGTCAAAATAAAGTGCCCTTTCTGTGAAATATTACTAAAATAATTATTTTATTATCTTACTACAAAAATACAAAATTATCAAATAGTTTCTTGACGTGAATCTTGAATCGTGAGAATGTGCACGTTTATACTGACTTTTGATTTTGCCGGCAGTAAACTAGTTTTTGGCGATATAGCATTAAAATTTTCGGGTGGAGTACCCATTAAAAATCCTCTTCACTTTTACTGTGAAAGACACTGCCTTTTTTAAAGCGTAAAACAAATTCCAATTTTGTTGTATAGATGACATTAGATGTCGCTTTATACAAATATTCAAATTAGTTACTAATAAATTACACAGGCTTACAGCTAGTTTGGCGCCGGGGTATTTCGAACTGATTTTATATAATTTTAATGCCCTGAATTTAAATATGGCATTGGTTTTTGCCTATCAGCTCAAATTTTTTAATTATTTCAAATTTAGTGAAACACATTTAAGTTAAATCCATATATCAAATTAAATGAAATGTTTATTATTATATTATACAAATACAGGGTGTATAATAAACGTGCAATACTTTAACAGCAGATTCTACGTACAAAATACGAAAAAAATTCTTATAAACAAGAGAAGTCCCTGAATATTTAATATCTTTAAAACCGTTCAAGATAGAAACGATGTAATAGACAATCTCAAATTTTTGCTAAGGGGTGGATCAGATAGATAGAGAGTACCTAAGCCTAACTAAGGTTTACACACAAAAAAAAGGTCCTCCTATTAAGCTTCGATAAAATTTACCTTTTCGCTTAAAATCGATTTAAAATTACCTTACATATGGCATACAAATTCATAATAAAATCACAACTAGAGAAAAAGATTTAGATTGGGCCATGGAACACGACTACTATGTTTATGAAAATTATTTAACGCAGGTGACATTTTATGCAATGTAAGTTTGATCAATTCTCAAAAATTTATTTTTCTATCTTGAACAGTTTGGAGATATTAAATAAAAACAATAAAACGCTTGTTCTTAGCACTTTTAGGCTAACAAGCGCCTCTGTAAGAAACACAACATTAAAACGCTTATTAATCTGTATTAGGGCCACCAATTTTCCGAATGTCTCAAGTTAAAACTAACCTAAAAACTAAAACACTGACAAGACAGTGACAATTTCAACCATATTATTAAGGTCATTTTACACTACGATTTTATAAAGAATTTCTAATATTAAGCTGCACATTATAGTTCTCCCACCTCTAATCATTCTGCTAAAACACGCCTGTGATTGCCTACTTTATTTTATTAATATCTAATTAATGGTGCGTCTGATAAAAAATCGGCAAAGACTTTTCTGCTTAAAAAAAGTAGAGCTGGATCAGCGACAACTAGAACAGTTTTTTGTTGGCCTTCGTTATTGTATAATAATAATTGTATAATATGCAACTCATTTACAAACTTTTCTTAACACTAATTTTATTAAACACGCGCTCTCTCGTGCCTTATTAAAGTTCGTGACTATAGTCACGAACTATAGTCACTTATAAGTGCTACTGAAACTTGATACTTAATATACTAGAAATACACCATTAATAATTATTATAAATTGAGAGTATAATTATAATGTAAATTTTATAGTTAATATAAAACAATAATATTGATATCAGAAAGGTTATAACCTTCTTTTGTGTGGTTAACCGATTCAGACCACACATACTGGTTGTGGGATGTAGTCAAACCTATAAATATTTATACTCAATAAACTTATTTTTATCTCCATAAAAACATTTTTATTTATAGTTATAATATTATAAATAAAAAACCTTTCGCGATAATCAAACTTTCGCTCGACGATGGTTTTTATTTAACCCCAAGGACTAATGCCATTATTGATTGGACCCCAGAACGTAAAATCAGAAAGTGCACAAAAGAGAAAAAAAGTATCACGTTCAGTGTTGCCGGTTATTGGTTATTCCGGAATAAATCCAGCATTGGGCGCCCGAAATCGCTGGTAAAATATGTCCTTTGTCGCTTATTGGATTTTCTGATTTAGTAATGAACGTAATGTATTAAAGAAATGAGAGTTTTTGCTAAAATAGTCGTTTTCGATGCATTTGCTCATTCAAAAATGTATTTTATGGTTTTATTCGGGTAACATATCTCAGCAATAAAGAAGGGAAATTTATTACCTACGAACAAGTAGTAATTTTTTGGAGAAATGTCAAGAGCTAGAAAAAGTTTCCGTATTAAATAACAGTCTAGACTTTTGCTATTAAATAAATTAATACGTAATAAAATTACAGGGGAAAATACTAAAGTTTGTTATAATTAAAAAGTGTATTTCTAATCCATATTTTTTACCCTAAAACTTGGTTTATTTCTAAAGAAGTGGTTTAGTACTACGCAATGATTATTTGGGAAAACATAACGAAACCATCACTTTGTAATTAAGCGTGATTTTATTAAAAAGTAGTATAACTAAGACAACACATTTAGGACTTACCCTCGTATCATGTTTTTAGACAAGAGATTTTATGATCTGTGTATAGCGATCCTCGTAAGTAAAAAGTAAATATGAATAAACTTGGTCTTTTTAAAACGCCATATTAAAATGCATGACGTACCTATATCTATCGCATTCTCGGAAAAGTAATAAACGTCACTTTAAACAGTCTTCCATTTATAAAATTCTATCTATCCTTCTAGAAAAAAAATAGACGTAATAAACACTTCTACACGAACGGTCGCTTTTTGCGAGGTAAAAGCATTTTTCACGAGATAATAAATGCAATGGAAAATATTGTTCTGTTTTCTTTGCGTGGGAAGAACAATTGGATTCCATCTTTATTTTTTTGTATTGGGTGTTCAGTGGCTAGAGCCGAAGGGACAAAATTTATGCTTATCTATAGGCATTATGGTTTTGTTATAAAATTTTAAATATAAATTAAACCATTATCAAAAGATAAATGTAATGTTTGAATTAAAAAGAAATGGGTATAGCACTAGAAGGTATATGATAACAAATTTTTTAATTGAAAAAACTACAATTTTTTTAATGTGACGGTCAGGGCAAAAAGTCCCGAGGCTCATAAAATGGTCTTTTTAGTTTTTTCAATTAAAAAATAAAATTTGTTATCATATACCTTTTAATCCTTTTAAATAATACAACAATTATTGAAATCTCGAATATCTCGGAAATGGTTTATTTTATCGAAGTTTGACAGGTACACCTTTTTAATGGTAGCCGAACTGTGTAATTTAAAAAATGCATCAAATTTTATAAAAACCTAAACTCAAAGTTTGTATGGGACAATAAGCTTAGAGCAACCCCCGTTTCTACGACACTGTGTTCACTTAAACAATTATAATTATGTGTGAATATGTGTTTTCGTAGTAAGTGACTGTTCGCAAAATATCACCTTTCCAAGACTACCATAGTAGAGGTTATATTGAAAAAACTGATATGATAAGTAACACTTTATCACCCTGTATCTTGGAAACATAAGTAGTTAGGAAAAATATTTATTTGGGTTTTCGTCTTATTTTGACTTGCTCAATATTTTCCTAAATTTATGCCAATAAGTTTAGGGACACCTTGTATAGAAAAATAGATAAATGTATCTTAACATTTTTTATAAATATCATTTTTCATTAATAACATTAAAACCAAAACTTTGGTGACTAAACACACGAGTGAAATGAGCGTTTTTTATATTTTTCGATTCTTTCTATGTTTCTATTGAAAAAGCATAATTTGCTTTAATAAAACTCAGCCCCACATTCAAAGTTTAATTTCTTATGAAAGTTGCAAGTTGTAGACCGTTCAAAAAGTATATACATTTTTTTAGGAAATTTAAAATTTTGGAAAAAATTATTTTGATTTATTCTTCTTATTTTAAATTTTCATGACTTAATTTTGCTTATCTCAATCGAATTATAACGTGTTTTGTGGAAAACAAAATTTCCTACAAAAAATGTATTTACAGTCACAAGTTTTTGATAACATTTTAAATTATTATTTTACTGCTAAATTATTTTTTTTTGCAAAAAAGGGGCCAAAAGTCCAAAATAATAATAAAAGTTTGAAAAAAACACCTAAAACCACATGTGAATCCCTCTGTATTAAGTTAGTTTTCATTAAAAAGAGAAAATTAAAAAAATATTAAAATATTAAAAATATGGCCCGCCCCTGTGCTTATTGCTTTCTATTTTGGCATTTACAGTAATCCCTTAGGGCCGGTTTTTCAATTAGGGTTTAAACCTTAGTTCAGGGGAACTTAGATCAGTTAATGAACTCAGTTCTCAGTCAAATGAGTTTTTCAATGTCGACTCAACAGCAGTTCTGTTGAACTTAGATCAGCGGTGTCAACTTTAAGTTGGTACAACGGAATTTAGTATACGCCTACATTAATAGTAGTTAAAACTGTCATTTTGACAAATGGATTTTGTGTTTACTTTTGGAGTTTTGTTTATCTGTGCTGTTTTAAAAAGTTCTAATCTGTGCGAAAGGTTTCTTTAAAACAATTTACCATTGTTAAAGAACAATAATTATTATTTATTATGGATAAAAATCGTGCTGCCTCTTTTAAGGAGGAATTATTTGTATGTATTTCCGTTTATAGTATAAAATGAATTTGTCGTTTTTTGTTACATGTGATGAATTTTACTAAAATCTATTACCTATTCAGTAATTATTTTTATAACTAACCTATTGGTCGGATTTGCAATAACTGGTCTAATTAAATCCACTATCCTACGTACAAAAGGTTTGGAAAACCGAAATCTGGCAAAAAAATCATCATTATTCCACCTTTCAAAATGATTCGGTCTTACCCGTGGCCTGTGCACACGAAGTTGAATATTATTTAGGAATTCGCCAATTTCCTCATCATACTCAGTAACTACCTCAAACATATCCATTGGTTTATTATAACAGCAGATCACAAAACAAGAAATAAACAACGTAATACACAATAAAGCAGAGAAAAATTAATTTATGTCAAGTTGAACTTCGTTTAAACGGCCAACAGTGACGGTTCATCTTTTGATTTAGTTTAAACCAAATTCAAGCTTGAACTTTGATTGAAAAACGGCATATTTTGTTTGAACCAAGTTCAAATGCTGAACCAAGTTTAAACTATGATTGAAAAACTGGCCCTTAGAGAATTTAAAACAAAGTTAACTTTTAAGTGTTATTTTGTGTTTGTTTGTGCGCAGTTTTAAAATTTAAACCGAATTTCAAATTCATCATTTAAATTGAGCAGAAATCAAAGCCTTCGCCGTTTCTCATGTTGATTAAGCATTATATAGGGGTTGCGGTTAAGAAGGGGGGCTTACGAATAGTTTCCATTAGGCAAAATAGGAAGGCGAAGTAGGGGAAATAATTAAGTTCCTAGTGTAAACTGGTGGAATACTAAATTATGTTGGGACTGCGCTAATTTGCTGTCTGAGATATCCACAATACGTATTTACACTACACTATAACACAATAACCAAAATGGGGCGCCTGGATTTCGACTCAATTGTAATTGAACTTGCTACAAGAGTGACGTTTAAATATTACGTTTAAAATGCAGACAATCTATCTATGTTAAAAAAAAAAATACAAAAATACGGTTTAAAATTTCCGAAAAAATTAGGCCGGGGAAAAAACGTAAATATTGGAAAATTTACAAATTTTTACCGATAATATCTGTAGGTGCACTGATATCGAGAAAAAGGTGAATTTCCGACGCTGATTATAATCATAATATTATGATTATAATAATTATTCCTTTTATTTTAATTCATTAAGAATGTTTTACCGCGGGCTGCAAAAATACATATTCAATGCTGTATTAACATAACTTTTATTTGACGCTTCGATTTATAAAATTATAATTTTGTAATTTTAGTTTATAAATCATTAATTTTTTTGTAGTTTACGTTTTTGTAATAAATGATATTTTTTTTAAATTAAAATAATGTTTAGTTGTTTATTGCTACTTTTTTCAAATGTGTAAATTTTCCACAAAAAAATTCAATTCCTTCCAAAAAAGCCAATTTTTCCAAAGCCTAATAAAATTACAGAAAAAAGGTTTTTCTTCAATTTTTCCGGTTTTTCTCCGACACTATAAAACCCTTATCCGGATATCCAGGTTGGAAATAGTATATTAAAGAACTAATGTCATAAGACGTCATTTTGTCGCAGGCGGACAATTTAAATGGACGAGTGCGACAGAAGGTCTTATGACATGAGTACTTTATGCTATTTTATCTATTTTGCAAAAATTCTATAAAAAAAATTAATTTATACCTTAAATTTAATTTGGTCGAATTTTACTTTAGATAGTTAGTATCACAGTCATTGGTTTGACAGTTAATGTCAAAATCGATTCGCCATGCCGTCCTTAATTTACTTATTTACAATAAGCGGCTGTTAATGTTAAAGAAGAAAAAAAGGATTTTCTTTGGTGCAAACAAAATTTATTGCCAGAAAAGTCTCGTAAGTACTAGAAAATCCATAAAAATATTATAACCAATATGCAAAATATTATGCTGTTTAAATTATAGCCGACCTATAAAATCAAAATTTTGGGTGGAATAAAGTACCTCATTACAGCACCGAAAGCGGTGTTATAATGAAGTCATTATGAACGCAAAATAGAAATTGTTGTTTTACCTTTATATTGTTATATTGTATATATTGTTATATTTACATCATAAAAACTTCGAAATAAAAATTAAATTGTTTGTTATAAATCAGTTTTCTTCCTATTTAGTTTCTATAAATTGTTAAATATAAAATTAAATATACAATAGAAGGTATTTGTATTAAAACCATATATTGAAATTTTTATAAAAAAAAATAAATAACCAAATACGAGTGTGTAAAGATAAACAAAATCAAGTTTTATAAAGGCCATTTTATTAACGAGTTTTATTAGGCACGAGCGAAGCTTGCAAGCCATATCTACAGAAGTTTATAAAACGAGTTGCATACTATACTTTATCTATGGAGAACACAAAGAAGAATTTAGAGCTAATTTTATTGGTTTAACATTTGACATCTGACAAATGTCAACGAATTTTCCCAATTTATAATAAAGCTAAGTTTAGCCCGTGATGCCCAAAAGCCACAAAGCTTTATTGCTCGTTAATGTAAGAGTAGATAAATACTATTAAGTTAAACTATTACATTAAAATTATAAGTGCCATGGACCTGTTTTGGCCGATTATCAAATATTGACCAACATAATTATTATAATAAAATTAAATGTGTATTCCCATGGGAACCCAAAATTAATCCTTCATTTTGGTAGTCAATTAAAACAAACTTATTAAACTGTTACTTGATTATGCTGAATACATGTGGGAGCAAAGTCCTATCGACAAACATCGAGATAAACCAATTCGAAATTAATTAGTTTGGGGTGGTGTTTGTTTTGAATGTGGAGGTATATTTGAATAAATATCTATATAAACATATTATGAACACATGCGAATTTGAATTTACTTTGAATACCATATTTGTCTTTTGAAATTATTAAGAAAACATCGTTTTATGTATGGAAATATTCAGCTAACAAGGGTTTAATTAAATCATTATTAGTTAAGTACCGACACTGTCTGCCAGACAGTATTGTTTAATATTCTCAAAAACATTCTTAAACTGATTATGCGTGGTTTTAGCGAAAATGTAAAAACAGTATGATTCTTTATTTCTAACTAAATTTAAAATCGATTAAAGGATTTAGATAATATATTTCATTTTAATTAAGGGCCTCACAATAAGAGTGATCTTTTGTTTTTTATAACTTAATATTGTACATAGGGCATTTTTGCTTTACATCTAAAGCCCTCAATTATGCGCTAAGCTAAACGACATAAATAACGTAACACCCCGTTATTTTAATTCTTCATGGATTTTAATAACATTTTCAGTATTATGTTGTCTGTATTTTGAAAATAAATGTTTTGTTGTAGTTTTAAGTACAAGGAAAATGGCAAGACACTTAATATGCTTTCTTCGCCGTGTTCTATAAACTATTTCTTTTCAAGCATTTAATAATTTTCTACTTACTTACATTAAAGTTATCAAGTTTGCGACATGTTGTCTGATTTTGAGCTAAACGCGACGGATGGAACCACTCTTATTATGTAATTTTAATGTACTTTCATTATTATACGGCTGTGTATAATAATTTATGAATGGAATCACCCCTATAAAGCAATATTTCTTATCTCATTTTTCATAAATAAAAACAACAATAGAACTGCCAAAAAACGAATTACAAAATATCGGATCTGCTTCTCAATAAGCGATTGTTTAATCTAAAAGAAAAACATTTAGAATTGATTACGTTCCCATTTATCGACAGATGAAAATCAATCTCGACGAAAGTTTTCCAATCTGCATTTAATTAAAATAAGGTTAGACTTTCAATTGGAATAACTCGGACAAAAATACGATTTTCCACCAACTTCAACAATTGATTAAGTTTGTGTTTGACTAATAGGATTTTTTTGCGTTAAAGTAAACTTTAATTGTTGGGTTTAGTTTAATTAACTTTAAATAAACATGATTTATTAGCATAAACCAATGATGTCACGTGCCAATTTGCACAAGTAAAGGGACAGCTGACATCTGCAATCAATATATATACAGTGTGTATCAGCCAAATGGAATAAATTCGATAATACATAAATGGGGGCATGTTCCTAAAAATGCTTGGACACGTCGATTAGTATTTTTAGTTGCGCACTTTTTTCAACAAAATCTTTTTGTACAGGGTGTCTCATATATAAGTGGCCAATACCAACTTTCAAATTTCAAATGGAACACCCTGTATTTTATTCAATTTTTGAATTCTTCAGAAAATTATAGACATATTTCATGTACAATGTCCTATACCTATCTTTAACTGTTTTGGAAATATTGAAAAATTAACATTAAAGAACGATAATTATCATAATTATAATTATTTAATTACATAAAATCGCTACAACACTGAAAAACTAATAAGTTATACTGTTTATTTTTTGATATTGTAAACAACAAAAAAGAACAATTGTCAATGTAGGAGATGTTCAAAATGCTCGCCGAGAACGACTTGGCAACATCCTAATCTTAAATAGAAATTACTTCTAACGTTACTCAACATCTGAGGTGTGACCGATCGAATTGCCAGCGTTATTCGTATTCTTAAGTCAGTTAAGTCGAGGGGTTTGGTTTTGTATACAATACTTTTGACATATCCCCATAGGAAGAAGTCTAATGGCGTCAGATCAGTGGATCGTGCTGGCCATTCCATCGATCCTCTTCTCCCTATCCACCGATTTGGAAATATTTGGTTGAGGTACTGCCATACATTAATTTCATAATGGGGCGGTGCTCTATCTTGCTGAAACCATATCATATTCGCTGGAACTTGTGGGTTTGCTGGATCAGGATATAAGTGTGTTACAGTAGGCACGATATTATTTTGGAGCAGTTCTAAACAATTAATGCCATTTAAATTGCCATCAATAAAAAAGGGACCTATGATATTATCTCTAACAACTTGTGCCCACACATTAACCTTTTCAGGATATTGCGAATGTTCTTCTCTCATCAAGTGAGGATTTTCCTTAGACCAATAGCGGCAATTTCGACGATTAACTTGACCGAGAAGTGTAAAGGTGGACTCATCAGAATTTTGTTGTAATTGGATCACATTGTTATCTAACATTGCCATCATTTACATTTATACGTTCTCCTATCAAAATCGTCTTCCGTGAGCTCCTGAGTTGGTATCATTTTAAAGGGATGCATTTTATTTTTTTTTTAAGTTCGAAGAATCGATGAATGGCTAACATCGAACATTGGGGCTGCTTTTCGACTAGAAGTATGTGGGTTTTCCTCAAACTCAAGCATAATATCCAACTTGGTATCATCACTTTTTTCATCTGCTTTACATGTCCAAGCTCGCGAACTACTTTTCTATTTTACTAATTATCCCTTGGAATATAGGAGGTAAATTTGGAAATTTTTCTTGAAATAAGCGAACAACTTCCATTTGTGTCCTTGTTCTATCTCCATAACCAATCATCTGTAGAATTGTTATTTTGTGCATTTCAATTAAATGAACCATTTTTCTGATATGCAGTTAACGAAATTCAAACACAAAACTATTTATAGCTTTTTTTATTTCATATAAGGTCCACTGATATGGTTTTTGCTTATTAAAACCTAAATGGTAAATAAATATTGAGTGTGTAATCAAATAATTATAATAATCGTTCTTTAACGTTAATTTTTTAATATTTCCGAAACACTTGAAGATAGGTATAGGACATTGTACATGAAATATGTCTATAATTTTCTGAAGAATCCAAAAATTGAATAAAATACAGGGTGTTCCATTTGAAATTTGAAAGTTGGTATTGGACACTGATATATGAGACACCCTGTACAAAAAGATTTTGTTGAAAAAAGTGCGCAACTAACAATACTAATCGACGTGTCCGAGCATTTTTAGGAACATGCCCCCATTTATGTATTATCGAATTTATTCCATTTGGCTGATACACACTGTATATATATATATATATTAGGGTGGGCCGAAAATCCGCTTTTTTAGAATTTCGTTTAGTAATAGCAAAAATTTTGTTCATTATGTTGTAAAAAAATTTTGTGTAAAAGATTAAAATTTTCGATCAACATCCTAGGCTCGCCCAACGCAATTAAAGATCAGAATTATTAAATTATTTACTGTCGAAAATGCCACTTTTTGAAAAAAAATCGCAATTATCTTGATAGTTATCAATCGCTAAAAATCTTACCAAGAGATGTTTTTGTAGGAAATATAATTTTCCAAACAACCAAGAGTTTCTGAATAGTTTTTTATCGATAAACATTATAATGTTAAATATATTCAAATGGCTAAAAATTACAATTTTGATACTAAAATCGGGTTTATTTCTGAAACTATCCATCTGACGTAATTTTGTGTAAGGACCTTTTTTGTAGAGCATAAAATTTCCAATCGAAATTTATTTATAACTTATAAGTTAATAAATTTATTTATAACTTATAAGTTAATAAAAAATGTTTGTGAACATTTTGATCTTTAATTGCGTTGGGCGAGCCTAGGAGGTTGATCGAAAATTTTAATTTTTTACACAAAATGTTTTTACAACATAATGAACAAAATTTTTGCTATTACTAAACGAAATTCTAAAAAAGCGGATTTTCGGCCCACCCTAATATATATATATATATACAGTGTGACCCATTTGTTTGCGACTCACCCCTGTAAAATCTTTATTTATTGTTTATTGTGCGATTTTAACCGGATTTGTTTTAAAGTGTAGATCTTGATAAACTGTATTTTTGAAACAAAAAACGCTATATTTTTAACAAATTACAAGACCTGTCAGTTTTTAAGAGTAAATTTTTAAGAATTCATATTAGCGGTTTTTTATAACAAAATCTAAGCACGGCACTGGATTCACCACCCCTCAAAACGAACCCATACTAAATTTTATTGAAAAATTTAAAGAAGAAAAATGCACAATAGTTACTACAAATAATTATTTTGTCAAGTTATCCATGAAAAAAACATTGAAATAAAAGTAAACTAATAGTAACATGGTACTATTACTATAAGTTTAATTTTATTACAATGTTTTTTTCATGGATAACTTGAAAGAATAAATTTTTGTACATTTTTCTTCTTAAAATTTTTCAATAAAATTTTGTAAAAGGTCTTAGGTGGTGAATCCAGAGTCGTGCTTAGATTTTGTTTAAAAAAATCGCTAATATGAATTCTTAAAAATTTATTATTAACAACTGACATAGTAGGCCTTGTATTTTGTACTAATATGGCGTATTTTGCTCCAAAAATACAGTTTATGAAGATCTACACTTTAAAACAAATCCGGTTAAAATCGCACAATAAATAAAGATTTTACAGGGGTGAGTCGCAAACAAATGGGTCACACAGTATATATATATATATATATATATATACAGGATGTCCCATAATTAACGTGCAACAGCAGATTCTACGTACAAAAATAACAAAAAAAAAATGGCCGAGAAATGCTTTCTAAGGGAGCTACAGCCCCTGAAGATTGTTTTTATTTAATATCTCCAATACGGTTCAAGGTAGAAACTTTGGGAATTGATCAAACTTTTTATGACCAATTAGATGTAATAATAACAATTTTAAATTTTCCATTAGAGGTGGGTCAGATAGACAGGTGACATTTATGCAATGCAACAGGGAGTTTGATCAATTTTAAAAATTATATTTTTCTATCTTCCTTAGGAAGCATTTCTTGACCTATGTTTATTAGACTGGGCCAAAAAAATCGACTATTTCGAAAATATGGTTTGGGGTTACAAACAAAAATTATTGTGAAAGTTTGAGTCCATAATATTAGTATTTTAATTTTATTTTTTTTTCCTGAGCGAGTTTTTGTCTCAGAACTCCCAAACCATTGAGTTTAACAAACTGGACTCAAATATATTTTTTTAATGAAATTAAATGCTCTACAAAAAAAGTTAAAAAGAAATTTTCCGTCAGATGAACCGTTTCCCTAAAACCATGCCTTAAAAATTGGTATAGTTTTACATTTTGATCTTTTAACTTTGGAATTTTGTAACTCATGTAAATTTAATTTTTGTACTTAGAATATGCTGTTAAAGTATTGCACGCTTATTATATAAAACAAAAATAATTAAAATAATAAAAATGTATTTGCCAAATTTCAAACTGGAGCAAAGATTTAAGATTGTAAACCGTATACCTTAAATGAATTTTCGTAACAGCTGTCAGAGGGTAATATTTTAGCGAGAATAGTTTCTGCGCGAATTTCGGTAGCGCCCTGGAGAACGTCAATTTATGGTGGAGTTGCAAAGTTTAAAACTAATTCCGGCCAAAAAGAACAAACAACTTTTACACGTAGTAAATTTTCTTTCAGCGCTTCGCAAGGTGGAGCTCTTCGTAAAACAATCTTTCGCCGATTTTGATTACTCAACTAAAATACGAATTCCTAGTTTGCTTTAGCAAGTTATTGACATTGGAATTATACTAATTATGTTTTGGGAGTGAATTTGAATGGCACAGACGGCGAGCGATTTAATCCCTATTGATTTTGTCAGATGACAACTCTTAGACTCTCAAGAGGCGAGAATTTCAAAAGCTTTTTATTGTCGATGGTTTTGAATAATTTACTGCTTTTTGATGATCAATAAAACATCCAACACACCAAAAACTCATTTTGTTAAAATGTGGTTATATTGTCTGTTCTCATATTTATAAGGGTCTACCGACTGTCTAAATGAGAGAATTCGTTTTTTTTATATTAAATCTGCAAAATTACGTACCCTTAACCTTGGACAGTTGTAATTTAATTATTATTTTTTATGCCATGTAAGGTAATTTTCAAATCGATTTTAAGCGAAAATGGTTAGCATTGTAGAAGTTCAACAAGAGGACCTTTTTTGTCAGTAAACCTGCAAAATAAAATTATCTTACATCAAATCTTGGTACAAGACACGTACGAAAAAGTTAGGGTAGTTTTACCCTTAATTCCTATCTATCTGACCCTCCCTCATGAAAAATTTAAAATTGTTATTATTACATCTTGATTGATCATAAAAAGTTTGATTAAATCCCAAAATTTCACGTTTCTATCTTTAACGGTATTGGAGATATTAAATAAAAACCATCTTCAGGGGGGCTCTAGCTCCCTTGGGAAGCATTTCTTGACCTATGTTTATATTCTTATTTGTATACGTAGAATCTGCTGTTAACGTGCTATATAATTATGGGACACCCTGCTTATTTATAATTATATTTTTTCCCAAAAAAGCACTTATGATGCCTGATAACCGTTAGTCGTACGAAAAATGGTCAAGAAATTAAATTTGCCCTAAAATAAATGGGGATTTAAAAAATAATTTTTATTTTGAAAAATAGCAGTGGCGTGCATAATATTTTTCCAAAAATATCTAGACCACATCCTGGTAAAAAAAATTAAAAATCTTCTACATCAAAAACTTACTGTTAATGCTTAGAAGACGTGTGCCAAATTTTATAAAAATATCTAAGAAGTTATTAAAGTTATGATAAAAAAACGATTTTTTCTTAAAAACTTAAACACCCTGTAACTCAAAAATTACGAGGTTTAGGTCATAGGTTTATTTAAACTTTTTTTCTTGAAATCATCTAAGGATTCACACCCTTAAGGTTCAGCATCTTATTCTAAAACACCCTGTATAATATTATGTTAAAATTCATAGATATATTTTGTCGTTTAAAATGCAGTTGTCGGCGTTTTTTTTAGAAGACTCAAATATAAAAATGGTCGATTTTAAGGTTTTTTGTACAACAATTAATCGTAAGAATTAGAAAAATCATAAAAATATTATGCTGTTTTAAGTATAGCCAACCTATAAAATTAAAATTTTGGGTGGGATTAAGTATCTCATTAAAGCACTGAAAGCGGTGTTATAATGAAGTCATTATGAACGCAAAATCGATAAATGATTTATTAAAACAAAGTTGTTCTGACAAATTGTGAATGTTGATTCATTTTTGATTTTAAAATAATACAGAAATTCTTTAATACATTTATAAAATCAAATCAAATACCAATATTTACTTTATTATAAAATTACAAATATTAAATAAAACTGGTATAAAGTTTGTTTATAATCATTTAAATGGAACCAATTAATTTCATGCTGTAATAATATACGGTATTGGAGATATTAAATAAAAACCATTTTCAGGGGGGCCCTAGCTCCCTTAGGAAGCATTTTTTGACCTATGTTTATAGGATTTTTTTCTTCTTATTTGTGTACGTAGAATCTGCTGTTAAAGTATAGAACCGTAAATTGTGGGACACCCTGTATATAAATATTTAATTTTAAACTGCATATTTATAATTATATTTGTTTCCAAAAAAACTTTTATGATGCCTGATATTTATTTTTAATTTTTTAGTACAGAATAATATTTTGTTAAAATTGTTTATTGTTTACTTGGGGCAACTTGGAAGCAAATATTTGATATTTGTTGAGAGTAAAAGTAATCCCATTTTGGCAATAAAATTATTTTCGGTGTTTATCGTAGCAATTTACGGGGGATCAGAGTTGAAATGAGCCACATAAGCCGTAAACCACCCAACTTACATCGGTTTTCTGTCCGATAATTGTCACGAAAGTAAAAAGTAATTCAATAATCTCTTGTGGCCAACGAAGCATGAAAAAGCGAACTGACGTACGAACGTAATTACTTATTTTAAAAATGGGTCAATAAGTTTATCAGTTTAGTTAAAAATAGTTAATTCTTAGTTATTTTTTATTAATTATTTATTACTTGGAATATCCCGGGGCATTCGCCATTTATTGAACTTTAATTATATTTATAAATTTTTTAATTATAAAATGAATATTTACCTATTTGAATGTTAAATATTCCTATTTGAATGTTAAATATCCCTTGTGGCCAACGAAGCATGAAAAAGGGAACTGACGTACGAACGCAATTACTTATTTTAAAAATGGGTCAATAAGTTTATCAGTTTAGTTAAAAATAGTTAATTCTTAGTTATTTTTTATTAATTACTTATTACTTGGAATATCCTGGGGCATTCGCCATTTTTTGAACTTTACTTATATTTCTATATTTTTTAATTAGAAAATTAATATTTACCTATTTGAATGTTAAATATTAAATGGCTATCATTGTTTTTTTTAATGTTTAAAATCAATTTATCGATTTAAAAATAAGTAGATTTTGTTTAGAAAGTTATCAAAGATTTAAAATATGACAATAACTTTGCTAAGAAATAAAAAAAAACGTTTTGGTCGATTAATTTTTATGGTTAGATAGAACAGTTTTTTGGACAAAATTTGGACAAAAACAATGATGACATTTTTATTGTACTGATTTTACAAATTCTGACCTTTTTCAATTAATTTATATAATTTTAAATATTTTAACTATATTTAATTTAAATATAGTAGTAAATGCGGAAAATGTTAAAAATATGAAAAAAAACCGTGGCACAATTTGTTTGTTCGGTGTTTTTCATGAGGAAATCCTGGGTTGAGTTTTTTCCAGTTTCCCAATACAGTGGAAATCCGAATGAAGAAATAAATTGCATACAGTCTCTGTAAATATAAATTGTATCTATTAGATAAAATAAATACACATTTTGGTAATAATTTACGTTAAAAAAACATTATGCATAATTAAAAGCGTTGATTAAAAAAGTTTTCACTCAACGGTGTAATAGCAAGGACTGGTTTTATATTATAATTATTGTGTATTATAATATAAATTCGTGGATATATTTTGTCGTTTAAAATTCAGTTGTCGGCGTTTTTTTAGAAGACTCAAATATAAAAATGTTCGATTTTAATGTTATGTTTGTAAAACAATTATTTTTTGTTAGATTTATTAAAAATGTCTAAACTTAAATATAAATTATAATAGGTAAAGTTGTCATTAATTATTTCTGCATCAAAAAATATACGTACCGAATTTGATTCTTTGGCAAAACATGAAAATGCAACGATTTAGTTCTTGAATTACATTTACAATTAAAAACCCAATAATTCACCATGATCACTTAGATAAAATACACACACTAACGTGACTATATAAGCATATAAGCGTTAAGTTTCTTAATCAATGATATAAGGAATAATAGATCTAAATCGAGTACTAAAACAAAGTTTTTGCAAACAAAATTTGTCAAGAAATACAAAAAAAATATCTGAAATAAACATTATTATTATTATTGTTAAGTATAGAAAAGTTCAATAAATGATATTTATTAAAACAACTTACAAATTGTAAATGTTGATTAATTTTTGGTTTTAAAATAAAACAGAAATTCTTTATAAAATTAAATTAAATACTAATATTTACTTTATTAAAAAAATTAAATATTTTACCAATATGAAATAAAACTGGTATAAAGTGTATTATATAATCATTTTAATTGAACCAATTAATTTCAAATAGAATATAATTTTTTTCATGCTGTAATTATTATATGGAAAAATTTACTTTTAAATCTATGTATGTAATTTTGTCTTTTAAGGATAATATCTTCAAAAATTTTATTTAAAGTATATCTGTGGTTCATCTTTATGGTTATTTGTGTTCATGATTTACTTATTAAATAGTCCTGTAATACGTCAGAAGTGCTTCAACTATAGTTGGCCAGTTATAACTGGACAACTTTCAATTTTTCAACAGCACCACTTTCTTGTGAATTAGATTGTCTCCGAGTATTTTAATTTCACCAATTAGAAGAGGGAGTTTTGACTATTTGGCAGCGTGGGTACCTGCAAAGCAAATGGATTCACGTTTTAGATAACTATCAAAACTGCATGAACAATATTTAGCTCCCAACAAGCACCGTACTTGTCTAAATAATACTGTGCGTGAAAATGTGTTCAAAAGTGATTTTAAAGATAGTTTTTATGACTAAAATACCTTAAAACTGCATCAAGGAAGAATAGAAATAGCGGGAAGAAAATGACAGATAGACAAAACGTAAATTTTCTACTTTTAAATCGTTTGCCAAACATAGCATATCGATGGTTATTTGACAAAACATCGTAAGCGACAATTTTGTTGAATTACTTTTTATTTTATCAAAGTGTCAGTTACGATAAGCTGCACATGTTAACATAATAGTTATCCCAATTTTGGAATCTAATATTGGTCAGTTTGAATAGTTTTATTATTGTAAGCGCCTCTTCTTTTTAATTTGTTACCGATTTATTACGTAAGCGCCTATATGTTCCCGACAAATAATCGTAAGCAACTCCGAGACATGGCGTTTGCGATTTAACATTGTGTCGCTCACGATAATATTGTGCTCCAGCCTTGATCTATCAAGGCTTTATTCCCGCTCTAAACAGTTTATTCGTGAGTATACCTGCATCGTGGTGATTGCTACCAAGTTTTAAAACAATATTTTATTTGATCAAAAGCTTATAATTCCTTTTTTTCATTGCACTATTAATAGTTATCCTAATAATAATTGGTTTTACGTAGTGTGGTTCGTTAAACGTGTTTTTTGTAGTAATTGTATGTTGTTATAGCGTCAAATAACTTGACTCAAATTTATAATGGTTAGATCATGGTACCATGGGTTAGATCATGGAGCCTACACAAGGAGTCCGAACATCATGTAAACAAGAATCTTCCTAAGATAAGAGGGCGCTGGTGTTCCGTTTATTCTGAAACAATTGTTTAATTTGTACCGAAACGCTAGCATGGACAATCAGCGCCGCTGGTGGTGAAAAAAAGAAACTTAATTTGTACAATTTAGAGAGCAATTTCCCCTAATAAGTTCGGGCTCCTTGTGTGGGCTTCATGGGTTAGACACTGGTTTGTGAATAAAAATCGTTTGTTTTTTTCAAAGAAAGCTAATGTAGAATTTCATTTTCAAACATTGTTTGGCAAAATATCGTTGGTGATATTTATAATTATAATTATAATTTTTTTGTAATTTTTTTATTTAATAATAAAAGTAAAAAAATAAATGTCGCTAACGATGTTTTGACAAAAGTAATCATCAAATCTATATCCCACAAAGTAACGTAAATGTAACTTAAGCGACAAGACTAATTTTATATTTTCCTAAAGATGTTCTTATAAAATATCGTATGCCATAAAATTTAATGAAAATTTTAGATTGGATTTGATCTTACTTAAATATTTGAATTCTACATTAATAAAATATTGCCTCACCAGTTTTCAGATAAATAACTTTAAAAATAAAGCTCCCACACGAAAAAAATCTCTCCTGTAAAATTTAGGTTTTGTCGCTTACGATGTTTTGTTAAATAACCATCGATATATTAATCACTTGAGAAAACATGGCCATTAATTTAATGTAACAACGATCATTTGATGTAACCTATCTGTATGTTTGTTTGTTTGCGTTGCAGGGCGCGTGTTAAGAACGGGGTTCGTCTGCTGGAGGCGGGCGGAGGAGCCGGCGCGACTTCGTGGAACGTCACCGTCGACATCAACCCCAGACACACCGGAGCCACCGTCACCCTCGTTAGAAAGGAGCCGCCCGACGCCGAGGAGGACATCCCTGCCGGAGAGTAAGTTAACGAAATTTCCCTCTTATAGACTCACTTCTAGACTAGACTATAATAAGAGACCGGATTTTCAAGCTATTACACACTACACAGTATAAAATATTTCGGTGTAAAGTTACCAAATGAAGTGGTAAAATCATTTGGTGTTAATTTAAACACTAAAATTAGTCAAAAATATTAAGTGGTTATTTTAATTCTGGCAAAATTCATTCGTTTTAATTTAAATTCATTTAACACAGCACCGTGTCAATCTAGTAATCTAAAGATAAACTCAGTGTACATTTAACACTATAATGTGTTGACAGCTACACAAATTGTGGTAAAAAAAGACACGTAGTCATCACCATTCGCTAACGGCAAGGGCGCGATCAGTATTCCGAGTGCACTTGATGGTAGTGTACCTATGCATGCTGTTTTAAGACCATGGTTTTTAAATTAAAATCAGTGGTTTGGTGAAGTGGTGCAATGTGACAGTGGATGCAACTTATGTTTGTGATATAACATGTTTTTTTTACCTGTGATTTTTTAGTGAAATATGAAATTTAAGTTTTTTAAGCTAGTGAAAAATCATATTTAACATATACCTATATATAGGGTTGAGACTCTCAACAGTTGAAATTTTCAAATGAAAATTTTAACTTGAAATATTTCATTTAGTTGGAAAAGTGAAATTTTTAAAAATTTCAGATGAAATTTTCAATCCGAAAATTTCAACATTGCCTGTGAAAGTTTCAGAAATGTCATTGAAAGTTTAGCAATTTACTGAAAATTTCGCATAAATTTCACATGCGGCCTCCCCTGGGACCTTTAATAATAATTTACAACAGATTCCGAATCGACCAATAAGAACGAGTTATCAAGCGTCTGGGCGTTATATATTGTTTAGTTCGGCTTGGATTTGAATACACTATAAGTTATTATTGTTACTTATATGCATAAATTAATTTAAATAATTTAATTCAGTTACCAATTTAATTTGTAAATTAAATCAGACTTTAAAATATTTTTAAAAGTCATGATTAATTTAAACTTTTACTTTTGCTAAAATTGCATCGGAAAACGGATAAAAAATGCCTTTGGCTCATAAAATTTTGATGAAGTTTCTTCAATTTTCGTAAAATTTCAGTAAAATATATAAAAATAATAAATATATATATATATAAATATAAAACAATGAAAGTGGCACAATCTTATTAGCTTACCAAAAAGTGCTATATCTCTTTTAGTTTTAGTAATTTTAAAAATATTTTAAAAGAAAATCTCAAGAAATTTGTGGTAAACATAGGTATTTACTATTTATATTATTGGTGCAGGGGCCCACAGAGGGGTAGGAGGTAAGAGAGGCAATTTGCCATGGTCCCCGAGTGGGCTTATTTCAATATTAATATATTACACTTAAAGTAATTGAAATTTATTGTTAAGTTTCAAAAAATTTCATAAATTTCACGAAATTTCAGAAATTTAGGAAATTTTAATGAATTTCATAAATGTCATGAAAATTTCAAGTGAAATTTTAAGTACAAGCAAAAAGTGAAATTTTCCCAACCCTACCTATATAAGCTTAATATGTTTTGGCACAAACTGGAAAAAACTTAAAATATAACTACTTTTCATTCAATTAAAAAAAATTATTAACACTTCTTGAGTATAAGAATACTTAGGTGTTAGTATAGTGTTAATCATTTTTTTTTTAATTTTATGCCAAATCCTATTTGTATTCATATTCAATAGTTTGTAAGTAATATAAAATATACTTTATTTTACATTACATGCTGTGTTTAATATTTAAACACCTACACGTAACACCTACCTATGTAGTAAATTACACCAAATTGAGCATTTTCTACTTTTGAATGGAGTTCTTTTACCAATATTGCGTGTTGCTTTTACCCCTAAGAGTGTATTATATTTGATGATTTAAATTAAAAAGGGTAAAATTTACCAAATTGTATGTGGTTACCATTTCTAGTGTGGACCTGTATAGACCATTTTTGGTGTTGTTTTTTACTGTGTAATGACCGTTTGCACAAACGGTGACTAAAGTTAATACATTTTGCAATACTTTCATTAGGGATACTTTAACTGTTTTTTTATAAATTATTTTTTTACAATATATTTTCATGTTCCGTTAACAGTTAACTTATTAATAATTTTCATATTAAATTAAATAGTTACAAATATACATACCTATACAAATTTTTAATGAATTTGTTCCATACTTTTGCCAGTTACTGTATATGAAATAAAACTGCAAAAAAAGTTCCAATAGAAATCTGTACTAAAATGCTTATATAAAATAAAAACAATTTTTTAAAAAGTCCTAAACAAGGTACTGTTGAAAAACTGGACAAAGGTTTGTTTTCTCCCAAACTTACGCTTGAAAATAATGCACAAAGTAAGCTATTGTTACAATAGTTAAATAATGAAAATATTATTCCACTAGTAAAATACTAAAAATGAAGAAAATTAAGAAAACTGTAAACAATAAATTACACCTATATTATCCCAATTATCACATAAGGGCATATCTCATTTCTAACAATTTTTCATTCAAGTTTTTAGCTAATATAAATAATTTTTTTGAAAAAGAAATGTGCTACCAGGTATTACATTAAATAAACTAAATGTTAGCTTATAATCCGGCCCCTACAGTAGTAACTCATGGCTATAGTTTTACAAGCTTTTTAACATTTGGCAACGATTTTTATGACCTTAAGTTTTGTTTTAATAGTTTTTTTGTATTGTAAATGCAGATTTGTTTAGTACACAATAAAACTCCCTTTTGAATGACAAATTCAATAGACATTGTGAGTTTTGAAAGCCATTCGTGTGTTTAAATGTATCACAGGAATATGCAATGAATTTAAATTCTGTTTTATTCAAGTTAGATTTGATGAATAAAATGTTACACGTACCTACAAAAATATGGCTACAATTATATTATATTTATTAAATACAATATTTATTTTAAAACCCTTTTCGTGCTACTAAAACCTTTTGAAATTGTTGAGTTTAATTTAAATCATATTATACAGTTTTTTTACTCCCACCTTTAAAACCCCCATTATCATTTTGTGAAATAATACTAAATGTGGATATTATATTATAATTTCAATACAAAATTATTAAATAATTTCATGAACGACAATAGTTAAAAAGTTTATAAGCACTTTTGATTTCCACGACAGTAAACTAGTACTTGCCGATAAAGCATTACAAATTTTTGGGGGAGTACCCAAAAAACAAACTCTTCATTTTTACTGTAAAAAACTACTTATATATCGAAATTAAACGGTTGTTAAAAAAAATTGATTTTTACAGTCAAATTAAACATAACTAACACTGCCATTTTTTAAGCCGATAAAACAGATACCTAACATCAATTTGCTTACTCTGTTTTTATATATGTAGATGTCGCTCTATACAAAAATTTAAATTATTTGGTAATACATTATTTTTTATAATATTTGTCGTAGAAAAAGTATAGTAGGTATGCCACTCGTTTATAAACTTTTCTAGACACTTATTTTATTAAACACGCGTGCCTAATTAAATCTCGTTACTAAAATGGCGTTTATCACACCTGATACACATACTATTATTTAAAGTTACCGATTTTATATTAAAATAATGCTAGCATTATTAGTCAAATGGATTTAAAACTGATTTGAAACCGATTTATATCATGTTCGTAAATTGCTTCACTTTGACTGGTTAAACCATTTAATATAATTGATCTAATACAAAATAGATAATTTCGAATCTAAATTATTGGCCTTATTGGTTTATTGCTAAATTATTTAAAATGTGTTTTCAATTGTTTATTATTAATTTAATAGTGGTACAAAATTTATAATTTTGAATCCAAATTATTGGTTTATTGCTAGATTGTTTAAAATATGTTTTCAAATGATGATTTAATAATTTCATAGTGTTCAAAATAAAACCTTGTTTTTGGTGAGACAACAAAATCTCAAAAAAGTAAATTTATCCGCCATTTCATCGTATGTACGAGGTGTGTTAAGAAAATAACGGGAATTGTTAAATTTCGCGGGTTCGGAGGGTCCGGTTGTCATAAAATTTTCCTTATTATGTTGGTATATATGCCCCCGAAGTATGATACAAACTTTAGCTGTTTTCATTGTTTACTTTGTCTGTGGCAGCCGCTAAGGTTAGACGTGTTTTATGAGCTCGGCGATTTTTCGTTCGTTAAAAGAAATGGATCAAAGAATTTGTATCCAATTTTGCTTAAAAAATGAAATAAATTCTGTGAAATGTTAACAAAGGCCTATAGTAAGTCTGCTATAAGTAAAACAAGAGTTTACAAGTGTTATAAGAGTTTCCAAGATGGGCGTGAAGACTTTGAAGATGACGAACGCCCCGAACGCACAAGCGCATTAACAACCGATAAAAACATGGAAAAAGTGGAAGAAATGGTTATAAACCATCAGAGAAGTCGCTGATGATGTTGGTTTATCGATTGGCTCATCCTATGAAATTTTTTCGAATGTTTTGGGTATGAAACTCGTGGCAGCAAAATTTGTTCTAAAATTGTTAAATTTTGAACAATATTTTTGGCCAAAAACAATACTGTAATGATGCCCCAGCCTCCATATTCGCCAGACATGCCTCTGTCTGACTTTTTCCTATTCCCAAAAATAAAGAGAACCTTGAAGGGCCGTCGTTTTGCAAGCATAGATGACATTAAAAGGGCATCGCTGAAAGAACTAAACTCGAGTATTGGAAGAAGAGATATGTGCATAATATCTAATGGGGACTATTTTAAAGGCGACAACGTTATTGTAGACGAATAAATAAATATTTGTTTCAAAAAACGAAAATTCCCGATATTTTCTGAACACACCTCGTATTATTATTAAAGAATTTATAAAACCCGCCCGAACTAAAATTTGTTTTTATGGATTAAAATTTGTATTTTAAGTACACTCTAAAAATTTAAAAACTTGTCATAAATGTCTTATTTAAAGTTAATAATACATTTCCTTTTATTAAACGCTTCGTAAAATTGTATTAAACCAATAAAATGAACCATAATTTACGCGTTAAAATCGTATTAAGAACATCATATAAGCCAAAAACCCACAAGTAATAAAATTTAAAAACGAAATATTCTTAATTTCGGTTGCAGGAAGAAATTGCATGGAAGTATGCCTCCGCCATGACGGTGCATTATAACATGTAACATCTGCAATAAGCGGATAAAACAGCATCTGTTATACAGTCGGTGTTTTCCCGAGAATTTTCATAACACGCCCTACGTGCCAAAGGGGATTTTCTTCTCGCTTTTCCTCTTCTCTTTGCCTACCGACTTTCCGAGTTTTTGTCGCCTTCCTTCCAGCTCTTTACTTTACAAACCGCTCCCACACCTTTCAGGCCGATATACTTGTTTTTGCTTTTAAAACTTTATCATAAAGTTCAAGCACAACATTCAATATTTTATGTTTAAATGAAAATACACTTAAGTAATTTTGCCATAAACTAATAACATGGCCACAACAAAATAAATTTGAGTTAATATATGTTTTTGGGTATAATAATATTTTTAAAACATGCTTATACTATTACTTTTTAAATAAATATACATAAGTTTATATCTTGATTTTCGGAATTTAAAAATTCAAATTGTATTTATCATAACATTTTACAAAACTCATGTTTTAGCTATTTTCCTAAAAAATGTTAAAGAAAGACATTCTTAAATTTCGTTATTTAGGAATAAATTTGTTATTAGTAAATGTTTCGTTTATCCTTTGTACAATTAATTTCATCTTGTAGGGTTTGCATTGGAAACTTCCTCTATAATATTTAAAATATATCAAACAAAATATCAGAAATTAATTTTCTTTTATAGTCACGTCGGCATGGTGTACACAAAAACAGGGCCGAGGTTAATTAGAAAATCGCTGGGGTTGCATATAATACATACGGAAACCTTTACGTTTTGATAATAAAGGCAACAGAGTGAGACAAGTTTTAATGAGGAAATTTGGGCTTCCATTAAAACAAAATTACGCTTCGTGTCATCAATAATAATTATTATTTATAATTAATTTTATTATTAATACTAATAATAATTATATTATTAATATTAATAATAATAATATCATTAATATTATTAATATTAATAATAATAATATTATTAATATTAATAATAATAATTTTATTATTAGATTAATATTGAATATCCCGGCGCATTCGCCAATTTTGCAAGTGTTGCCCAAACCGTTGTTCTATTATTACATTACACTGCACAAAAGACTTAAATACAGTGATTTTAATAATTTAGCCCAAAAGGGATATGCATATTGCTGAAATCACAATTTCATAATATATTTGAATCCCAAAAAACAGGGGGATACAATTTAAAAAAATGGCCGATTACGTCAGATTCTACAAGAAAGGCTGAAAATATGAATATTTTAACAGTTTGTTATGAATGAAATATTAACGGTTTATTAGACTGGGCCAAAAAAATCGACTATTTTTTTTTGTAAAGTATGTCGAAAATATTGTTCGGGGTGACAAAAAAAAATTATGGTGAAAGTTCCATGAGTCCATGATATTAATATTAAGAGGTCTATCATCGCAATTTTAGTTTTTTTTTCCTGAGCGAGTTTTTGTTTTAGAACTCCAAAACCATTGAGTTTAACAAAATTGACTTAAGAATATTTTTTGAAAAAAATTGAATGCTCTACAAAAAAGGCTTAATTGGAATTTCCCGTCAGATGAAGCGTTTTTCTTACAATCATGCCTTAAAAATTGGTATAGTTTTACAATTTGATCTTTTAACTTTGGAATTTTGTAATTCATGTAAAAATCAGTACCTGGAAAAAAAACCGATAGATATTATTATGGGAAATCAAATGCTCTACAATAAAGTCTTCTAACATTTTTGGCTAAATTCACTCCATCAAAAGTTATTCAAGGTTAAATTTGAAGTCAAAACCAAAATTCTTGTTTTTTCCGCTCTAGATTTTTTTTTTGGGTCAGTTAAAAACTTGGATTCATTTATCGATGATAATCTTTATGTTATTGATAAAATTACTGAAAATTAAAAAAAAAATCACATTTTTTCGCTTTAAGAAGCATTTTTTTTAGAAAATATTATTTTCGTAAGTAATATCATAAGGGCATCTAATTTTTCCGAAAAGAATCGAAAAAACACGTTGCTAAGTAATATTTTAACATTTTCGATTTTTTTCACAGGAAAAATTAGATGCCCGAATGGTATTTGACAAGACTATTTCATGAGTAACAGTTAACAATTAAAATATAAATTGCAATTTTTGGTGACAACTTATGTCAAGTTTGCCGCGGGTAAACTCGAAAAAACTGCTGACAGGTGCTGTCACACATGTGTGCAGTTTTTTCACCTAGAAACCATTTGTAATTCAAAATTGCGCATTTGTGATTGGTGGAAATTAAGACGAGGGAAATAGTCGTAAGTAATATCATAAGGGCATTTAATTTTTCCGAAAAGAATCGAAAAAACACGTTGCTAAGTAATATTTTTAACAAAATGCATGAGTGCTGGTGGCAACAAAAATCCGAGTCGAAGAGGAGGATTTTTGCACCTGCACGAATGCATTTTGGTATAAATATTACTTAGCATTGTGTTTTTTTGATTTTTTTCACAGGAAAAATTAGATGCCCGAATGGTATTTGACAAGACTATTTCATGAGTAACAGTTAACAATTAAAATTTAAATTGCAATTTTTGGTGACAACAGCTGTCAAGTTTTGCCGCGGGTAAACTCGAATAAATTGCTGACAGGTGCTGTCATACAGTTTTTTCACCTAGAAACCATTTGTAATTCAAAATTGCGCGTTTGTGATTGGTGGAAATTAAGACGAGGGAAATAGTCGATGATAATATTTATGTTATTGATAAAATTACTGAAAATTAAAAAAAAATAACACATTTTTTCGCTTTAAGAAGCATTTTTTTTAGAAAATATTATTTTCACTGTTACCTATTTAATCGTTTAAATAATAGCAATCCTGTTGTTTTTATATTGGAAATTGTTAATTAGTTATATAATACACATTTATAAAGAAAAAAGTCAAATTATCATCCACAAAAATAAATCTACAGAGGAAAAAACAAGAATTTCGTTTTGACTTCAACTTTAACTTTGAATAACTTTTGATTGAGTGAATTTAGCCAAAAATGTTAATAGTTTTTTTTGTGGGTACTGATTTTTACATGAATTACAAAATTCCAAAGTTAAAAGATCCAAATGTAAAACTATACCAATTTTTAAGGCATGATTTTAAGGAAACGGTTCATCTGACGGAAAATTTCATTTAACCTTTTTTGAAGAGCATTTAATTTTCTTAAAAACATATTTCTGAGTCAACTTTGTTAAACTCAATGGTTTGGGAGTTCTGAGACAAAAACTTGCTGAGAAAAAAAAAATTGAAATTGACCTCTTAATATTAATTTTATGGACTCAAACTTTCTCAATATTTTTTTTTTTACACCCCAAACCATATTTTCGATATGCTTTTCAAAACAAAAATAGTTGATTTTTTTGGGCCAGTCTACGTTTTATTAGTCATACTTTTATGTAGAACACCCTATATAAATTTAAAAATCTTTAAAAAAATTTAAAAAAGCAGAAAAATAATTGAATCGGTGAGAATAAGAACAGTACATGTCCAAATGTTTGAATTTTGAGAAAACAAAATAAACTGTTTATTTTGTTTATTAGGATATTTTCAGGTTTAAAAGTACAGACAAGCTGTGGTGTATGAGTTTAGACGTCCATTAAACTAAAAATATTTTATTTTACCACGTGCATGCTTTATTATGCACAAAAAATAAACTTGGACTTGTACTGTTCTTAATCTCAATAAAATTTTGACACAGAATTCCTATAATAATCTTAAGAATTTTGTTTTAGAATTGAAAAAAATAAAACATCACGATGTGGTAAAGCATTTTTATAGATAAAGAGCATTTTTTTTAGCAAAAAGCATTTTTATTAAAAAGCATTTTTTTAACAAAAAGCATTTTTATTGATCACAAAGGAATTTATTGAACAAAATAAACATTTTTATTGAACAAAAATATTAAATAATCAATTTTGTATACCGGCATCATCATCCGTATTAGTTAGTTTGGCCAGGATGTTACATGGTGGTAAAACTCTAGATCTTCTCCCTTGATCTACTTCATTATATTAAAAAAAATTTATATCATTTATTTTTTTTTATTACATGGTGGTCCAGTTCTTTTTTCTTCGACAATTTTTCCAGATGTAGACATAATATTATATATAAAACTCACCACGCTGACGTACAAACTTTCTATTATTAATTTTTCATCGTTCTGGATTTTTCCTACGTCTTGTGTCATTTTCGCTACTATCAGATGATAACATTATTGTATTTTACACTTAAGCAGAATAAAATACCAACTGACAGCTTTCATGAGTATTGAGAATAAGAACAGTACAAGTCCATGGACTTGTACTGTTCTTATTCTCAATGCTTTACAGTTAGCTCTGACAAACACCTTAACAAGCCGATTTTAAAAATATTCTTCTACTTCTTCGTTGCTGCTTCGAATTTAAAACAAAATGGCTATTTCAGATGAAAATGTCAAATTTTGGACTTGTACTGTTCTTATTCTCACCTATTCAATTATAACCTCGATAAAAATTGGTTCAAACATAACATTTTATTGATATAAGGTGTCACAAAAGAGTCCGTCATCTTTGTAACGATCTACTGGATTATGCATAAGTCATCGAGAATGGATTTGTGCCTGCTGTTGCAGGAACAGAGGAGGCGGATTATTCCGATCACGTTCCTGCTGCATTGTCCCGAACATTCCTGTCTAAAATATGATTCGGAAAGTATTCACTTCAATACGGCGAACGGCCGGCTGGCTCGTAAAACCAGACTCCTTTATTTCGCTATTGCGACCATCATTTTTCAATAACCCCGACGATTATTAATTTGATTACGAATCGCGAATCTTTTATTTACTTTCCTTCTTTCTCTCTCCCTCTCTACCATTTGCGCTGTCTTTGTTTGTCTTGAGACGGTTATTTGATTTTTATTATGCCTTTATTGGATAAGACGAGCTAAATGTTTGCATAAACCGATGGGAAATTCATTTCTTTCAATAAAATCCTTATTTGATTACATTTTTTGATTCGGAGAATGAACCTTGCATTTCAGCATTTTTTGGCACTGAACACTTTCCTATCATCAACTCTATAAAAATGAAATATCAAAATTCTACTATTTGAATTAGTGCCAGCATTTTTTACTAGTTAAGTAGTTATTTTTTACTAATTAAATAGTTAAAGTTTTTGACTAATTAAAGGTTAGTCACCGTCTTTGGCTATTTCTGAGAGTTAAAAGTAACTAATTTCTTTAATCGTTTGCGGCCAACAATAAAGTATTATGCATATAATAATAATAATAATATTTATTGTCGTCAACAAAATTACATGACATGTCAAAATATCAAATATAGGTAGGTACATATAAAAACTTGGTAAGTATATCTAATTGGAATGGACAATTTAAAAAAAAGGTTTCTACTGACATGAAATAATTACAATACATATTACAAAACAAAGCTTACAAAACTAGTTATATCACAATTTAAAAAGTCTTTTACATTGTACAGGCACATGTTGACTAGAATAGATTTAACAGTCCTTTCAAATTTATTACAGTTATATTGTTTCATTTTTTGAGGCAAAACATTGTAAAGTTTAGGTCCCCAGTAGTCTACAGAATTTTGGGTCACATTTAGCCGATGATAGGGTATTTGAAAGTTATTTTTTTTTCTTGTGTTGTAACTATGACACTCTCCATTTGTTATAAATACATTTTTGTTAGCGTGCACATGTTTTAATATACATAAAACAAACAAACTATGGACGGTAAGTATCCGCTCTCTCAAAAAATATTCCTGGCAGCTATCCGTACCTAGGCTCCATGGTTAAATGGCCCATAAAAACAAATAAAGATGCAAAAAGTTTAGCTGAAAACAGCAACACAAATAATATATTCAACTTTAAAATATTATGAACAATATTTATTGACAAATAAAATTGATTTTTATAAGAGCGGCTAATGGCCAAATGGGTTATGACAACAGCTTGACAAGTGACAGACCTGAGTTCAATCCTCGGCTGGGTCAAAACTTTTTTTAAATTTAAATCTACTAATTTGACTATTTCATTCAGTAGAATTTGACTAATTATTAGTGACTGCTTTTTCGCTATGACAATTAGTCAAATATGACTAATAATTTGTTATTTTTGACTCATTAATTTTAAGAGAGAAGGTTAATATTACCTTATAAATCATAAAGCATTATTATAGCAAATACATGGTTTACTATTTATTTTCTACGTTGTTTAACCCTTCCCAAATAAATGTTGATACTTTTTTTAATTCTACCGACATAAAAATGAATTCATAACTCGCTAATTAATAGATATGCAACAAAACATATTTTTTTTAGAATTTTTTTTCTTAAATGATATCGGTGGTCAAAGTTTTAAATAAATTAAAAAATATTTTTTCTCTGAATTTTTCGCACTAATAATTCTCGTCACAACTGGATTTCATATATTTTTCACTTGGGTATTATATAAATTATTTGTTTAAAGTCTAAAAACTATTATACAAAACCAAAACTAAACAATGATACTTTCTAAAAATGAATTGGTCAAAAATGACTAGTTTTCTTAGTAAAAAAGTAGCTACTAATAACTGTAGTCCAAAGCAATTTGTATTTGTATGGGTGATTCTACAAAAGTTGGACAACTTGATGTCATCAGTCAATAGAGTAGTTATTTTAATATTTTTTGTAAATATTTTAGTATATTACAAAAGATCCAGGTTTTTTTAACTTGTCTACCCAATTTTAATGTATTTTTTCAAAAGCACGTTTGTAGAAAAACATAATAAATATTCAAAACATCAGTACCTTGGCATGTCACAACTCCTGAATCAAATATTTGAGGGATTTTATTTTAAAATATATTCAATTTATCTTAAATTTTTCAATTTCACTACAAACTATAAAACATTAAATAATGTATTTTTCATATTTTATCAGAGATTCGAATAATAGCAATTTAAAAAAAAATGATAATCTTTGTACACACTTTTACCCGTCAGTTCTGTGTCTCATGTTAAAATTCAAAATTCCTGCAAAATATTGAAGTTTAAACGCCAAGTCCTCGTTTTAACCCAAGTGTTGGTAAAAAATTACCTACAGAGCCAGCCCTTTGCACGATAGTCATCTTGAAAACAATGCAAGCGGCGAAGTTGTGGTGAATGCACGAATAGTTCCAGTCAAAATTTCAGTACTGTAATGAGTAGGTAGTTATTTTCTTACGTATATATATTTCATTGTAATTTATATAAGGCTATATGTGATTTGTTGATAAGTAGCATCCACTAATAAAAAATATCAGTAAAATACTTAATTCCGAATTATAATCTCAAATTTGTATCCCATTCATCAGTACCGTGTCGTCAGTTCCATGTTTAATGTTTCGGTTATCTTTTTTTCGCAAACTTCAATTTAAATTCTGCTTGCGCAGAACTTGTTTATTTAATGTCATTTTAAACTCATAAATTTGGTGTGGGTCCCATATCTAATAATTGAGATATCGGTATACCCAAAATCCACCAGCCGCCACTGATGTGTGGTATTATTTGATTTTAAGATATTTAATGTATAATATGCTCAAAGTTGCAATAAATCTTATATTTTCCAATAAATTATGTATTTAATTAGTACCCTGGTATACTCGTCACTTCCCTTGCATTCCAATTTAGAAAACACATATATTTCAGAAACTGTTTGAAAAAGTGACTGGCCCGGTCTGGAATAGTATATTTATTATATTATCTCTGTTCTCATAACAAAATACTGTTTAATTTTCTCCGAAAACTATATAAACAAAATGATGTCAAAAGTTGCCCAACTTTTGTAGAATCACCCATATAAAAATTAAGCATTTTATTGTTAATTTATGTTGTATTAAAAATCTTGTGTTTTACAGAGTCGAATTATTTAGTTTCATTAAATTCAATATTAATTTTTATATTTTTAATATAAAAATTAAAAAAAGAAATAAAAAAATTCATATAGAATTTATATAATTTTTAATAAATCAATTTAAAAATTGGAAATATTTCTTTTTGTGTTAAAATGTTTTAATTTGATTCAGTATAAATGCTTAGCATACATAATTATTATTAGACTTTTTTTTAACCTATTCATTGTTTTATTTCAAAAATCAGTGAAAAATGTTTTTAAACCAATTTGCATAATAACATAATGGTCTTAAAGGTAGTTTTTGCATGTAAGAAAATAAAAAAATTTATGAGCTTACTTTTAGGCAAACCTAGTCTTATAAAGACGTAGCGCAGCAGCATCCACAAGATAAAAATGGTGCCATTAATAATAATAAACCTGAAGCTTTGCCATGAGTTAAACTGGCAAGCCAATAACAGGTGTCTGCAAACTTTAATGGCCAAATAAAGAACTAATGTCTTTTGTGAAACTTTTCCATTTTGAATTTAAATTTCGCTTGCAAGTTTCGATACGTGTGCGACTTACAAGTCGCCGGTACAAAGATAAACCCGCAATGTTTACTGTTCGTGCAGGGATTGAAATCAATTGCGAATAGAATAAAAGAACATTAAGCTCGGTGAAATTATTTTTAAACTACAATGGATTTTTCCTTTGTATGTTTTATTGAACTTTTTTATGTTAATGTATAAAGCCAATATGCTACAAAATACTATATTAAAATCATGAAATGTAAGCTATTCATTTAAGTCAGTAATAACCATGCTTTTATTTATATTTATTATTTTAAAAAAATTATAAAAAAAATTGTACACTTTATAGTTATTGAACAATTAACATTAAAACTGTAAAAACAAGAGTTCTATGACGCTGTATACAATTATAACTATCTCAGTCGGTAATTATATATGTAGAACTACTTTATTTTGGGTCCAATGTAGGGCAAACAAGTTCGCACGTTACTTTGGTGGTAAGATTTTTGTTTTTTTTGTTAAGAGCAGGGCTGTGTTTAAATAACAATAAAAAATATTTCTGTGTACAGATCAGTGTGTGGTATAAATGTGTTCCTCATGGTTTAAACATTGTCACTTTAATGCGTTTTAATTTTAATTCTGAAAACAAATAGTAAAATGGCCAGTGTCCAATTACTGGTTGGTAAAAAATGTAAATTTCTATTATTGGACATACGACCAATATCATACTCTATTTATATCCCGGACATTTACGAGCCAATTCTTATGTAAAATTGTCCTCTAAATCCGAAAAGACCGTCAAAAACTATAAAAGTTAAGCAGTTTTTGAGATATAGTTAATTCCATATTATACGTAAAATTGATTATATTTTAAAAACTGTTCTACTTTTTATAACTTTTGACGACATTTTCGGATTCATCGAATATTATTTCATAGAAATTGACTGCTAAATGTCCTGGATACAAATTGCTGTTGACGAGAATTATTAGTGGCTGCTTTTTCGCTATGACATTTTTGACTAATTCATTTTTGTAGAGTAAGTAATTTAGTGATTTCTTCGTCACAGGACATCTTGCAGAATAACAGTGATTTAAATACAGAGCATGATAGAGAACATAAAAAACTAATGGCAAAAAAATTAATAAATTCGTAAAATACTTTTAACATACCACCCGAAAAAATATTAGATATATATATACCCATACAGCACAAGATGTCCATTGGACGTCAAATGGACTTATATTGGACGTTTGGATGTACAATGGTCGTCCGCTGGACGTCCAATGGATATATGTGCTGTCTGGGTATATATATATATATATATATCCTGTTCCGACCTAAACATTATAAATGCTTCACAAACTAGAGATACCACACTTAATGATATTTGCAACAAACTATTTTAGAAGTCAGACCAAGGAATTAGTAGTTACCTTTAGAACAGAAAAGTGATGAGGAATCCGAGAAAGAAATATATGACATTTACAAAAACGAAATTAAAAAAATACCTATCTTTAAAAAATATTTTACAATTTATGTTATTTGATGTAAAGTTGTTATGTTTATATAAAAATTGCATGTCCAATAACTATGGTCCATGTGTTATATTACTATATATTTCATTACTATATAAAATGTCCAATTACTATACTTTTTTGCATGTTTTTATCAAACTATTATTAAAAATTCAAATATAAGTTTAAACAAACAAACTCTCCTTTTTATATATTTATAAGAAAAAAACTAAAATCTTTAAAACAACGGCATATAAAAATTTTAAATAAATAATATTCCTTAAGTGTCCAATAACTATGCGGTTTAATTGATTTTTTTTTAATTTTGTAATTTACTTAGTAAAGTGAACAATTTTTTTTAATAAATTTATTGTGACTATTTTTTGAATAAATTTAAACGATAAATGCAAAAAATAAATTTTCAATTCGTTAATCCGTCGCGTCGCGACGTATTGTCCTGAATCGGCGAATTATAACCGGAAACAAATGAACGTGGAATTAAAAAGCGCTCACGCGGTTATTTGACCAGAAAATTTAGGAGCCACAAAATCAAAAACAGCCACCCGAGCAATAACAGAACTATTGCCAATTTAAAACAAATTCAATTTTGCCTTGCTTTGATCAAGCTTTGTATTCTTTTTATCTCTGACTTTTTTCTTTTTTAAACTAAAATTAAAACCACTCAAAAGTCCTAATTAAAAAGTTAGAATACCTACAAAAAGCATTTTAGGTACTTTTTTGACAAAATGTTTTTATAATAAACTTTATACAGGCTGTATATACTAAAAATAGACAACCACATTTTTTAAATAAATATTTTTCATTTGAGCTTTTGTTTTTGATTTATCGACCTTCTTTTGTTTTTATATAAACCTGTCCTTGTTAATTAATATTTTTGATTAAAATATTTTATATAAAAATTGTAGATACCTATTAAAAGTTCTGACAATTTCAAAAAACTTTAGTTTTTTAAAACAGTGCCATAAATAACGGAGATAAAAAGGTTTATGTAAAAACAAAAAAAGGTCGATACTTTAAAAACAAAAGCTACGGCGAAAAACATATGTTTAAAAAATCTTTATTACGTTGTCCATTAGAGTGGGTAAATTTTAAAGAAACCTTTTTTGAAAAGTATGCAAAAAACAATTATTTTTAAAAATATTTGTATATAATTTTTTTTCAACTTAAATGCTAATATTAATGCTATTACAATACAAAATTATTTTCGAAAAAGCTGCCAGACGCACTCTATATAATAAAGGAAGCCAATAATCCCGTTATTCTGAAGGCACAAAAGGAAAGTCGACCTTTTATTTGAGCTTTTGTTTTTGAATTATCTACCTTCTTTTGTTTTTATATAAACCTATCTTTGTTAATTAATATTTTTGCTAAATAAATAAAAATTGTAGATATTAAAAGTTCTGACAATTTCGAAAAACGTTAGTTTTTTTAAAACACTGCCATAAATAACGAAAATAAAAAGGTTTATGTATAAACAAAAAAAGGTCGATAATTTAAAAACAAAAGCTAAAATGAAAAATATTTATTAAAAAATGTACAATCTTTATTACGTAGTCCATGAGTAGGTAATAACCAAAATTAAAAATATTAATCTTTGAGGCGACAACGAATTATGTGCAAAGAGATACATTTTTTGATTGACCATTTTAAAGATGAAAGGATTAAAATATTTTTGTATGCTCTCTAAAAAGGAATTAGTCAAAAATGACTAATTTAATAGTTATAAGTGGCTGCTTTTTCACTTGCACCATGGTTAACCATGAAATACCATGGTATCCCAAAATTTAACAGCAAATTCTTATGTAAAATTGTCCCCTGAATTCGAAAATGTCGTTAAAGTTAAAAAAGTAGAAAAGTTTTTGAGATATAGTCAATTTTCCATTTAATATGGAATTGACTATATCTCAACAACTGCTCCACTTTCATAATTTTTGACGGTATTTTCGGATTCAGGGGACAATTTTATATAAGAATTGGCTGTTAAATTTTGGGATACCGTTGTATTAGTCATTTTTGACAAATTTATTTTTAGATAGTGATTTTTTTATAGAGTTTTAGTAAATTTAATTGTCTACGAAAATATAATTTTCAATTATTTCATTAATATTAGATATAGATATTAAATATAAATGGGATTTTAGTTATAAAAATGGAAATTTTAAGATAAAATCACAATTACCTAAATTATCCCTAAAACCTTTTTTGAAAAGAATTGAATTTACTTTTAAAAATATTGGTTTACCTTTAGTTAAAGTGCATTTGGCGCGCCTAATATGTTGACCGACATTTTTTTCTTCTGTATAAATTTTTTCACCTTAAAAATTAATATTTATGCTATTGCAAAATTATTTTCGAAAAAGCGGATACTCGACCCACTCCATTGTTTATTCCATCCCTGTATAATAAAGGATGGCAATATCCGGGCGAGGTTATCCTGAAAGCACAAAAGAAAAGCCAACCACCCAAAAGTTAATAATTCTAACGGAAAATAACCATTTTTATTGTGCTTCCCATTTTCACTTTGCCATAACCTCCATTATTTATCAAGAGGATTAAGTCCGTTAAAACAAACTTTTTAATCCTTGAATATAAATCCTAAATCAGATTAGGCCTTGCGACAAAAATGTTTTCTATTAAGATGTTCAGCATTTTTTATATAAATAATTTTTTAATTTAAAGCCATTTGGCGATATTGTTATTTTATTTTTAAAATCAAAGTAATATTCGATTATGTTATAGCAATTTATAAAAACTTTATACATACTACGATTTTGTTTAATAAAGTTCATCTGCCATGATATCGATACCGTTTTATTTATTTTGCTCCCCTTTTCTTTTCAACAAGATTGGTATATTTTCTCCCTTATTTGCGCGGCCCATTTTCTCTTTGTTTTCTCTTACGCGAGTTAAACATATTTTTCGAATCACGTATCGAATTACACAGCAAACAAGAAAAGCGAAGAAATTTCTTATTAAAAGTTACACGTAGTAAACACCTTTGAAACATGGCGCAAATAAGAAGCTAAAAAATTTAATTAAACAAAATAAACATGCTTATGAAAGAAACGTAATATTGTGAAACCACAATTCGTCAATTTGAACCTTTATTAAGTAATATATTAAAAAAATGTTTTTAAAGTATTTAATACTATCATTTTGATAAAAATCAAAATGAGTTTCCACCAAACTTTGTTGATATAAAACTTTCCAATCCCGATGAAAGTTGTTTCGGAATTGGGCAGTTGCTCTAGAGCATATGCCGGGGCAAACTTTAATGTTGTATATAAATAAGTATTTATGGTAGCGGTCGTCCTCAGAAAAGAACTTTGGGTCGAAATCCCGGCGAGGTAATCCTGGGAGAGCCATGAGGGCACAAAAGAAAAGCCAACCACCGAAGTTAATAATTCTTATGGAGATGAAACAATTTTATTACAATTGCACTGCTAAAATATTATGTTAAAAGAAGTTTATCCATAAGGTCGTTGCTTCATTAGGGTTTCCGTTATTTACCAACTTGTTTTTATTGTTCGTAGCGCCCCCTAAATTATTAGTTTATGACCTAAAAAAATTATTAAAAAAGTTATTCATATTAAACCATGCCACAAAGACGATACATTTTCCATTTAAATAACATGGGGTATCGGCAAGTTTTACATTTAATTTTTTTCTCCCGAGCAAGTTAATATACAGGAATAAGCGACACATATTTTGATAGGAAATTAAACGCTGCACAAAAAAGCTTTCATATGATTTTTTTATAAATTCACTGATTTAAGAGTTATTTAGGGTTAAAGTTAAACTTACAGTAAATTTTTAGATTTTTTTACTTTGACTGCAAAATTATAATTATTTTTATGAAAATGAATCGTTTATTTTTGAACGATTACTTTTTTACATAATCTTTTTATTTCTGTAAAATTCTACAAAATTTTATACAATTTTATAAAATATTATACAATAAAAAGTTCCTTCAGTACAGCTAATGACGTAGAAATTCTTATAACAAGTATTTTTACCACAAAATATAATTCGTAGTTACGCATACGTTGTCTTGAGTTGAGATGCAGACATTTCCGCTACACCAATTAACCTTTTCAAATAAGTTAAATGTATTTTTCTACTCCCACCTTTAAAACGCCCTTTATCGTACATGTTTCCATGACACTAAGTGACCTTTTAAATACACATTGACAAGTTGTGGCTTTATGGCGCTTTAGTCACGGGCTGAAGTTTGTTTTAAGTTAGTTGACAGTTGACAGTTGTCAAATGTCATACAATCCTTAAAAGTGCCTTTGTTGTAAAATAATACTAAATATGAAAATTATTTTATTATCTCAATACAAAAATACAAAAGTATTAAATAGTTTCTCAACGCCTACTGACCTTTTAATTTCGCCGGCAGTAAACTATTACTTAAATTCGGGCACGAACTCCACTGTAAAGTGCTCATAAAACATTTTCTTTACTTTCACTGTGAAAAACTGTAAATTTTCAAGAAATACATTTCGATTTATAACCTTTATAATCTGCGTTTATAAAATATAAAAATTTGACGGTGTCACACAGATTCCCCTATTGTTTCATAGATGGCGCTCTATACAAAATTTTTGTTTTAAATCATTTTAAGTTAATTATTATTAATTAAGTATTTGTCGTGGAAAAGTATAGTATGCACCTCGTTTACAAACTTTCCTATACACTCATTAATTTAAGCACTCGCTCGCAAGCTCGCTCGTGCCTAAATTTAATTCGTGTATAAAATGGCGTTTATCAAACTTAATACATAATATACTATTATCTACTTCTACATTGACGAGCTGTGACTTTATGGCGCTTTAGTCACGGTCTGAAGTTGGCAATAAGTAGTGGTTTTGGGCATTTTAGTCACGGGCTGAAATTAGCTTTATTATATATTAGAGAAAAGTGAGGTTAATTTCATTGACATTTGACAGATGTCAAATGTTTAACAAATATAATATTTTATAAAATCGTATAAAATTTTGTAAAATTTCACAGAAATGAAAAGATTATGTAAAAAAAGTAATCGTACTAAATTTGAGTAAAACTGGTATGGATGTAATAGAAATATTTTAATTTATAGGAATCTCTTGTTAATAATATTCACTTATCTCTTTTCAATAATTTTTACTTTTTCAATAATACAATAAAATAACATATTTTTAAAAAAACAAAATAACAATTTATTTTCATAAAAATAATGATAATTTTGCAGTCAAAGTAAAAAAATCGAAAAAATTACTATAAGTTCAATTTTAACCTTAAATAACTTTTAAACGAGTGAATTTTTCGAAAAATCATAAGAAAACTTTTTTGTACAGCGTTTAATTTCCTATAAAAATATGTATCACTTATAGCTGAATATTATCTTGCTCGGGAGAAAAAATAAATAAATGTAAAACTTGCCGAAACCACATGAAAAATGTATCGTCTTTGTGGCACGGATTAATATGAATATTTTTTTTTAATTTTTTTAATAATTTTTTTAGTTCATAAACTAAAAATTTAGGGGGCGCTGCAAACAAAAAAACCAAGTTGGTAAATAACTACCTAATTTATAAATTAAAAAAAAATCCAAAATATTTAGACTGAACACTTCTTTTTTTTTCAGTGTTTTGGAGCTTTTCACATGGTTAGTCGAGGTAACAGAAGACGCGGCAGAACTATATGATGGCGCAAAAATAGTTTGGAATGCCCGATATGAACCCCATTTAGAAGAAAACGAAAATTTGGAGGTTCATCGCACGGAAGGCAGAAAGTCCACCACCAGATTTGAAGTGCAAAAAGATGACATCCAAGCGGTTGTACCAATCAGCAAAGTAAGTAGAGCAAAAATAAGTATGATGTTATGATTTAGAAATTTTCTTTTTTCATAAAGAGCGTAGGTATTTTACATCTAGCAACATTGCTCTAAACGTGAAATTCATTCATTTTTACAAAAGTATAATAAACGCAATTTTTAAAACATCTTTTTTATAATGGTGTACCGGATATTTTACATTACATATTTTACATAGTAAAAAAGCTTCTTTTTACTTTTGCACTTTGTATATGCTTGAATTAAAATCAGAATAAAACATATAGCATCGTAACTAAAGAGTCAACCTACAATTCAAAAAAATAATCATTAAAATCAGATTAGCGGTTCGCAAGGAAATCACCATTAAAATTATGTATAATTTCAAATGTATTGTGTATGTATAATACATTGTATATAAATTCTTCTCTTTCTTTGTATAACACCATTATAATAATAATAATAATCGGATATAAATAATTACAACCAAATAAATACAGTGTAAACAAAAAGTAGGGTACTTTTAAGGTAAGGCTCTTATTCTTCTAATATATTGATTTAAAGGTTAATTAAAAATATCACAATTCTCTTCAATCAGAATTTATAGGAGAATTTTTCCGTATATTGGTATTTTCAGCTTCTACATAGAAAGCTTGGTGATACCTAGGTACCTATAATTTAGTTTTGGAATATGAAATTTAATTTTTAAGAGAATATCGGGGTCAAAAATAATACTCTCTAAAAATGAATTAGTCAAAAATGATTAGTGACTGCTTTTTCACTTATACCATGGTTAACCATGGGATACGATGGTATCCCAATATTTAACAGCCAATTATTGTGTAAACTGGTCCCCTGAATCTGAAAATACTGTCAAAAATTCCATATTATATGAAAAATTGACTATATCTCAAAAACTGTTCTACTTTTCTAACTTGACGACATTTTCGGATTCATTTTACATGGAAATTGACTGCTAAATGTTTTATAGAGTGCCGTGGGCTATTTTATATTATGAATAAATATAGGTATATTTCTATACTAGGAATCCAATCTGGTCCCTCTTGTGTCGAAAAGTGACTTATCTCATCGAGCGATGTGCACATCACGAGTAAGGTTTTAAATTGTCGGAAAAAAACGGAAAATTGGGAAAGGTTTTTTTTGAAAATTTACACATTTAAAAAAAGTAGCAATCAACAACTTAACATTATTTTAATGTACAAAATGTCCTTTACTACAAAAAAATAAAACTAAACATTGAATTAAATTAAACTGTTTTAAGAAAATAAACGTAAACGTGGTATATACTGTCGGTTGAGTCTTTTTTGCCAAAAGAAGTCCATTAAAAATATCCAACTACAAAATAATGAATGAATTATAAAGTTAAATTACAAAATTATAATTTTATAAATCGAAGTGTTAAATAAAAGTTATGTTAATACAGCACCGAATGTTTTTTGTGGTCCGATATAATATTCTCACTAGGGTGATTCAAAAAAACCTTTTTTTTTTGTTTTTTTCTCGGAACCACGCTCAAAAGTTTCGTATAGATATAAAAATGAGCCTGTGAAAAAATGAGCTCTTAATTTCAAAATTAAGATTCTCCGCATCGCACTTTTCGATTTTCCATAAGTATAACATAGGAAATAGTATATTCTGTAACAAGTTTGGACAGCATATTCCGCTCGAGTGAAGAGTTTGTCACACGAGCCGAAAGCGAGTTTGACGGTTTCACGAGAGCGGAATATGCAATTCCAAACGTGTTTCAGACTATACTTTTTCTACGTTTCCAAAAAATACTATAGAAAAGTCATTTGATTGGAAGAAAGTGGGGTTGGATCGGTCTAAAATTTGTTAGATATTAAAAACAGAGATGTCGCCACGAGTGTTTATTCTGTCATAGGATGATAGAATATTTCATTCTGTAACACTTTACGGAATATATGTCATTCCATAGATAAAAGTGATAATAGAACGGTCAAATTCCGTAATAGGAGTAGAAAAAATTATTTTTGTTTCTTTTTATTTTTGTAACTAAAGAACAATAGGTCGTACTGTAAAGTTCTTGACATATTTTTGTAGAGAATTGAACGCTCTACAAAAAAGGTTTTTTTATGATTTTTTGATAAATTAGATCCTTCTAAAGAAATTTAAGGTCAAAGTTCAAATTTTACTAAATTTTTGTTTTTTTTGGTGAGTCTGCCAGACCTCATTTAAAAAAATTTGAAATATTTTTGTAGAGAATTGAACGCTGTTTTTCCGAATTTCCAGAGCTCAAAAACAATATTTCGATTCGTTTTTAGCCCTTTGAACTAATACTAAATATGTCAAGAACTTTACAGTACGACCTGTTGTTCGTTAGTTACAAAAATAAAAAGAAACAAAAATAATTTTTCCTATGTTGTTCTTATCGAAAATCGAAAAGTGCGATGCGGAGCATCTTAATTTTGAAATTAAGAGCTCATTTTTTCACAGGCTCATTTTTATATCTATACGAAACTTTTGAGCGTGGTTCCGAGAAAAAAAAACAAAAAAATGGGTTTTTTGAATCACCCTGAGAATTTCTCACTGAATTAAAATAAAAGGAATATTTATTATAATTATAATATTTTATATAAGATTTTAATCAGCGTCGGAAATTCACTTTTTGTGTACGGATATTATCCGTAAGAATTTGAAAATTTTCGTTTTACCCTTTTAATAAAATGTAAGGAATGAAGAGTCAAATTTCCTAATTTTTCTGTATTTTTTCGGAAAGTTTAAAACCCTAATCACGAGGAACATATCAAACAACTAAAAATTTAAAAAGTTGACAAGCCAAAATGAAGACAAGCTTAAAACATTAATCCATGTTTTTATATAAAAAAAACAAATTTACAAACTTTTTAGTGGTTACGTTGTGGCAAACTGCTAAACAAAGTTTGAACAGGACCCTTAATGTGCTTAGCGGTTTGTTAAACAAATTCAAAACGTTAATATTGAACTTGAGCAGATTGCAAAGGACCGCAATATGAGACAAGAATTCTCTACTTTGTATCCGCCGAGAAGTTTGGCTCATGCTCGATTTACTCCTTTGAAAAAAAACATTAATTTATTTTTTGAAAAGGAATAACAAATGTAAAAAAGTTTGCTAGTAGAAAAGCAACTTGTAGACTTTAAAAAGTTAAATTGTGTATCCCAATCTGTTATTTAAACATATAAAAAGTATTTTGAAGTCCGTAAATAACAAAGAAACAAAAAGTTGCGTCGACCATTTTTTGTGATATATAGTATAATCAGGGTGGCAAAACTTTTCAGTTAGAAAAAGCGACCTAATTACCCTGTGTAAAAACGTTGAATTGTGTCTCCCGACATCAAACAAGTTAAATAATTAGCGAAGCGTTATGTAGAGGGAGCGAAACTTTCTCACAGTTATGTTTGGCTTTCAAAGTGACGAGTTAAGCGGTCTCTTAATGTGCGAATGTTTGAGAGAATGTTTCTTTCGAGAGGGCCCGTTAAATTAGCACACGATCCCAGGAGATGACGCATTTGACGAGCGAAACACATAATTTACAAAGAACGGACCACATTTAACTTCAATAAAGGGGTTTATACACAATAGTTAGGGGCAACTAAATTATGCGTTTGAAAACTCCATATTATGCGCAGGAATTGTGCCATTTTATGCGGCAGTTATGCGGGCAAAATTGGGGAAATATGCGCCAATTATGCGGGCAAAAATAAGGAATTATGCGAAATTATTCGGGCAGAAATCAAGAAATAAGCGAAAATTATGTGTATAGATTTGGTATAGATTTTGAAGGAAATAGTGAGTTAAGAATGCATCATTTTCATTTAAAAAAAAATCTGAATAGGGAACTGCAGGTCACACACGTTAATAAAACAAGTGAGTGATTGTGAATAATAATAATAATAATAATAATACTTTATTGATGTTAAAACACAAATAGTGTATACATACATCACAGAAATATAAAAAAAGTTAATGTAAAACACAATCAACTTTCCTAAGCAAACAATATTACCAAACAAACAATATACATATGTTTACATTTATTTAAAAAATATGTTAAAAATTCATTAAATGTGTAGAATGCAAAAGCTTCTTGACCTTGTTTTTTAGGGCACTAATTGATAAAATTTTAATTTCATCAGGAAGACAGTTGAAAAATTTTATCGCCCAGTAATTTGGACCGTTTTGACATCTCTTTAATCGACAATTGTTAAGTACGAAGTAGTATTTTATTTTCCATAAAGTATTTTGTAAAAGAGCAGACTAGTCAAATCTTTAAAAGTCAACATAAACATAAATTATGTTACAAACATAACATAGATAAGTTATCTAAGATAACAATTACAACATTAGTAATGTTACATTACAGTCACAATAGACTATTCACCACACTCACATCACATTGTCATTTAAGTCAGGCATGATTCATCCTTATCTTAGATAGTTAGTTATCTAGTACATCTCCATCACAATTAAAGTGCTCCATTTCCAACTTTCTGCCAAAATACATGCACATCATTGCCTCAACTTTATCCTTTGTGAGAGTAGTCCTCCTGGAGGAAAATATGTCTCCATAAGCACTAAAGCCTCTCTCAGTGTCCACATTGTACACATGTAACAATTGCACACAGGGTATCACAAAATTTACATATTCAATAACACTTTCAGCTGAAAGAGGAGCAGTAAACTTACAGGAGTCAAACAAAAAACGAGAGGACTCAAAGAAGTCCTTCGCAGTATCCTCCTGCAACATTTTTTTCAGTAAGTCACAGCAGGAGGTGCAAACATCTTTCATTATTTGCAGCAAATTAATGTACTGTGCATTAAAAGTGATTTTGGCCGAATGGAAACCAGAAAACGCGTAAATTATGTGACAATATGTGATATTATGCGCATAATATGCGGAAATGCAATATGCGGTGACCGACATAGAATTATGCGAAATTATGCGGACTGGAAATGATGCATACTGGACTCATAACATACCAAAGTGTTCAAAAATTCATAATATCTGCACTTTTGAAAAAATATGCGATTATGCGCCCGCATAATATGGTTGCCCCTAACAATAGTGCAGCGAAATGGTTTTTAAAAGAACCACCAAAGACTTAAAACGTTGTATGAGTGGAATAGTTATTTTTAAACACCTTTATTTAAAAAAAACTGTGTTTTATTATACACGTTTTTGTTACACTGTTATAAAAATCAGATTTGTTAACATGAGTTTGTAATAAACTGAAATTCACAATCTAGATGCAAATCGATCAAAAAATTCCATTGTTAGATATGGGTGATTCTACAAAAGTTGGGCAACTTATTACCTCATTTTGTTTATATAGTTTTCGAAGAAAATTTAACAGTATGTTGTTATGAGAACATAGATAATATAATAAATATACTCCAGACCGGGCCAGTCACTTTTTCAAACAGTTTCTTAAATATCTGTGTTTTCTAAATTTGAATGCAAGGAAAGTGACGAGTATACCAGGGTACTAATTAAATACATAATTTATTGGAAAATATAAGAATTATTGCAACTTTGAGCATATTATACATTAAATATCCTAAAATCAAATAATACCACACATCAGTGGCGGCTGGTGGATTTTGGGTATATAGATATCTCAATTATTAGATATGAAACCCACACCAAATTTATTCGAGTTTATAATGACATTAAATAAATAAGTTCTGCGCAAGCAGAATTTAAATTGAAGTTTGCGAAAAAAAGATAACCGAAACATCGAACATGGAACTGACGACACGGTACTGATGAATGGGATACAAATTTGAGATTATTATTCGGAATTAAGTATTTTACTGATATTTTTTATTAGTGGATGCTACTTATCAACAAATCACATATAGCCTTATATAAATTACAATAAAATATATATACGTAAGAAAATAACTACTCACCACAGTGCTGAAATTTTGACTGGAACTATACGTGCATTCCCCGCAACTTCGCCGCTTGCATTGTTTTCAAGATGACTGTCGTGCAAAGGGCGGGCTCTGTAGGTAATTTTTTACCAACACTTGAGTTAAAACGAGGACTGAACGTTTAAACTTCAATATTTCGCAGGAATTTTGAATTTTAAAATTGGACACAGAACTGACGGGTAAATGTGAGTACAAAGATTATTAATTTTTTACAAATTGCTATTATTCTAATCTATGATAAAATATGAAAAATACATTATTTAATATTTTATAGTTTGTAGTAAAATTGAAAAATTTAAGATAAATTGAATATATTTTAAAATAAAATCACTCAAATATTTGATTCAGGAGACACGCCAAGGTACTGATGTTTTGAATATTTATTATGTTTTTCATTAAAATTGGGAGGACAAGTTAAAAAAACCTGGATCTTTTGTAATATACTAAAATATTTACAAAAAGATAAAAAATCAGAGGAAAAAATTACCTATTTTCGGTTTCCATACGTGAAAGGACTATCAGAAAAAATACAAAAAAATATAAAATTAAAAAACAATCAATTCCGGTTAGCCTTCTATAACAACAAATTAACAAACAGTTTATTTACAAAATTAAAAAAAAAAACACCTCCCTTATTACAATCAAATTTAAAACATAAAATAGCATGTGTGATAAATGTTACATAGGGATGACAAAACAATATTTAAAAAACAGACTATACCAACACAAATATGACTGTAAAGATTCCAACAATAACAAAAAAGAAAAAACAGCTCTAGCTCAACATCACTGTTAAAACACATTACGTAATTTTAATTTTAAAAATTTTAAAATTTTAGACATAGAAAATCACTATATGAAGCAAACAATAAGTGAAATGATACACATAACATTAAATAACACTAAATTGTAAGATAGATACTCAAAATTTAAATACCCAATACAACCATATCATTTCAATTTACAAGCAAAATACCGTTAAAGAAAAAAGTAAAACGAATAAAAACTCTAAATAATTAATTTACCAGGTATATTCTTTATTTTTATTTTAACACATGGACTATATACTTTCATTATAAAAATAGGTAAGCTTATTTAGTTGATGTGGAGAATTTTTGTTTGTTAACTCAATTAAAACTATATTTAGAGGGTTCTAGTTGTTAACTTATTGTTTTGTTATATTTATAGAAATTGATCTAAATCTAAATTATTTATATATGTATACATTGTATATACAGTATTATATTTACTATAACTTCATGGACTAATTCGACTATTTTAACTCATTTTTAGCCTTGACAAACGTCGGCTATTTTTCTTAAAAAAAGGAATTTGTTTTTATTTTACGTCCTAAACCCACGAACCTTACTTAAGAAGAAAAATTTAAAGGACAGTACACATCATTGAAAATTCTTTTTATTTAAGTACGCAATTTCCAACAAATACTTTTGTTAATGGTTCTAAAAAATGGTTTGTAAAAATAAGGTCCTTTCTGAAAATTACAAGAATTATGGTTGCATTGTTGATATAGGATTTTGTTATTAAATCAACAAATAATTATAACAATAATTAAAACATTTATTGCATTTTAAAAAAAAATTTACAAATAGGATTACAATTTACAATAATTTTGCAATAAATATGCTAATAATCTACACAGTAAATGTTAAAAAACATTTATTATATGCCATAATTACAAATATGAAAAAGACAAATAAAAAAACTCAATTAAAAATTTAACAATACAGTGTTATTACATCAATGATACCGATACTAGAATTAAACTAGATGTAAATGTAAATATAGTTTTTATATAAGTATAATTACAAACTTGAATATAGGTTTATATAATTATAATTACAAACTACTTAATTAGTTAAGAGATTACAGTTGGTTGTAAACTAAACATAAAGTTATGGATTAACATAAAATATCGTATATATTTGGTTAAAATTAACAGATATTTTTTTACTGTGTAAAATTAGAATTGTATTGGTCGAGACTAAACTATCAAAAATGACACAAACTGTGGGAGAACTCTAAAATGACCCAGACTGTCTAAAATGACTGTTTAAAAATGTCCATTAAACATTCTAAAATAACCCAAAATTTAAAAGAACTATCTAAAATTACCCCTTAAGAACCTTAATTCCTTATAAAGATATTTTGTTACAAAAGAAAAAAAAGGTTTTCTTTAATTGCCTGATTAAATAAATAAGATCGAAGCAAATCCTCGAGAACTGTTCGATTTTTTTCCTTTTAATGTAATTGGCCAAATCGACTCAGGTGATATCTTGTGGCAAATTACTACAGCACACTAATTGGGTTTAGTGGAATCGACCGCAAAAAGAAGTAAAAATAAACCCTCTTACCATTATTTCGGAAATAAGATATCAGGAATTAAAATTGCGTATACGATGTAATAAAATGTTGCTGAAAGTTTATCGGTTGGTCGTGAATTATTTAAGGTTATAAAACACCACATAAATTCTGTATATATTGATTTTTTCATTTAGTTTACGCCCTTATAGGGGTCACTAAATTCTCCTCCCTTGGCAATGATTAGTATGGCAGTAAATTCCAGTAACGACCATAAGGGTGTGAATAATCTCATAAACAGTGCATAAAACATAAATTATGTACAACAAATAATTGTCTATGCCTCTAAATGGTGTCACAGCAAAAAAATGTCAGAAAATTAAACTAATCTCGACCTACTTTGTTTTTTTTTACGTAATATCTAACCAAATTTATTTAAACGCATAAATTGCTGTCATCGATGGTTCTGTGTCTACTTGTCAAGTTTAATAACAGAGTCAATCCAAATGAAAACACCAAAAATGAATTTAAAAGTGCGCTGCATAATTTTTTATTTTAATGAAAAAATCATTGATCATTTATGAAAAACCGTTGCCGTTTTAATTTTTAGTTGCTTTATTTTTAATCGGCACCCTTTAGAAACCTGAAATCGTGACATTTTCTTACTCTGTTATAAGAGGCTAAAACTTTTTTTTGTGGCAATTATTGAAATGATTGTAATTTTATTTTACTGCCTAGTAAGTATGTTTTCAATATTAATTATTATTATCTAATTAGTTCATCTCATAAAAGAATGGTAAACCACTAAAGATTTGTAATAATTTGTCAATTTTTGTGATTTTTGTCTGGCTCCTGTGCCTATTCTGCTAAATCTAGAAAGTTGCCTTTTTTCAGGTATCAAGTACTTATACAATAGAAAACGTAACTATTATTTTAAGTTTCTAGACTATCATTTTCTTTATTAAAAAAATTATTGAAACTTGATAATTTTCAAAATTAGCCAATTTTGCTCTCAGAAATCATTATGTTGAGGAAAAAATAAAAATCTTTTCAGTCTAGTTAGTCTTGTTTTCTTATTTTTATCCATGTAAAAGATATAATAATTTTTTTAATGCCCGTTTAGTAGCAATATTGTTAGTTTTATTTATAATTTAAAATTTAGATGGCTTTCATGTTTGGTGGAGAAGTGTCAGAACTGTGAAAAATATTTCGCAAATATTTCATATTTCAACAACTTTCTAGAATTAGCAGAATAGGCACAGGAGCCAGACAAAAATCACAAAAATTGTAAAATTATCATGAATCTTTAGTGGTTTACCATTCTTTTATGAGATTAACTAATTGGATAATAATAATTTATATCGAAAACACACTTACTGAACAGTAAAACAAAATTAAAATCATTTAAATATTTGTCACAGAAAAAAGTTCTGGCCCATAAGAGAGTAAGAAATCGATACGATTTCAGATTTCTAAAGGGTGCTGATTAAAAGTAAAGAATTCAAAAATTAAAACGGCAACGGATTTTCATATTTGATACCTAAAAGATCATCCTCAATTTTTTTTATCAAAATAAAAAATCAAGCAGCGCACCCCATTTGGTGTTTGTAATGACTCAACAGCAAAAATTTAAAGTTTCTTTTACAAAAAAAATAAACCAAATACTTATGTTGTCACTTATTTATTGAAATTATTAAATAAATATGTTATAACCTACTAACACAAAACAAACAAAAATTGACCAAACTTGGCCCACATTTGGGATCAAAGGGTATCGAAACTGATTAGAATACATATAGGCGAATATTGTGCATTCACACGTAGTCAATCTAAAACCTTCACGCAAAATGGATAGCCTTTTTAAAGGAATTTTACTTTTCAACATTTTAAGTGTAATTTCATGTGAAATATGTGCCCCAGAAAGGCTTTCCAAAGTGGACGCGTGGGTCCATAAGACCCACTACAGCAGAGGTGAGGCTTTCCAAGACAAGGATTTTTACACGTTGGACTCTTATAAGGAAATCGACGTAACCAAAGCAAATGTGACCGTTTTGTGCGAAAATATGATCAAGTCTTTTTCAATACTGGAATCCCTGTCGCTGATTGGCATAGGGTTGGAATCCATTGAAAACAACGCCTTCCACAGGATGCCAAAGTTAAAGGTTTTATCTCTATCGGTGAATAATATGGATAAAGTTAGGAAGGGAGCCTTCGACAATCTACCATCGCTAAAAACCTTATATTTATCGAAAAACAAAATCGATTACGTCGAAGAAGACGCGTTCTCCAACTACAAAGAACTGGAAGCAGTTCATTTGGATAGAAACCAAATTGCTAGCATTAACGGTAACTCATTTAGAGGCTGCCCTAAACTACGTAAAATCGACTTCAGCTTCAACCTAATCCACAAAATTCTGGACACTTCGTTCGAAGATTTAAGACCGCTGCACAATAATTTACTCAACATAAAACTGACCAACAACCGGATGTCTTACTTTAGTGCTGCATCCTTGGGCGATTTGCCACCTGTGGAATTACATCTGGAAAACAACGCGTTAAAATCATTGGACGATATTTATTTCTCCTCCAAAGAACGCAGCAAGCTTTATTTTACCAATAACGCCATTACTTGTATTAGTGAAGATATAGCGCATACTATCAAAGGAGATAAAAAGTTTGTAAACGCTAAAAATAATCCTTTAGAATGTGATTGCACGAACAAACTTGAAAGCATTTTGACGTATGATAATTTTGCATCCACTGATTTAGTTTTTGATTTACCATTTTATTGCAATATGTCTTAAAATAGTTATTACGTAAATTTATTAGGTATGTATATGTATTTATTTATTTTTTTTATTAAAATTCATCACTTTCATACATTACACGAAGTAGTAGAATTTGGTAAAATTGTTAACTTTTTTTTTGTAAATAAATAAATAAAAAAAAAATAAAATAAATATTTTTGAAAATATAGCAGATATGTTTAATTTTACAATGTTGAAAAATTTTAGGTTGTAAAAGAGTCTACTTAAAAGACATTTACAAAGTTTTAGAAAGATTGACCGCCTGGTTTTCGAGTAAAAAATTATAAAAGCTGCTAAAACTACATGGGCTGCAACAAGTTAACGATAGTGTTGACTGGGTCCAACTAAAATTAGAAATCTGTCATTATCGTCTAGAAGATACGGCAACACTGAAATACAAACACGTGATAATCTAGGGATTTTTGAGTTAATTTATTTTGTTACTACCATAACTAAACATAATAAATATTTAAAACATCAGTACCTTGGCGTGTCACAACTCCTAAGTCAAATATTTGAGTGGTTTTGTTTTAAAATATATTCAATTTATCTTAAATTTTTCAATTTCACTACAAACTATAAAACATTAAATAATGTATTTTTCATATTTTATCATAGATTCGAATAATAGCAATTTTCAAAAAATTGATAATCTTTGTACTCACTTTTACCCGTCAGTTCTGGGTCCAATGTTAAAATTCAAAATTTTTGCGAAATATTAAACGTCAAGTCCTCGTTTTAACTCAAGTGTTGGTAAAAAATTACCTACAGAGCCCGCCCTTTGCACGACAGTCATCTTGAAAACAATGCAAGCGGCGAAGTTGTGGTGAATGCACGTATAGTTCCAGTCAAAATTTCAGTACTGTGGTGAGTAGTTATTTTCTTACGTATATATATTTCATTGTAATTTATATAATAATAATAATAATTTATATAATTATAATTATAAGGCCATATGTGATTTGTTGATAAGTAGCATCCACTAATAAAAAATATAAGTAAAATACTTAATTCCGAATTATAATCTCAAATTTGTATCTCATTCATCAGTACCGTGTCGTCAGTTCCATGTTCGATGTTTCGGTTATCTTTTTTTCGCAAACTTCAATTTAAATTCTGCTTGCGCAGAACGATTATTTAATGTCATTATAAACTCATATAAATTTGGTGTGGGTCCCATATCTAATAATTGAGATATCGGTATACCCAAAATCCACCAGCCGCCACTGATGTGTGGTATTATTTGATTTTAAGATATTTAATGTAAATATGCTCAAAGTTGCAATAAATCTTATATTTTCCAATAAATTATGTTTTTAATTAGTACCCTGGTATACTCGTCACTTCCCTTGCATTCAAATTTAGAAAACACAGATATTTCAGAAACTGTTTGAAAAAGTGACTGGCCCGGTCTGGAACAGTATATTTATTATATTATCTATGTTCTCATAACAAAATACTGTTTAATTTCCTCCGAAAACTATATAAACAAAATGAGGTCAAAAGTTGCCCAACTTTTGTAGAATCACCCATATATAGTGCCTTATGTATTAAAATAAAAAATATTTATAAAATCAGTTAAAAAACTGTCTGTTTCGTAGTTTAAATTTAATAAAATAATTTTGGTTTTACAAATTGACATTATGCAATGTAAGCCCGAACCTCCTTTCCAAATTTTTAAAGTTGGTTAATTTTTGACGTTTGATATTGTTAACCCTGTATCTTTGTTTTTTACTGGGACTAATAAAGAAAACCTAAAAATCTTTATTATTTACCTACAAACACAAAATTCACTTTTAGTCTGGCGCATCCGCCATTTTTAGTACTTATGGTTGGCTGGATTTAAATAAAATTTGGTATAAAGGTGTGTTAAAAAAACAATTTTATCATCTTCGGTTGAAAAAAGACAATTTTTTTCAAACATAATCATTACAAAAGGCTTAGTAAAAAAGAAAATGCTTAAAACAAATTACATAAAATAATATTTAAAGTTTTGCAGTTTTAAAAACTATGATAAATAAATAAATAGATTAATAACAAACTAAATACTCCGAGCTTTAAAAATATTTTATTTTGAGCTAAAACTGTATAAATCTAAAGTAATTTCGCCTTTATTTAGTTTTAATTAAGCCCATTATGCATATTTTATTTCCTAAATTGTAAAACCGTGATTTCGTAATTTACGTAATTTATTTAATTTTCATTAGCAGCTTATCCAAACAAAACACTTTGCAATTTGCCAAGCTCTGTTTATTAGAGTATGTATTTTCCTCAACGTTCACAGGCGGGATTAACATACGCCCAACCCTATTCAAGCCCAAATGAAATTCCCTTTGAACGGCTCTGGCGGTTTTTCAATTTCGCGATGAAGCCTCCCTAAAACACCCGAACGCGCAATAAAAAACTAATAATTTCAAAACTTTGTTGTAATAAAATCCCTTTTATGTTTGCAGAAAAAGAGTTGCATGTCTCAATATATTTGATCTTTTCGGTCTCGATGCAAGTTAAAAGCCTGTAATATATCGATGAATCCGCCGGAAGCTGCAAAAAAAGAACAAAACCGCTCGTGTTCGTAAATCGCAGAAATAAACGTAAAAAATTTCTGCTTGGTCTGCAACAAAAACCTAAACAGATGTTGTTCGTATTTCCTTTTATTTTTCTTTAATAACAGTGATTCTGCAAGTACCTATGTTTTCATAAAAAATAAAATAAATAAAATATCCGGTATCAATATTTTTTCAATAAAGGTTAACGTGTAAGTAGGTAATGGTTTATTAATATTAGGTACTAGATACTATCTGAGAATTTTTTAGACCTAAGTAATCTATGGACGAACGACAGAATTATGAAAATTTTAATATATGGGTCATATTATAGGCTCTCTGCCATTTGTTAGTTGTTCCTAACATTTCTTATTAAGAAAATAATAAATTGAGACAATAAATAAGATCTTAAAATAACAAAAATTAATAGAACATTTTTCAATTAAACATAAATGACTTAATAATTAATTATTAAGGTTGAAAGTTAGCATCACAGTCTATAACCCCATGTCCCCATCATATTGCAATAGTGAAAACTAAACCTATATTTCATAGGTTTTGTATGGAACAGAATTTTAAAACTAAAATGACAAGTACTAATAATTAATGTGATAAAATGTCTGAATAATTTTTTAAACTGACCAAACCTTATTGGCATAAATTTGGGAAAAGATTAAGCAAGTCAAAATAAGACGAAAACCTAAATAAATATTTTTCCTAATTATTTATGTTGCCAAGAAACAGGGTGATAAAGTGTTACTTATCATATCAGTTTTTTTAATATAACTTCTTGGAAAGGTGATATTTTGCGAACAGTCACTTACTATCAAAACACATATTCACACATAATTAGAAACAGGGGTTGCTTATTGTCCCATACAAACTTTGAGGTTAGGTTTTTATAACATTTGATGCAATTATTGATTACATCATTAATAAGGTGTACCTCTCAAACTTCGATAAAATAAACCGTTTCCGAGTTATTCGAGATTACAATAATTGTTATATCGCATTATTTAAAAGGATTAAAAGGTATATGATAACAAATTTTATTTTTTAATTGAAAAAACTAAAAAGGGCCTAAAAAGAGCCTCGGGACTTTTTGCCCTGACCGTCACATTAAAAAAAATTGTTATCATATACTTTTTAGTCCTTTAATGCGATATAACAATTATTGTAATCTCGAATATCTCTGAAACGGTTTATTTTATCGAAGTTTGAGAGGTACACCTTTTTAATAGAAGCCGAACTAAGTAATCGAAAAATTGCATCAAATGGTATAAAAACCTAACCTCAAAGTTTGTATGAGACAATAAGCTTAAGCAACCCCTGTTTCTACGACACTGTGTTCACTCGAACAATTGTAATTATGTGTGAATATGTGTTTTGGTAGTAAGTGACTGTTTGCAAAATATCACCTTTCCAAGTCTACCATAGTAGAAGTTATATTAAAAAAACTGATATGATAAGTAACACTTTATCACCCTGTATATTTTAAACATACGTAATCAGAAAAAATATTTATTTACATTTTCGTCTTAGTTTGACTTGCTTAATCTGCTCCTAAATTTATGTCACTAAGTTTAGGGACACCTTGTATATTATGTATTGTCTACTAGGTCATGAACCGCCTCAATAAAAACAGCTTTGTTATAAAATACACTGGCATTACATATAATAGAACTCTGTAACCCATGTAGTTTATAACTGTGTCACGAGATGACGCCGCTGCATGTATCGCTGATGTTATTTTGCGCGTTACAAACAAGCACACGCTTCTGATTGTTTTAGAAGGATATATTTTCAATAATAATAGTAACATTAATTATTGCTAACACATTGCATTTATTTTGTCACTTGGAAAATAGATTTTTTTATTGTGAAAAATATCGTCACATGTCTTTAAAAAATAAGAGACTCTTTAAGCGAAACTTTACGGCTGAGAATAACATATGTTAATATTAGAATTACCTTAGTTTGCCTAAATAATTAACAATGGATAAGAAAATGTAAAATATTTATTTTTTAGGGGTAGATGGGGCTAAAAAGTATAATGACTCATATTTTGGTAATGTAAAGATCTTAAAAAATTCTTGTAATTTTTAAAAATTATGGGAAATCTATGTGAATTTGTCCAACCATTTTTAAATTTGTAAAGGAAAAGTTGGACCAATAAAAAAATTCTAGTACTAACCAATAAAATTCTGCTTCGCTCAAACTGTGAGCTCAGCACAAAAATAATTACTTCCTAAACTTATGACAAATAATTTTTAATATCTAAATATTAGTGGTCTATCAAAAAGTGTTAATTAGGCCATATTAAAATTATTAGTCTAAAATGAGCAACACTCGTACATTCGAATGCTCCAATCCAATAAAAAAGTATTACATTTATATTGTTTGATATTAACGTCATAATACCCAGCTTATTTATACGGCTTTGGGGATATAAAAGTGTCACGACTTTTATGGTAAAAACGGGGTGAAGTTAGAGACGAGAGAGTGTATCCTGTATGCGAAAGTATCTCCGATATGAAAAATGATCGTGTTTTTTTTCGTGGGAGTATGATAAAAAGTTTGGCATCGAAAGGAAGTTTCAAGTATTATTGATTATCCGAAATGATGTGTAAACATCGCAAACAAACATATTGTTTACTCTGCGCGCTCCAGTTCTCGCTCAATTTGGCGTTCGGCTCATCAAATCTTTTTAAGTTGGTAATAACTCGGAAAATAACTTTTCCTTCCTCCTGGTAATCTTACTGTCTCCATAGGGGCTATAAAGTGGGTGTTTTTACGGCTAGTCTTAGACAAATAATCACAAATGCCTAGGCTGTATTTTTTCAGTAACAATTGTAATTCAGAAATTAACAAATGATAACATTTTCATACTTTATTTTATGTATTTTCTAAAATCTCAATTTATTGTATTTCTTTGTATATTGCTTTGTTTCCATGAAATTGACAATAACAAATAACAAATTTATTATTTATTTTATTGCAAGTAAGGACCGAATTTTGTTCATTTGTACTTTATATAAATTTCATTTAGTTAATAAAGATAACGTGTACTTTCATTCATCATCGATTTACTGTATGCAACCCACTGTTCCTGAAACAATTGCTGCGGCTGAATTACATTTGATTTAATCTGAAAAACATTTGCTACTTTCTGAATTACAATTGCAAGTTTCTGAAAATAAATTGTGATCTGAATTACAATTGCTATTTTCTTAAAATCAATTGTGTTATCTGAATTACATATGCTACTCTCTTAAAATCAATTGGAATAGCTGAATTACAATTCCTACTATCTGAATATCAACTGGAATAACTGAATTACAATTCCTACTTTCTGAATATCAACTGGAAAAGGTGTAGAACACCTATAGGTGTTGTAGTATATCAGTATACTGATGTATTTCGTAACTTTAACCCACTTCACTGTATCCTCTAATTTTAGTTTGAAAACCAGTGATGGCATCTTTTTTCTGATACTTCGCACTTTGCACACTCGTTAAATAGGTATAAGGAATCCGAATGACAATAATAACAGATTTCTGGTTATACACTACACCTTTTCCAGTTGATATTCAGAAAGTAGGAATTGTAATTCAGTTATTCCAGTTGATATTCAGATAGTAGAAATTGTAATTCAGCTATTTCAATTGATTTTAAGAGAGTAGCATATGTAATTCAGATAACACAATTGATTTTAAGAAAGTAGCAATTGTAATTCAGATAACACAATTGATTTTCAGAAACTTGCAATTGTAATTCAGAAAGTAGCAAATGTTTTTCAGATTAAATCAAATGTAATTCAGCCGCAGCAATTGTTTCAGGAACAGTGGGTTGCATACAGTAAATCGATGATGAATGAAAGGACACGTTATCTTTATTAACTAAGTAAATGAAATTTATATAAAGTACAAATGAACAAAATTCGGTCCTTACTTGCAATAAGTTGACAATTATGACAAATATACCTACTTAAATGGTGATAAATTTGTTTATTATTGTCAATTTAATGGAAACAAAGCAATATACAAAGAAATACATTAAATTGAGATTTTAGAAAATAAGTAAAATGAAGTATGAAAATGTTATCATTTGTTAATTTCTGAATTTCAATTGACATATTCTGAATTACAATTGTTACTATCTGAATACTATTTGTAATTTCTGAATATCAATTGCTACTGTCTGAATATCATTTGCAATATCTGAATTACATCAGCTACTTTCTGAATATAATTTGAAATATCTGAATTACATTTGCTATTTTCTGAATTTCATTTGCAATATCTGAAAATCAATTGCTGCTTTCTGAATATCAATTGATACTTTCTGAATATCAACTGGAAAAGGTGTATATTATAAACACTGGACGTATTGTCAGTGGGAAATTAAAATTTAAAATTAACTAAATTCTTACAAAATTGCATATTACCTTTATAAACCATTCGGTAAAATGTTTTTCTTTGTTAAAATAATTACAAACCCTAGTTTTATACAAAAAAATTATGTTAAAATTTTACAAAATAAAATTAAGAAACTATAAACTCATGTTAACAAATATGATTTGTATAACAGTGAATTGTTTAGAGTTTTATAATTTTTCGTCCTGATAAAGAAAGTGAAAATATACATTTTTAGGCAAATTAAGTTGTTAACACTTTTACACCTTTCTTTTCGAATAAGTTTTATTTTAGGTACTATGCGCAATGATTCGTTGACAAAAACAATCCTATTTTTAATAAAAAAATCCTAGTTTACACAAGATAAGGCCGAATAAAGCCTCACCTTTAAATTAATTTTCCACATAGGTACCTATTTAATAATTTTACAAACTTTTTAAGCCCTTCTCCGTTCTTTTGTATCGCTTTGAGACTTAAGAAGTAGTAACAAGTTTCTGGCGCACTGAAATATAATATTTAAACTTTAAACTACTTTTTTTTCGAAAAGCTTTATTGAGTAACAAACTTTATGTAATGAATGTTTTTCTCATTTTTTTAATTTGGATATTGAAAATATATAAAATCCTTTCTTTGCGATTTTCTGTATATCATATCATATATGAGGACCCTAGAAGCCAAGGGATACAAGTGACAATTAAAAAAAAAATGTTATGTACAGAAAAATATAAATGGGACATTTTACTTGGTATCCAAGGAATATAACTGAATTCTAAACATCTTGAAAAACAAAGTCACAAAACAACATAACATTTTGACTACAAATTACAAGTGTTTTTTACTTTAAACATGATTATCTCAAAACTAAACAAAATGTCCTCATATGAAATAAACTTTTTTTAATATTTTATTTTTATCACTGTAAGCTGTAAGAGAGTACTTCCAGGCATATAAAACAGTTTCTTGAATGCAAGTTGCATCTCCGGATTGAAAAAGAGGCTTTAGCATCGCATCGCCTGTATTTCAAGCCCACTTCGACAAAGCGAGGCTTTTCATAATTCAACGCCATCAAAACCACTTAGCAGCTCTGTCGAAGGTATCTCAATCCACCTAATCTTTTCCTGCTCTAAAAACCATAAAGCACTGCTGAAGTATGAAGGAAAGATTTTGTATTTATTTTTGCGGGAAGGAGGTAATCTTGTGCAGACTTAATGAAACTTTATAGTTTATTGTTTTCTTTTTTCTTTTAATAGTTAATAAATCTCCTTTATAAATAATATTAATATTAAAACTAAAGGTTCTTCCATTATTCTTTAAAAGTTTTAAAATATCTTGTACCAGCTAATGTAAAACAAATTCAATCACATTTAGCCGTCAGTTAATAACGTATGCCCATAACACAGATCAATAAATAAGCAAAGTAGCAAATAAATTTCGCAGTCACAGAGGCATATCGGTCAAATAAATTAATGTAATTTAGAACGATTAAGCGCTGTCTAATGGATTAGCCAAGATTTGTTACATTTATCTTGCCGATCATTACATCCATCAAATCTGTATTTATGTTACTGTTTTTTGTCCGAATGAAATATTATTAATTGACTTCCATTGGAAATACCAATTTAAATTAATAATTTATGTTAGTGTCACTGAGTGACACCAATAATATTTTTATTACAAGCTATATTTAATAATAATTGGATTATGAAACTGTATGGTATACAAAGTGAAACAAAAATACGACAAAAATGTATTAAGGCAGTAAAGTCGTATTTTTTATCACGAATGTGGAAAGGCGAGGCAAATAACCACGTGATTGATAAAAAATGACTTTAATGTCTAGGTGAATATTAAATTTTATCCGAAATCACATTTAATAATACTAATAATTTATATTGATGATTAAGGGCCGGTTTTTCAATCGTTGGTTAAGTTTAACTTATGATTAACTTTCTTAGATACTATTGTGTTAACAATAGTATCTAAGGAAATTAACCGTAAGATAAAGTTAACCAACGATTGAAAAACCGGCCCTAAGTCAAATGTCATTTGATGATCAAATCAAGTATCTACGTATACTGTTTGTTGCGACGGTTATTATATTTTTGCCCGCCGCGGCGATTTTTTAATCTAATTCATAAAATTAACTTATTATTTTTATTAAACAACATTTTATGAAAGAGTCCAATCGACCTCCGCGACGGTGCTTTTTTTAATATTATTTAGTTGCTACTGAGGAGCAGTAGACACATCTTAAAAGGTATAATGGGTTGCATACAATACTCGTATTAAATCGGCAGTAAAGTTTTACTTTACTGCATTCGCTATTGCAATCTAGAGTGCTGTTGAGAATGCCGTACGGATTGGTTAATTAATTCCCATAGAAACCACTGTCTATAGAAAGTAAAGTCGCAACCTCCCTGAAAAGCGTTTTTTATAAATTTATAAATTTGCTACTTTTCGTTCTATTAATTAAATTTGCTACTTTTCTATATTAATATTAAATTAATTATTATATAAACCTATAGATCAAGAGTTTTGTAAATTGTTTCGAGTAAAAGTTTTATTTAAATGAATAAATATGTGCATTTAATTATTTTAATTTGTATGTATAGAAATAATACGTCTCATATCTGTTGTATTAAGGGTATTTTAATTGTTCCAATTAAAACGTAAGCATTAAGCAACAGCGGATAATTATTATGAAAGGCAAACAATAAAGCACGTAATCCTTCGTAACTCTTCTCATTTATATTACAAAACGTCACTTAACTTCAAACTTTTCAGACCAACGTAAATTTCGATAATCTACTGCTAATAAGTCCGTTTCAATTAGGAGGAGAGTTTTCCAATTAAAAACATAAAAATGGCTTCATTATTTTCCCGTTCTTTTGAGCGGGCGCGAAAAAAAACTTTTCAAAAGCGAACCGTCCGTCGTGTCAGCACTTTAAAGTTCTTTGGGCTTTTTATTTTAATTGCTTCTTTATTTCACTGGGTATTTGCTCGACTTTATGCCAACTTTACATTTACTGGCAGTAAGTTGCCGCAAATCTCCTTTGAATCACCTATCCCGTCCTTTGAACCTATTAAATTTATACCACTTTTTTATTATGCCAAATAAAGTGTTTTTAGTATATTATGTATCAAGTTTGATAAACGCCATTTTATACACGAATTTAATTTAGGCACGAGCGAGCTTGCGAGCGAGTTCTTAAATTAATGAGTGTATAGAAAAGTTTATAAACGAGGTGCATACTATACTTTTTCTACGACAAATACTTATTATTATCTTAATATGATTTAAATCAAAAATTTGCATAGAGCGCCATCTATGAAACAACAGGGAAAACTGTCAAATGTCACATTTTTACATTTTATAACCACAATTATAAAGGTTATAAATCGAAATGTATATTGAAAATTGACAGTTTTTCACAGTGAAAGTAAAGGAAATGTTTTAAGAAGACTTTACAGTAGAGTCCATTCCCGAATTTAAGTTATAGTTTACTGCCGGCGAAATTAAAAGGTCAGTACAATGTTCATATAAACTTTTCAAATATTGGCGTTGAAAAACTATTTAATATTTTTGTATTGAGATAATAATAGATATTTGTTTTACAAGTGTTGAAATGCGACTTTTTCATGCGAGTTTTTAAGTTGCCCACGAGTCCGTTAGGCCGAGTGTGCATTAACACGAGCTTGAAGAAAGCTTTTTTCACAAGTATAACACAATGTTTTTTCTGCGACCCTTTTATTTTTTATTATTTTTAAATACAAAACAAAATAACCTAAAAACTTTTTTGACAGCTGAATGTCAAACGATGCTTTCCAGTTCTTTTCACGCAGACCTGTCACTTTTCACACAGAAATGTCACTTTACATTCGTGTTTTGCCTTGCCAATGAAAAGATTCATTTTCTAAGCAACGATGCTATCATGAAAAGTGACTTTTACATAGTGGTCGTAGAAAAAATAATTTTCACATTTAGTATTATTTTACAAGAAAGGCACTTTATTTTAATGATTGTATGACATTTGACAACAGTTACTGTCAACTAACTTAAAACTAACTTCAGCCCGTGACTAAAAACCTGTTGCTAACTTCAGCCCGTGACTAAAGTGCCGTAAAGCCACAACTTGTCAATGTGTATTTAAAAGGTCTGTTGGGATACGAAGAACTAACACTATGACTCGTAAGATCATTTATTGTTGATTGTAAATAATTTTTACATAATAAATATTCGAGAAGTTAAATCTTAAGTTAAGTGAGTGAAAAGTAAGTAGTAAGTGATCTTTTGGTTTCTAAAAATCAGGTTTTATACAGCGTGATAATTTTTATCAGTTAATGGAAAAATAGAAGCGCTGTCTTTGAAATTATGAAATATCTAATGATGCGGAATAATTACTTGAACTATTTGAACTTTTTATTAATTTAATTTATGGACTTATTTTTGTCACCCTAAAGATCACGACTAAAAGATTATTTAATATACATTAGAAAAACAAACTGTTTCCAAATAAATATACAGGGTCTAACAGGTCACTTAGTGTCATGAAAACATGTACGATAAAGGGCGTTTTAAAGGTGGGAGTAGAAAAAATTATATTAGAACTAAGTATTTGGAAATAATCTACTCAATAATACTAAGTCGCGTTAAAAAAATTAAAAAAAAAATGTTTTTTTTACCATGTGCGATTGAACGGTACCGCTCAGAGCAGTCGATAACAGAGCGCTACCATAAAATGTATGGCATAACCATAAGTGTGAGAATAACCAAAAGTGCCATAATAATTACATACAGATGAGGGAAAAAAAGCCGAATTAGGGACTAAGGGACTCCTACAGAAACTGATAAAGTACATTTAATTAAACGCATGACCAATAGATATTGCAAAGCATACAAATTTATTTAAATAGCAACGCAATTCAGTCAGTTTCAGTTTGGGCCCATCAGAATCTAAATCAAAAAGCACTTAAGCACGTTTAACCTAAATAAATAAACTAGGCGCCTACAAAGCTTGTTTACAAAGTCCATAAATTAAGTACCTAACCAATGAAGGTATAATCTTTCAGACAAACGCACAGTGGGGTAAAATTAACTGTGCATCGGTTCCTAATTTCAGCAAGTAAACAACTACTGGCAAATATGGCCGAATCTTCTTTGAAGTCAGTACTTGGAACGAGCAGTCAAATTTTCCCCGCCGTGTTGTATATACTATTTTTTTTCAAGCATTTAATAATTCTGTACTTACATTGAAATTATCGAGTTTGCGACATTTTGTCAGGTTTGACGTTTGACATATGTTATATTATAGGTTATGTACATTTATTCTACAGTGTAAGTTGTAGCACAAACAACACGTCATTGATTCGAGTTAGTACCCTTTGATCTTAGTTATTTAGATTCAATAGTTATTTATGTATCAAGGCAGTTAAGTCGTATTTTTTATCACGAATGTGGAAATTATTTGCCGACGCCAAAGGCGAGGCAAATAACCATGTGAGTCATAAAAAATATTAAATTTTATCCGAAATCACATTTAATAATACTAATAATTAATATTAATGATCAAATCAAATGTCATTTGAATGTAGGAAGTGTGACGGTTATTATATATTTTCCCGCCGTGGCGATTTTTTAATCTAATTAATAAAATTAACTTATTGTTATATTATTTTTATTAAACAACATTTTATGAAAGGGTCCAATCGACCTCAGCGACGGTGCTTTTTTTAAATATTATTAAGTTGCAGCTGAGGAGCAGTAGACACATCTTAAAATGTATAATGGGTTGCATACAATACTCGTATTTAATCGGCAGTAAAGTTCTACTTTACTGCCGATTTCTTTTACTTTACTGCTGATTGTTCACTACTTTACACGATTTCGGATAAAAGTGTATATTTTTTAAATTTAAATATACTTTTGATTCTAAATAACTAAGATCCCTGGTTATTAAATCCAATCACTTACGTTTGTTTGTCTTATTATAATATACTTGATAATATTTTCCAATACTTAATAATTTTCCTTTCAACCTCAAAAATTGTAGACTCATTTGGAAAATTTCTACTTGAATGTCAAAACATTAAACAATTTTATTGTTTCAAAAATATTTTAAATTTTACCTTTGGTAAATAATATTAAAAATCATACCTCAATCAAAAACAATGGTATGTTCAATTACACATACAATTTATGTACTTTATTTTAAAACATTTAATAATTAACACGAGGTATTTAATGATTTTTACAAATATTTAGTTATGTTTGTGTTAAAAGGGTGTAATTAAAATATCCAATATTAAATTAAATCAAGAAACAGCAACAAATTTAATGCCTTTGTTTTTCAAATGTACTACTAAATTATGACACTTTTATTTTGCATTTTTTAAATTAATTAAAAAGTGTTGATTATGCCATAATCTTTTTATGCTTAAACTTGACGACCTAGTTACATTTTTAATTAATTAAGGCAAAAAACGAAGAAATTAAAATATTTAACTACCTAATAAACTTATTTACGATGGAAATTTGCTGAAAAAGAATTGGAATAAAGTCGCGCAATTATTAAAGCTCGCAAAATACACGAACTAGTAAATACGAATTCAAATAAACACAAAACAGTCATGCAAATGGATTAATATATTAAATCCCGCAGGCATGCAACCTTTCAAACACGAAATAAAGAAATAGTGTTAAATTATTTCTAGAAGAATTTTAAGCTATGCGTTTTGTGCTGAAATTTAAGAAAAAAATATACGTTATTGAAGAGTGAGTTTTTTAGAAAATAAAAAAAACAAATTAGAATGATAAAAAGGTAATTAAATAATAGTATATTAAAGAACTAATGTCATAATACGTCATTTTGTCGCACGCGGACAAGTGCGACAAAAGGTCTTATGACATGAGTTCTTTATGCTATTTTATCTATTTTGCAAACATTTCATAAAACAAATTAATTTTATACCTTATATTTAATTTGGTCGAATTTTACTTTACATAGTTGGTATCTCAGTTTGAAGTTTGAAAGGTCATTAACCTTTCAAACATTATCACATTCTTTCGCTATGGCGTTGTTAATTTACAATAAGTATTTACAATAAGCGGCTGTTAAAGAAGAAAAAAGGATTTTCTTTGGTGTTAAACAAAATTTATTGCACGAAAAGTCTCGTAAGTACTAGAAAACAAATCATAAAAATATTATAACCTATAGGTATTCAAAATTGTATTTTACCAGTAGCCAACCTATAAAATAAAAATTTTGGGTGGAATAAAGTACCTCATTAAAGAACCAAAAGCGGTGTTATAATGAAGTCATTATGAAACCAAAATAGATAAAAACAAATTTTCAAAAATGGCGAATGCGCCGCGGTTAATTCTGAATTTTAGGAATCTAGGGAAAATTACCTATTTTATACTTAACACTTTTATTCTACACCCACCTTTAAAACGCCCATTATCGTTTATGTTTCCATAACAACAAGTGAACTTTTAAATACACATTGACAGGCTTTATGGCCTTTTAGGAACGGGTTGAAGTTACGAACAGGTTTTTAGTCACGGGCTGAAGATTTAAGTTGGTTGACAGTTGTCATACAATCGTTACAATAAAGTGCCCTTGTTGTAAAATAATAATAAATGTAAAAATTATTTTTTTATCTCAATACAAAAGTATTACATAGTTTCTCAACGCCAATGTTTGAAAAGTTTATATGAACATTGTACTGACCTTTTAATTTCGCCGGAAGTAAACTAGATTACACTTAATTTTGGGTGGAGACTTTTTTCACTGTGAAATACTGCTTCTATATCAAATTAAACAGTCCATTTTCAAAGAATACATGTAAATTTACACACACAGTCCCAAATTGGTTACTCTATTGTTTTATAGATGTCGCTCTAAATACCTTAAATGTCAATTTATACAATCACCTACCTCAAAAAATTAAGGAACTAACTTCCAAACGGTTTAAATCGACACTAAAAAATATTTTATTAGAACAATGTTCTTATTCAATTAAGGAATATCTTGAACATGTTTTTTTAACCCATACATAACGTTGTATTTTCTTTTAAACACTGTTGTTGTTTGTTTGTGTTATTTATACAATTTTTATTTATGAACAAAACATATGTATTTTTATTTACTAAAATTATTATTATTCTACAAATACTTTTTGTAGAAAAAGTATAGTATGCAACTCGTTTATAAACTTTTTTTGACACTTATTTAATTAAATTTGTGTCTAAAATGGCATTGATTAAACTTGATACATAATATACTACTATTATTACGGATTTTCCAAAGGATAATTTCTATTTTATTACTTATAACACGACTTTGATTAATCTAAATTTTTAAATAAGTTTATTTCATTCTTTCAAGTGGAACAAATTGATATTTTATGTTCGGAAGAAATCAAATAAAATAAGCAGTTTGTTCGGAAACCTTAAATTTTAAAGGGCATCGCTGGCTTGTCAATGAACGTAGAATTTAGCATCTGGCTGGCTTGAAATTGTATTGCCGGAAATTTTAAAATATCGGTCGTAGATATTGCCGTCGCATCGCAAGAACAAGAATTTATAAACGACACGCCGTTCTGCATATTTCATTCGAATTTTATTTATGTCGACGCAATATATATTCCTTCCTTTCCTACTGTCTATTTGTTTAACCTTTTTCCAAACATACTGACATATTGCCCGCTGCATTAGGAAGATATTTGGAAAAAGTATATGTCCAATTGTGTGTTAAGAAAGTGATTATTATACAGGGTGTCCCAACAAAAACCAAACAGGAGTTTTCGGGTAGTATGAAGTGATTAAAAAACGCAAAGACAAGTCAACTTCAGTTTCGATGGGGACCTCTTTTGCAATATATTTTGATAATATTATTACTATATATTATTATATCGATCCACACAAATTTCAATCGCAAATAACTTTTTTATTTAAACAAATATTAAAGAATATTGTAGATACATTAATGGAGAATCGCTCACATTTTAAAAATTACTAAAAAATACATGTACGTTTATAATATACAGGTTTAAACAAAAATATGCTTTTTTACCATAAGTTTAAGACACTCTTTAGAGTGTAGACTGGCAAAACTGTATATTGTTCTAAATTAAGTTTTAATTATCAAGTCACATCTATTTTTAACAATTTTGTTTTTGGTTCACCTCGATAAAGTTATTTTTGTGGAAAATATGAATTTTATTAAAAAACATTGCAATTTCCAATATTTTTTCTGTATGAAGAACTAAGGTTGCCTATGGAGGATGACAGTGACAGTTTTGTTGAATCATCCCATACTTGGACATGTCATATACAGCTTTCAAAAGCTATCAAATTGTATTTTGTAAATTAATGTGTTAATTTTGAGGTGTCTTCTTACTTTTAAAAATGTCTCCGACTGATGTTGCCCTTTGTACTTTACTTCTTTTGACGTTTAAAACACTTACTTACGTAATACTGTGACCCTCCATCCTGGATTAAATTAATGGCTCTGGCAACATCAGTCGGAGACATATCCATTTTTTAAAATAAGAAGACACCTCAAAATTTAAACATTAATTTGCAAAAAACAATTTGATAGCTTTTGAAAGCTGTGTATGACATGTCCAAGTATGGGATGATTCAACAAAACTTTCACTGTAATTCTCCATAGCCTATGAATGGACCATAGCAACCTTAGATCTTCATACAAAAAAATATTGGAAATTAAAATGTTTTTTTTTTAAATCCATATTTTCCACAAAAATAAATATATCGAGGTGAACCAAAAACAAAACTGTTAAGAATAGATGTGACTTGATAAATAAAACTTAATTTAGAACAATATACGGTTTTGCCACTCTACAGAGTGTCTTAAACTTATGGTAAAAAACATCTTTTTGTTTAAACCTGTATATTATAAACGTACGTCTATTTTTTAGAATTTTTTTAAAATGTGAGCGATTGCCCATTAATTTATCTATAATATTCTTAAATATTCTTTTAAATTCGACATCAAATAAAAAAGTTATTTGCGATTGAAATTCAACGAAAATTTGTGTGGATCGATTATTTTGCCTGTGAGTGTATTTTGATAATATTATAACTTGCAAATCAAAACACCTAAAATTTGATAGGACAAGTTACTATAGAATTAAAGAGCATTACAAATTATATTGAAAATAATAAATTACTTGGAATTATAAAAATAAAGCCCCTTGAAAATCGTTCAGAAGCAATAGTGCAAAAAAAACCCACTCAAATTACTCAGAGTGACTATTATAATAGTTCATTATTTTGTCCAATTTCCCGGACATGAAACAAAGCTAGCATCCGGAGACGACGTGCAATAAAAAGTTTTACTCGACAATTAGAAACGACATTGTAACAGTGGATGTAATAAGACAGAAAGTCTTGGGTTGGCAGTTAGCGTGGGCCATTTCAGCGCGATTTATGACGGTAAATTGCAGGAAAAAACGCCAGGAATGAGTAGACGTTAAGCTGACAACAAATTTAGACGTCAAGATAGGTGGAAGAAATGTCCTATGAAAAAGAGTTGACTTATTCTTAAAAATAGCTTTTAAATTTTGATGTAAACTTTAATAAAGGAAGCTTTTCATAATACATGGTTTTAAATATTAAGTAAAAACTTGCTTGATATATTTAGAAACTTAATCCATTTTTTTAAACTTGAATTACACGGGTACACAAAAAATAAAATCTCCAGTGTCTTGATATTTTGAAATTTTTTTGTCAATGTGATGCTAAAATCATTACATCAAGTGAAGTGGTAGTTCAACTACAGGGCGATAGATGGCATTTACATAAATACCATAGGGTCCCTAGATTTGGGACCTTAGAATACTAAAATATGATGCACCGCTAAAAGTATGTTTTTAGCCATTTTTTAAGACATTTTCAGCTATAAAACCCAGAAATGTTGCCATCTAAAGTCAGTCTCTGGTAAATATATTCTTATTTTATGTATCCAACATATATTTTGTTAAATATTCCAATATATAATTAATAATAATCCTATTTACCTCTCTAACAGCTGTTAAAGGTAACAAAGGTCCATTATTATCCCGTTCTGCATCAAAATTGCGTAATTATACAGGAATTAAACGAAATATTCAAAAACACAACTAACAGCTTCGAAATTCTAAAACGTCAATTTCTTTATCTATAGATATAGATATAGATATATGCGTCATTTTGTTCAGCTAAATTTTAATCTAAACATGACAACATTGCAATTGCTACCAATTAAAGTTGTTTAAAATGCATTAAAATATTCAATTACAGACTTCGTTTTATATATTTAGTATTAATATTAATATATATAAAATCAGAATTTTCTAAACCTTTTAATAATTTTATTATTATTAAAATGTAATCCGTCATTTTGGAGCGGCGGCCATATTCAATATATTAGATGGTATTGTCACCTGCACCAAAAGTGTTATTTAAAAGTTCAGCTCAATCGGTTAAAAAGTCTTCCCAGATTTGTTTACAATATGACATTGTATACAAATAAATCTAATGTAAAGCCCTCGGTGGTTTAGTAATCAACGCTGCGGACTACAAGCCGAGAGGTCCTTGGTTCGAATTCCACCAAGGGTTTATTTGTGTTTGTCTGTGTATGCCTTAAAATAAAAAAATAAATAAAAAAACTAAAAATATACTTAAAAAAATTGGCCCACTTTCTACGATATCTCAAAATTTTCGTAACTCTATAAGGATTTAGAAAAAAATGGCGTTCTTTTGAAAAAAAAATTTCGTCTAAAAATGGCCTGAAAAAATTTGTTGCAAACATTTCAAAATGTAAAAATATGCCAACAGCTGAAGAAATGAGGAACATTGTCCGCTGAATCCAAAAATACCGTCAAAAATTATGAAAGTACAGCAGTTTTTGAGATATAGTCAATTCCATATCGTATGGAAACTTGTAGAAAATGTTCTACTTTTATAAGTTTTGTTGATATTTTCGGATACAGCAGACAATTTTACATAAGAATTGACTGCTAAATGGTTGTTGACTAGAGTTATTATTATTAGTGGCTGCTCTTTCACTGTGACAATTAGTCAGTTTTGACTGATTCATTCTAAGAGAGAATATTCCAAGTTAATAATATAGTATTATCTTTGAGAATTGTTTCCTATATAACATTTTAAGATTTTAAAATTTCTTAAAAAAAATTAAACTAAAGTTAAACATTTTATCATTATTCTTGAACCCGCTGAAAAAAAAAATTGTTTTTTCTTTTATAATTTAAAAAAATGAAATATAAAAAATATTCAATGAAAACGTGGAATACCCCATACATTAAAATTGTATTGTTTCGACCCTTGCGATATTGATTCTAATCGAGTGTTTGGCATCTTAGAAACAACATCCTAAGCAAACCAAAAACAACGTTAAACTTCAAATCGAGAAGATTCCCTTTGAACTTCGAGAGTGGTTTTGGAGAACCTTTAAGAGTAAGAGACACTGTAATTAACAAATTACTTGTCCAGCTTTACTTAATCAGATTCCGGAAAACACTTTAACACTGATAAATAACTAATCAGGGTTAAAAGTAAGACTAAAGATTATACCTACAAAAGAAAATCTTAAAAAATAAAGGCAATTTTTTTATTTAATTTTTGTGACAATTAGGACAAAAAAATGTATTTATATAAATACGCCTACACATAACAAGGGCCATATTTTAATCTGTTGATAAGTTTATAATGATATTCGCACAGTGGGGTAAAATAATGGGTAGAATATATCCCTAAATCTTTTTAGGTTAGCAAATAACAACTTATTTAAAGGCTAAATCTTCTTTGAAGTCAGTATTTGGTAAAATTAGTTGAATCTTTCTTGAAGCCAGCTGCTTATTTTAAGCAACCTGACGAGGGTAAATTTGGGTCTTGTCGACAATTCAATAATTATTGATTAAAAAACTCATGTATTTTATTCCAGTGATCATGGTGAATTATTACGTTTTTAATTGTAAATAAAATTCAGTAATTAATTTTAATTCATTGAAATGTTTACAATTTTCACGTAAATTATTACTAAAATGTGTATTTATTGTATCTAATGGGGACAATTTATATTTACAGGGACTGCAAATAAATTTATTTCTTCATTCGGATTTCCACTGTTTATTGAAAAACCGGTAAAAACATCACCCAGGATTTTATTTTGAAAAACACCCAAAAACAACAAATTGTGCCACAAGTTTTTTATAAATATTTTCGGCTTTATTCTCAAAAACACTCGGTTGTAACATACTCGTTTGACAGCTGCTTATTGAAAGCTGAATTATTAGATGGGTCTTGTATATTTTATGGGTAAAATTTTTTAGAAAAGTTAATTTTAAATTAAAATAACTTCCACTTTAAAAGCAAGAACTTCTCCGAAGTTTACAAAGTATACGTAGTTTCGTAAATTTCGAAATTTCCGCCGACTTTAAAATTTATTATAATTCTAAGGAATTCATTTAGTACTAACGAGTTAGACAAGGGTTGTCCTTATGCAAAAAAGTCCTTCTAAAAGGTCAAAACGCGTTTAAAGTGAAGAGATAAACCCCACAATCCCTAAAAGTGGCAAATAAATTGGGGAATTTTTGCGGGCTGTAGCAATTTAATAAAATTAATGGAAAGATAACAAAGTTGTAATTATATTTGGGATTTGCATTTGCAGGACTCGATTTATTTGTTATTAAATAAATCTACGTAGGTACATTTAATAATAAATAAATCGATAATTTTAATTAATATATAGTTTAATTAAATTTATCTGTTTTTGAAACTGATTTATATGCTTTTTTACATAAATAGTTATTTGTTTTACAAGTGTTAAAAATCGACTTTTACATGCGAGTGTTAAAGTTGCTCACGAGACCGTTAGACCGAGTGTGCATTAACACGAGCTTGAAGAAAGCTTTTCTCACAAGTGAAACACAATGTTTTTTCTACCACCCTTTTATTTTTTATAATTTTCAAATATAAAACAAAATAACCTAAAAACTTGTTTGACAACTGTTAAAATTAATTTCATCTTACTCTTTTAATTTTTAAGGTATAAGTAATACTTAAAATCAATAAACTTACCTTCTCAATTTAAATAAAGGCACCAAAAATGAGAATTTATTATACAAACACAATTAATTGTGTTCTAAATGATATTTAGACATACATATACAAATACAATACAAATGTCAAACGATGCTGTCAATTTCTTTTCACACAGACCTGTCACTTTTCACACAGAAATGTCACTTTACATTCGAGTTTTGCCTTACCAATGAAAAGATTCATTTTCTAAGCAACGATGCCATTACGAAATGTGACTTTTACATAGTGGTCGTAGAAAAAATATCTTCATTGGCAAGGCAAAACACGAATGTAAAGTGACATTTCTGTGTGAAAAGTGACAGGTCTGTGTGAAAAGAAATTGACAGCGTCGTGACATTCGTTTCAAAATTTGTATTATATATGTATGTAATACTATGTATATGTATGTTTAAATATCATTTAGAACACAATTAATTGTTTTTTTTTCTAATAAATTCTAATTTTTAGTGCCTTTAAATTGAGAAGGTAAGTTTATTGATTTTAAGTAACTTATACCTTAAAAATTAAAAGATTGTGGTGAAAGTAATTTTAACAGCTGTCAAACAAGTTTTTAGGTTATTTTGTTTTGTATTTGAATATAATAAAAAATAAAAGGGTCGTAGAAAAAAATTGTGTTTTACATGTAAGAACAGCTTTCTTCAAGCTCGTGTTAATGCACACTCGGCCTGACGGCCTTGTTGCTCAAACACTCGCATGAAAAAGTCGCTTTTCAATACTTGTAAAACAAATAACTTTTGTTTATAAATGTTTACAATTTTCGTAAAAACAAATTTGGGTACTTATTATTTAATATTTTCACATGGCATATAAATATATAAATGGATCATGTTCAAATAGTTTTTTCTGCAACCATTGACAACCAAGTTGACATTTTTTTATTGATATGCGTTTGAAAAACGTTACCATTTCTTTAGTGCGAAATGTTACATTGGCGCACTAGTGTATTAATAAAGAAATGTCAATTTTATTTGAAAAAACGTAAAGCAACAAAAAAAATTAATTTTATTATTTAAATAAAGTTGTAAATTTATTTCCGTACTTTCGAATAATTTGTCGCGGCTGCCGGAAAAAGTAATTCTCAATCACCAAAGTTCAATTTCGTGCACTAGGTACATAATAACTATTAATATATTATCTAACAAAAAGTATATTAAAGGGTTTTGTTAAAAAAATACAATGCCTTGACATTGGATATATCAAAATTAAACTTTTGCGCATTGTGAATACGGGATAATATGATTTTTTTAAGTTCTACAGTATACCGGGTGTATCTGAGAATAGGCGCACCCCTGTTACTTTATACTATAGTATATAACTATAAAGTATATTTTACTCGTAAGTCATATTTTTACTATATTTAAACCACATTATAATTGTAAATAATTCTTAATTGGCTGGAAACTTCTTAAAGCTTAAAGTGGGATAAGAAAACTAAATAATAATAATAATTATATTAATATTGACTTAAAGTGAAAAATAACTAAAAAATAAAATTTCTAAAATATGACATATTAAATTATTAAAAATCTTCCTATCATCACAAAGTTTATTAAATGAAATGATTTTTTAATGCTTTATATAGTTGGGTAATTTTTATTTTGTACATGGCATATATTTATTTGTAACCCTAGAATATTTAAAGGGAATCGATTTTTTTTAATGTATTGTAGCTATTTTTATCATTCATATAATGTGCTTTTAATGCTTAATATAATTAGTTTTGTCAATACGAGTTATATTTATTAATTTTACTTTATGGTAAACGTTATTATCCACTTTAGGTATACAATTTTAAAATATAAATAAAAAAGACAAATAAAATATAAATGTTTAAGGTTTAGAAAGAGAATAGGCAAGTATTTTTAACGTTATTTTACGATACAAATACAAAAAATTACCAAATATGGGGATTTGTTGAACACGTTATTTTTACTACTCTCTTAAAATTAATTAGTCAAAAATAAATAATTATAAGTAATAAAAATAAATTAAATACCTCATATTTACGTACAAATAACGGTCAGTAGGTATATAATTGACAAGAGGACTTTATATTGCCTATTATTTAACAATATTTTTTCACTGTTTTACAATAAATGACATGCGTGTATAAAGATGCTGGGTACCATTTTTAATAATAAAAGGCAGGGAACATTGTAGTTAATTGTGTAATTTATTTTAAGTAAAAAGTTTGAAAGTTAATTATTACCTGTCATTAAGAGTTTATTTAATACTAATTATAGATATACTTATACCTATACTTTTGTACAATTATGGCGTACATAATTAAAGATTATACCTTCTGGAAAATATTATTTTATAGATATTTGATATGTTCTGTGCGATGGATATTTTCTGCCCGCCCATATAAAAAATACATAGTCTAAAAAAAATCACATCTAAATTTTCCATTTTTGGCATAAACACATTACTGCCTGAATAATGAATTTCAAATATAAAATTGAAAATAGTATATTATTATCCGAGTGAATAATGCGCATAATCTCGAGTGTAATATTATACTTTATCTTCTCCAATAGGTGGATAATTAAATGATTTTCAAAAATAGATAAAAAACTCTGACTTCTATCAAATGGTTAACCTAATGTTTTTAACAATTTTAAATATTAGACGCCCAAGTGAAAACCCAATTGCTTCAAATCACAGTGAATATTGAAATCGGCCAATCAACGTGAATAATGAGTTCATTATTCACGTTAGTCAGGGAATTTATAATGTAATCAATATATATATATATATAAAACCCAAAAGTATGCAATGATATCATTTTTATAATCCCCTTAAATATATATGATTTTCCATTATAGGAAATTTTCCATTAGTAGAGACATGCTGGTACGACAAAATAAAACAAACATAATAAAGTGGATCGTTCAATTCGAATGCAATTTGATTGAAAAAGTTAATCCCGGAAGCCTTTCTCGTATGAAATCCGATTTGACCTAAAGTTCGGCCAGATTATACAATACAAAACTATCGACCCGGCTTAAAGCCTTGGATGCACCGAATAAATCTCCGCTCGAGGAGACGGATATAAAATTATTTTTCGGATATTAACACAAAACAATGTGATAACGATTTTAACGTCAATATGTTACGATACAATTTGCGGTTTACCACAAGATATATGTAGAATCAATACCACATTTTATATATATGACAGACTATTATGTTCTCTTTATTTTATCTCTAGAGTGTATACAGCTATAGCTTAATTAAATACGCATCAAACAAAATATTTAAGTTAATATCATCATTAAAATATAATATTTTGGGTGCGTTTTATAAAATATTACAACACTTAAGTGAATATTACAAAAAAAATTACGCGACCATTCCAAGCCCATGGACAGGACACATCAGAAACATGTCTAAATATATTCTTGTTACTTCCTTAAGTTTACTTATTTAAATTTGGCTAATACTTCTCATAAATACTCGTAGAAAAAAAATAAGTAAACTTAAGGAAGTAACAAGAATATATTTAGACATGTTTCTGACGTGTCCTGTCCATGGGCTTGGAATGGTCGTACGATGAACGGTGAGATGGAGGCAAATAAAAATACGAACATAACCAATTTCGTTGACAGTTGAAACTTTTTAATTGTTATAAAACCATTAACAAACAACGTATTTTAGTATAGTTCTTAAAATTATGTTTTAATTTAAAATTCGCGCTTCTAGTATGTACTTTACCGCAATTTTCAAACAATTTAACACATTTTTAATTTTCGACATATTTGTAATTTTCAAAATTCATGACTAACCGCTAAAAAATTAATCGAGCTGATTTTTTGAGATAGCTATTAAAACATGGCAAACTAACATATTTTTATAGGAGTTTCGAAAAAAAAAATTAATAGATATTTATAATATATGTATTGGACTGGTGAAAGTTTGAGTCAATAATATTAATATTAAGAGGTCTATTATCGCAATTTTAGATTTTTTTTTCCTGAGCGAGTCAAAACAAAATTTTAACCTTGAATAACTTTTGATTGAGTGAATTTAGCCAAAAATGTTAAGAGGCTTTTTTTGTAAAGCATTTGATTTCCCATAAGAATATTTATCGGTTTTTTATGGGTACTGATTTTTACATGAATTACAAAATTCCAATTTAAAAGATCAAAATGTAAAACTATACCAATTTTTAAGGCATGATTTTAAGGAAACAGTTCATCTGACGGAAAATTTCACTTAAACCTTTTTTGTAGAGCATTTAATATTCTTAAAAAAATATTTTCAAGTCAATCAAAAAAATAGTTGATTTTTTTGGCCCAGTCTAATATGTATATTATGGATGTTAAAATTAATTAGTCAAAAATGACCCAGAATACTATTTAAAAAGCATTATTATAAGATTTTGACATGTTTAAAATGTCTCCTGTCAAAATAGGTAAAAATCTCGGTCAATTGACCGCGGTCATTTGACCAGGCACAACCCTACATATAGGTATTAATATTATGTGTGTTTATATTTTTGTAATCAAATAATTAAACAAAATTGAAAATCATTTTTTTTAACAAAAAGATCGTTTTTTAGCAATTTTCAAAATGGTTTTTAAAAAATCAATTTTTATCCGACATTAATTAAATTTACTGAATATGTAGCTTTATCTATCTTGTTATTAGGTTGAAATTTTAAAGGCACTAGGTACTTAAATGACACTAAAATCGGAAATGACCTTAACTACCATTTTCTTAATTCGTATTTAAAAATTCAATTAAACTTATTATTAAATTAGACAAATAAAGCAACAAATTCAGTACATTTTATTGAAATTAAGGATTAAGAAAAAAGTACTTACAAAAATGGCGAATGCGCCGGGAATAATATTAAAAACTCTTATATACGCGAATTTACAAATGTGCCACCTACACTGGTAATTTCGAATATAATTTTTTTTACATGGTTTTGGATATTTTTAGAAGCAAAAGTTAGTAAGTACATTTTATTTAATTTGGTTGAATTTTACTTTAAATAGTTGGAATCAGTCATTGGTTTGACAGTTAATGTCAAAATCGATTCGCCATGGCGTCCTTAATTTACTTATTTACAATAAGCGGCTGTTAATGTTAAAGAAGAAAAAAAGGATTTTTTTTGGTGTCAAACAAAATTTATTGCCAGAAAAGTCTAAGTACTAGAAAAATCATAAAAATATTATAATATGCAAAATATTATGCTGCTTAAAGTATATCCAACCTATAAAATCAAAATTTTGGGTTGGGTAAAGCGGTGTTATAATGAAGTCATTATGAACGTAAAATAGATAAAATATATTATGTACAATATTATAAATACTGCCACGGGACTCATAAACCTTTATTACATTTAAAACCTAAATGTTAATCGGTTTGCGGTTTCCGTTCATCATTAGTCGATTTGTCCGAAAATGTGTTAAATTGCTCGTTGCCGGTGCTAAATCATAGTAAACTAATGAGGCTTTTCGAATAATATTGTGCCATCGAGCAACGGCCGTGGATGGATACTCGAAATTCAATTTGCATTTAAAATGGTACAGTTTATCGATTCCCGCTGTCGCGACAACAATAATGTTGTTGTATTGTATTGGGAGATAGCAACTCGGAATGTTGTGTGTGTTTCTATTCGGTTGTTTTTTTGCGGACCATGTTCAGCACACATCGCTGGAATTGTTTTTGAAGTTCGTCAGGGGAAATGTGTAGCTGTTGATGCGTTTTTTAACTCTATTATCTATAGTTTGCTAATGGAGGAAACCAATTTTTTTATGAATATTCATAAAGACTTTTTTTGGGAAACTAAAGTTACAATTTTTACTAATTCAGCTATTATACAGTGTGTGTCCCTGGATCGTGTTGCCAATAGGAAGAACTTTTTTATGATGAAATGAAAAAATGAGAATCCCATTAAAAAAAATTGAATCAAATGTACAGTGCTTGGAAATTAATAAAACATGAACAAATTTTAAGAGAGAAGTACCCCCAGATTCGGATCATTCGACTAAAATTAGGTTGATTTTGTTTAGAACATTTTATCATATTTATAATAGATGGCGCTGTAATGAAAAACAAAATCAATTTTGTTCGATTTTTCTTCTCCAATAATTTTTGAATAAAATACTTGGTTTTATTTTTAAAATTATTATTATTATTATTTAACACTGCTCTGGGATATTCCCAAATCTCTAGATAATTCTCGTGTGCTTGCATGAGGATTAGCGGCCATTGCTGCTAATACATTAATTTCATTATTTCCACCTGTGACTGTTGCTCGACGAACTCTTTTTTTCGGTTGAACACTCCCGTTTGTAGTAAACTGCTTGACTGTACGGTGAAATGAAGTACGTGATCGAATTTTATCCGGAAAACGCTGAGCGTAGATATTAACAGCATCATCAAGAATCCTGCCTGCTTCTCCATAAATCAAAATCATTTCTATTTTTTCTTCCACTGTTTAAAAATCCATTATGAATAACTGCTTAACGAAAAGAGGTCTTTTTGTTTGCAAATTAATCTTTGAACTAAAATGATTAAATAATGCTAAACTATAAATGGTTTCTTTATACCTCAATTAGGATTAAATTAATTAATTGACAAAATAATGTTTTTTTTAACCTTAAATGGGGTGTTTTTATTAAAAATAGTACAATAATTCTTTAAATTAAAGGATTTAATGCTGGAAGGTAAAAAGTGACAATGGTGAGCAATTGATAATTATTACCGAATGAAATCATGTATAAAACTTAAACCAAAGGAAACTTAAATATTAGTTAAAAAAACTATGGGTACTTAAAAAAAATCAGATTTAATTTATTAAGATAATTATTACCAAAAAAATTAATTATTATAAAAAAAATTATTGCAGAATCGTATACAGAAGAAAACTCCAACAAAATTGATTTTTTTTCATTACAGCGCCATCTGTTACAAATATGAAAAAATGTTTTTAGACAAAATCTATATATAATAGGGTGGGCCAAAAAAAAACTTTTAATTTTTTTTCTTTAGGTACCATGAAAATATCGTCCAAAATGACGAAAAAAAAATTCTCCTAAAGTTTGAGCTCTTAATATTAATATTAAGAGGTGGCTCATCGCGATTTTTTATTTTCCATTTAAATAACACGGGAAAAAAACATTTTTTTGTTTGTAATTTTATTGCGATTTAACGAATTAGTGTGTTGTCAAAATCAATACATATTCTTGTACGGAATTGAACGATCTACAAAAAAGATCTGATATGATTTTTTGCTTAGTCGACTCTTTTAAAAGATATTTGAGGTTAAAGTTCAACCTCAAATAGTAAATGATGACTTTTATAGTTTTCCATGCTCTATTACCGAGTCTATTACGAAATATTGGCTCAAAAACATGAAATATCATATTTTTCGTGAAGTTTATCGAGTGTTCTTTGGTAAAACAATACAATTTCTACGAAATATCAATAATCAATATCAATAATTTTTTTTCTATAGTCTACTTGATTTAAAAAAAAATCGAATTTTTTTCTTTACATAAGTAATGACAAAAAAATTAATCATTTTCTCAAAAAATAATAAATATTCTATTTACACTTGACTATTAGGTAATAAAAGCCATGTTTCAATAATTTATAAACTAAAATAAAAAATGTTATTCCATAACTTGTACTTTTTTCACTATCTTAGAATCAAACATTTGTTGTACTTTTCTATTAATGCAACTCCTCTTTCTGCTACATCATTGAGAACGCTAAGAAGTTTGAAAAATACTAGATTATCTTGATAGCTTTCATCCTGTGTCCAAAATTCTACATTCTTATTGATAAAGTCAATGGGTAAATCAAATATATTAAATATGTATATGTATATTTGATACTTATAGCGAGTAGTTAAAAACCAACAGCAAAAATATCCCAATTGTAACAAGAAAAATTTAGTTTGATTCCAAAATAGTGAAAAAGTGCACGTTGGAATAACATTTTTTATTTTAATTGGAAAATTATTGAAACATGGCTTTTATTACTCTACATTACCTAATAGTCAAGTGTAAATAGAATATTTATTATTTTTTAAGGAAATGATGTAAAGAAAAAATTTCGAATTAAAAAAAATTAAATATAGGAAAAAACCGTTTTTTTCAACGATTATTGATATTTTATAAAAAATTGTATTGTTTTGCCGAAGAACAATCGATAAACTTCACGAAAAATATGATATTTCATGTTTTTGAGACAATATTTAGTGAAAAACTATAAAAGTCATCATTTACTATTTGAAGTTGAACTTTAACCTCAAATAACTTTTAAAAGAGTCGACTATGCAAAAAATCATATCAGATCTTTTTTGTAGATCGTTCAATTCCCTACAAGAATATGTATTGATTTTTACAACACACTAATTCGTTAAATCGCAATAAAATTACAAACAAAAAAATGTTTTTTCCCGTGTTATTTAAATGGAAAATAAAAAATCGCGATGAGCCACCTCTTAATATTGATATTAAGAGCTCAAACTTTATCAGAATTTTTTTTTCGTCATCTTGGACAATATTTTCATGGTAGCTAAAGAAAAGAAAATTAAAAGTTTTTTTTTAAATCAAGTACTTATAGAAAAAAAAATTAATGATATTGATTATTGATATTTCGTAGAAATTGTATTGTTTTACCAAAGAACACTCGATAAACTTCACGAAAAATATGATATTTCATGTTTTTGAGCCAATATTTCGTAATAGAGCATGGAAAACTATAAAAGTCATCATTTACTATTTGAGGTTGAACTTTAACCTCAAATATCTTTTAAAAGAGTCGACTAAGCAAAAAATCATATCAGATCTTTTTTGTAGATCGTTCAATTCCCTACAAGAATATGTATTGATTTTTACAACACACTAATTCTTTAAATCGCAATAAAATTACAAACAAAAAAATGTTTTTTTCCCGTGTTATTTAAATGGAAAATAAAAAATCGCGATGAGCCACCTCTTAATATTAATATTAAGAGCTCAAACTTTAGGAGAATTTTTTTTTCGTCATCTTGGACGATATTTTCATGGTACCTAAAGAAAAAAAATTAAAAGTTTTTTTTTGGCCCACCCTAATATATAATAATAATCTATATATGTATAATAAAAAATAGGGTGTTCCATTGGAAATTTTAAAGTTACCCCCTGTTCCCCCTATAAGGAGGGGAGTATGAGGACCAATTTTAGTACTGATTGATTTCCCCCCTCGATTCATTTAATTTTAATTTTAAACATTTTTTCGTAAAATGCATACTTACTGAGATATTTTAAAGTTTCAAGTTAAATGACTCACCCTGTATACGTTATACCTATAAATATACCTGTATATTTGGTATTGTAAGACTTTAAATTCTACTTCTAATTAAAGCAAGTCAAAATCTATATTGCACATTTAAACTTTGTAATCTTTGACTAAGTTTTTAATTAAGTAATAATGTTTAAATTTTTCTTTCAGAATTGGGAACTGCTAAATACAGCCGTTCTTACTGGTCAGCAAGTTTCGCAGGCGATGAAAGTTTTCATTGTATCGCAAGCGGGAAAAGCGGCAGATGTAACTTTCCAAGCTTCTTGTCACTCTGAAGATGACAGCGTACTTAAGGTAAAAGATTTCCAAACTCCGAACACAATAAAATAACTACATAATCTGCTATTAAAACTTAATTAAGTTAGTCTAGTTTCTAAAGTTCTTCTTGCATTAATATGAGAAAAGTACGAAACGTTTTAAGTAAAACGGAATTCATATTTTAGGTTTCTTCTTCGTGTGGTTCGGTGTATGTCGATGGTAGTGAGGCACGTGGTTCAGTTAATGGTTCCGTGTTGGTAAAATATGGTACTTACACAAGTTTGGCAAGATTTACAGTCTGGATGCCGGAATTTCCTTTGGATTTGCAGGTTGCTGATACCAGACTTTCTCAGTTGAAGTCTTGGAGGGTTCCTGATTATCACCCAAGGTAATAATAAAATATTGTTTGTAATTATTGTTTTGCCAATAATTGTTGTTTTACTTTTTTGAGAATGTTTATTGTTATTTTTTTTGTAATATTATTTTTAATTTTTGGGTTTTAATATTTATTAGATAGCGTCAATATTTGATAATTATTGATTATAATCGACCGAAACAGGTTACCGGCACTTTTTTATAATTTTATTGTAATATTTTAACTTTTTAGTCGTGATACAATATGTTGTTTATATTCACACATTTGTACATGTTTGGTTTTCAATAAATTGAAGGGTTATTAATAAATTCTAAGAGCTTAAATATTTTTACATAATATAGGTATGTGGGGACTCCCCACAGGAAAAAATCCATCGGCGTAAGGTCGGGAGATCGAGGAGGCGGCCTCCTGGAGGCCAGGTAATAGGTCTTCCTCCTACCTAGCCAACGGTTTGGATAAACGTTATTCAAGTGCTCCCGAACATTGTTTAACATTTTTCAACAAATTACCCGAGAAAACCAAGGTCAAATTAGGCTAAATTGAAACGTTAATAACTTTTTACATAATCAAATAGAAAATTAAAAAACATTTCGTTTGATGTAACTATTCCTTATACCTAAATTTATTAATTTCAGACATATTTAACAATTTCTAATATTACATCCAGAATAGTCAAGAGCAACGTCTAATGTAGAAGTAAGAATTAAAAAATGATTGAATGTGAATGGAGGACACTTTGAACATTTAGTCATAAATTAGTAATAAAAATTGTTATTTAAAATATTGATGGTTTATTAAATTGTTACTGTTACGTATTCTTTTTGTTATTAAAATATTTCATAAAATAAATTTTATATTTTATTTTCTTCAGTGAGCTAGTGCTTTATCTAGTTGAAATCCTACATGCAGCTTTGTTGATATTTTTTAAAATTAGCAAATAAGTACTGTATTACTTTTAAATTTTAAATATGTTTGGCTTGTTTTTATAATTCACTGTCTGCTGTTTTATTAGTAATTTTGTTCACAAAACACTTAATTAGTCAACAAATTATTTATAACAACCTGAAAATTTGACGCCATTAAATTTTGAACAATGACAGATTACGTGGTAACAATAGAAACCGTCCCAGGTTTCTTGATACAAAATAACATTTAAAATTTTAAAAATTGTTAAATATCTCTGAAATTATTAACTTTAGGTATGGGGAATTTACAAGAAATCAAAAATTCCATGCCCATAACTGCAAACCCAATAGCAAAAAAGTTATAGGCTAGTACATGGTATAGTAATTTGATTCAGAATTTTATGTAGAATTTAAAAATGTAAAAATATATAGAGTGTTCTATTTGAAATAACAAAGTTTTTTTGTTCAAAATATTTTATAAAAATATATTTAAATGGATTATAAACCCTTTTAAAATTTCAAATCGATATTTTTTACGGTTCCCCAGAAACTTTCAATGGACCACGAATGTGGTATATCCAGTGGTGTTATTTAGGTTGTGATACCACTATAGAATCTAAAGCAATGTATAATCGTCAAACTAAAAGACCAAGATTTGTTTCCAACATATATTGAATATAAGATAAATACAAATCTCTTGTTTTATTAAAAAAAACAAAAATTACAAACAAATTATTATTTTTTATTTAAAAAAAATAAAATCATTATTATAATTTTTGTATTGTGTAAAACATACAATATTTAAAGAAAAGAAATGATTTATAACAAAATAGAGAATTAAAAATCTTTATAGGTTAAAATAATAAGAATGGCTGTATAAAACATTTAAATGACCTGATTTCGTGAAACGTCGAGGCACGGGTACGTTTTTTAACCTTTATTTTTAAAATCTATTAAAATTTTTCATGGAAGAAAAACCGTGTTGAACTGTATTATATATTGCATTGGCCGGACATCCTAGGCATGCATATTTTAAAATTTGTATATTTGCAAATATTGCTTTAATAAATCTAAAATCCAATAAAGTGTATAAATAATAAAACTATGAAATACTACAAAACAATATTTCTAGTCCTTGTCGATTAACAATTTTTAGATTTTGTAGTAATTAATTATTATGTATTGATTATCAGATTTTGTTTTTTTTTATTTTAAACATGCAGATTTTTATGATCCCCTATAATGTCGCCCCCCTTTAAATTTTTTATTTTAAGTGTCCCAAAAAATTAAAAGTGTGGTTATGTAGGAACTAAAAAATACTTTTTTTCTACGTATAAAGAAAATTGGAAAATTAATCAGTATACAGGGAAAAACGAAAAGTTATTTTTTTTTCAATGGATCACCCTATATATGAATTTATTTTTCGATTCCTTGTAAAATTCTGAGCATATTTCATATATCATACCATATACCTAAATTCAACCGTTTCTGAAATATTTAAATTATTTTTAAGATAATAAGTTGAAATAGTTTGTCTTTCTCTGTCTGAGTACGCCATTTTTACTTATTTAACAACACTTATTGACATAATGTCACTATAGTAATTTATTTTCAATAAAAAATTTGGTATACTGAGGCTTCTTGATTTTTAACAGTTTAAAAAAACATTTAATGATGACATTTCGAATGCGAATATTTTAGAAACGGTTGAATTTAGGTATATGGTTTGTATATATATTATGCTCAGAATTTTACAAGGAATCGAAAAATAAATTCAAATATAGGGTGATCCATTGAAAAAAAATAAACTTTTTGTTTTTCCCTGTATACTGATCAATTTTCCAATTTTCTTTATACGTAGAAAAAAAGTATTTTTTAGTTCCTACATAACCACACTTTTAAATTTTTTGGGACACTTAAAATAAAAAAGTTAAAGGGGGGCGACATTATAGGGGATCACCCTGTACATACTTTTTTATTATTTGGTATAGACCATTTTTTGTTACAAATGTTTAATAAAAATAATAATTTGGTATGTACACATTTTAAAAATTACTCTGTTGTACTAAATAAAAAAACAATATAAAAAACTAATAATTTTTAGTGTGACAAAAACAAGAAGGAAAAAACGTTCGTACGGAAACACCTGGTCCGGAAACTCGGACGACCTGGGAAACGTGGTGGAAAAGCCTGCGTGTCGTCTAAGATACCAGCAAACTCCGGTTGACGTCTACGCTCACTTTATGGCCACCGATCACGAATCCGGCCGGATAAGTTACCTAATTAACAGAAGAACTTGGCTTCGCGTAACCGACTTAGTTTTGCCTTGGTTGAGAGTCAGCGATCCCAGAATTGCCAGTCTGCACGGAAGAATATTGCAAGGTAAAGATATAAGTTTATAAGTACATTAAACTTACAACTAGATATCTACATTAGACTGGGCCAAAAAAATCGAATATTTTTTTTTTGTAAAGTATATCGAAAATATTGTTTGGGGTGACAAAAAAAAATTTTGGTGAAAGTTTGAGTCCATAATATCAATAAGAAAATATTAAGAGGTCTATCATCGCAATTTTAGATTTTTTAACTTTGGAATTTTGTTGTAAAAATCAGTACCCGGAAAAAAACCAATAAATATTCTTATGGGAAATCAAATGCTCTACAAAAAAAGTCTCCTAACATTTTTGGCTAAATTCACTCCATCAAAAGTTATTTAAGGTCAAAAAGAAATTCTTGTTTTTTCCGCTCTAGATTTTTTTTTTGGGTCAGTTAAAAACATGAAATTTAAAAAAAATAACACATTAGAGTTTTTTCGCTTTAAGAAGCTATTTTCTTTAGAAAATATTATTTTTACTGTTACCTATTTAATCGTTTAAATAATAACAATCATATTGTTTTTTTATTGAAAATTGTTTATACACATTTATAAAGAAAAAAAATCAAATTATCACCCATAAAAAATAAATCTACAGGGAAAAAAACAAGAATTTCGTTTTGACTTCAAATTTAACCTTAAATAACTTTTGATGGAGTGAATTTAGCCAAAAATGTTAGGAGACTTTTTTGTAGAGCATTTGATTTCCCATAAGAATATCTATCGGTTTTTTATGGATACTGATTTTTACATGAATTACAAAATTCCAATTTAAAAGATCAAAATGTAAAACTATACCAATTTTTAAGGCATGATTTTAAGGAAATGATTCATCTGACAGAAAATTTCACTTTAACCTTTTTTGTAGAGAATTTAATTTTCTTAAAAAAATATTTTCGAGTCAATTTTGTTAAACTTAATGGTTTGTGAGTTCTGAGACAAAAACTTGCTGAGGAAAAAAAAAAATAAAATTGCGATGATAAACCTCTTAATATTAAAATTATGGACTCAAACTTTCACAATAATTTTTTTTGTCACCCCAAACCATATTTTTGATATACTTAAAAAAAATAGTTGATTTTTTTGGCCCAGTCTAATATACACACAAACTTGAAAATAAAAACCACCTTATCCTAACTAATTTTATTACAAACAAAAAAAGATAAAAAATATTGAAGTTAATTTTGTATTTAACAAATGGGTCATTCCACGTTACTCGGGGATTTTTGTCCCGCCCGTCACAATTAAAAATTGTGAGTAAAAACTACACGTTATAAAATTTATTTAAAAATATTGTTTTATTATGCTTTTAATAAGTTATAAGCACAATAAAAATTATATTATAAAATATTAATTTTATAAATTGTAGTTTTTACTCACAATTTTTAATTGTGACGGCGGGACAAAAATTACCGAGTAACGTGGAATGGCCCAAATAACAAAAAATGTGAATTCATCTGAGAATAAACTTTACGGTAAATTAGAAATAATAAGTTTTTGTTAATTAAAAAAATATTGTTTCTCGTAATTACTAGGTTCCATATAAGATTGGTTGTGTGTATTTATAACAAGAAATATACCTAATTGCTTCAGAAAATTTGATAAAACTATTTTCGAAAAAGGAAGAAAATGTATCATTTGTGCGATTTTGAATTTTTCTGAGTTTAGTGAAACATTCTAAAATTATTTAAATTTATTAGTTTAAAAGATAATATAACGTTATAGGAAGGAGCACTGGGCGTACAGAAATCCAAGTACTATCGCCAATCACAAGCCGGGTATACGGAGCCAAAGAAATCAGGGTAGGCAACGATAAAGTGGGGTTATCCCGCCTTCTAGTCCAAGTGGTATCCGGTTTGCAACTTAACATCTCGCCTGACAGCTCCGTTGAAAACGGATACATAGCCGAAACGAGCGTCACCAGAAAGTTAACCGCGCAATACCAAGAAGGGTTGCTGGACATAGAGCTGGAGTTTTCGGATGGAAGTAAAACACCTCTGCGCGATATAGCGGATACGGATTATCATTTGGTGGTGGAGAGCTTGGATCCTGAAGTCGTCGCGTTTGCGCCGATGGTGGCCAGTCATCATCCCAGAGTCATAGCTGTTGGTGAAGGAAGTGGTGACTTACTCCAGGTAACACTATTGCTAGCTGAAGAGTGTCGGTTGAGTACGAGACCGAAAGGCAAACCTGCAGGCCCTCTGGCGACTGCAGCCGCGACTATAACTGTGGATTACAGCAGCAGCGACTTGTCTCATAGACCGGATATTCTGCAGAATGACGGAGGTAGTTACGGGGGTGGTAAAGGATTTTTGGATTTAGCGGATATTCTTAAGGGTAATTCGATGAAAGAAGAGAACTCTGTGGAACCAAACGTACAGGCGAGGCAATATCAAGGCGGCAAAGGTATGAGGAGACACTCTAACGCTCATATGACTCCTTTGGAAATCAGCATGTACGTTCTCCTGGCCGCTTTCTGCTGTGCTATAGTGGTACGTTTAACCGTATATAGGTATATAGAAAATTCAATGTGTTTTTTTAGGTATTTGTTATATCCTGTGTGGTTTATGCCTCCAAATATAAGGCCATAGATCCTGAAGTTACCGCCGGTGTAAGACCATCAGCAGACGCAACAAGCAGCCTAGTCATCCACAGAGAAACCAAAAGACCCAGAGAAACTACCCAGAACGCCCACGACTGGGTATGGCTGGGAAGAGCAACTATGGACGGATCCAACAGGTAAAATACTGTTTTTTTAAGTTTGTAGACAATGTTTTTGGATGATTAATGGGTGAGTTTTGGACTTCCATTGTCTTTATGTAATTGTTTGTTTACGACGTTTCAATTAGATATAATCTCTAATCGTCTTCAGGTCTTCAGCAACGTCACTTGTTAATCAAATCAAAAGACAATGGAGATCCAAAACTCACCCATTAATCAGGTAAAATACTGTTTTTGCTGTGTAATAACACAATTTTTAAATAACAAAACATCAAATCGACCATTTTTGACCCTGACCCCTTTTGATTTGTCTGACTTTTTTTTTATCTGTATACCCTATAAATTTTTTTTTTGAATTTTTGAAATTTTCTTACTTAACCGAAATTTTTTTTTAAAAATCGCCTTTTTATTTTTCAAATATCTATAACTTTTTTAAAAATTGACTTTTTGGGACGTTTTTTTTTCAAAATTTTTGTTTTTAAATGTACTTTTTTAGTACGAAAAATAATGTAAAATTTTTCGCTTTCTATTTTTGTTCAATTAAAAACAAATAATATTTTGTATTTCCACTTTTTAAGGATGTAAGTTAAAAAAATGATTTTTTTACTTTCTTTGCTTTTAAACGCTATTTTCAAAAAACAATTTAAAAAATAATTTTTAAAAAATTATTAGGTTATTTAATATTATTTTTTTTTCGAACTTTGAGATTTTCTCTACAACCTCAAAAATCCTCAGAGTGGTATTATGATATATTTACATATTTATATATTTTATAAAATGAGTAAAAAATAGAAAACAAAGATTTTGCAGAAAATAAGAATTATTAAAAAAAATATTTTTTTCCGAAAAATTCAAAAAAAAATCGTTGAAGATCGGTCTGAATAATTTTTGTCTACATTTTTCTGGAAAGTACATATAAAACCATAATTAAAAAAAAACGTTCAGATAAGTTAATTTTTGAAAAAGTTATAGATACTCGAAAAACAAAGAGCCATTTTATTGAAAAAATCATAACTCTTTTAGGTTGGGTAGGAAAATTTGAAAAAATTCAGAAAAATGTTTTTCATTGGGTAGAAAAAGATACAAAAGTTTTAGCCAAATCAAAAGAAGCCGGGGTCAAAAGTGTTAGGTTTGGTGTGGAATGCACCATATAAAAGAATAATAAAACAGTGTTAACACTGATATTCTTAACAGCTCCTATAATAGCTTGGTATGAGTTAGAGTAATTGATTAACCATACCAAACAGATGTCTTAAAAGTAAACAAAACATGAACAATTTTTTAAGAGTCTGATCGGTGCTGACTAATTTTTGATTTTTGTGAAAACAAAGCTAAATACAGTCCCTTGCCAATTAATTTTATTTAATTTTGAAGATTGTAAAGTATCTTCTCACCAAAATGCATTTTTGGACCACAAAAGTGATTTTATGAATGTAATCGCGTTAAGAAAGCTTTTTACGACAATATTAAAAAAGCGTTTGTAATAATCATAAAATCACTTTGGTAGTTTACAAATTCATTTTGTGAGAAAATATTTAACTAATTTCCAAAATTAACAAAAAAAATTGGCCAGGGACTGTAACAGCAAACTGCTTTTTTAGAACCTCCACCGTAACAAACAATAACACCAACCCCACCGAGATGCGCATTACTACCAACCCCCTAAACCAAAACTACGTCGATCCAGACGATTGCTTGGCGACCAGCTTCAGCAATCCGAACCACATCGAGTTACCGTCGAAGACGGCGGCGACGACGACGACGAATAACAACGGCAACAGCGCACGTCAAATTGACAGCTCCACTTACTGTAAGAGCAAACCTAACGGTGGCGGACTTGTGGTTACTAATAACACTAACGATAACGATGAAATGCGAGTTTGGTACGTGTGGCTTTAGATTGAATAATGTTCAAGATTTATTTGATGTTTTTTTAGGAATAAGCCCACTCCTCCACCGCCTTTGCCTCCCCATGGCGTTCAATCGGTCCAAGAAGCACCAAGGACCCAGTCTTTAATTGTTGATGTCGAACCTGAAGATTATAGACCACCTGTTCCACCGCATCGAAATATTGGAGTTAGCGCTTCGAACTTTGTTGAAGCTGCACCGCCAAGAAGAAACAGAAATAGGTAAAATAATAATTTATAGTTTTTCTTTCAGTTTTAATTTTAATTCATCCAAAAACTGGCTTTGACCAAATACACACCTTTGAGTAAACTGCAATTATGTTTTATTAAGGAGTAGAGAAGTTGCTTTTATACGTAATGCATGAATAGCGATAGTTACCAACTTGCAAAAACAAAATTTATTTTGTAATTTCATTACATTTGATTTAAAAACCGCCAATTTTCTAATTGATTTAGTAATAATTTTTTATTTTAATACAAAAGGGGTTTTTTTTTCGTTTTTCTTCCCAGGCCTTGGAAAAAAGTCAACTTTTTTGTGAAAAATTGAATTTTTTTTGGAAAATATACACATTTGAAAAAAAGTATCATTGAACAACTTAACATTATTTTAATTTAAAACAAAAATCCTGTATTCCAAAAAAAACAAAATTGAATTCAATTGCAAAAAGGAGTCCATTAAAAATATTAAACTACCAAATAATAAATGTTTTATAAAGTTAAATTATAATTTTTAAAATATAAAATTAAATTTTATAAGTCAAATAAAACGAAAGTTATGTATTAACGGAATCGAATATGTTTTTTTAGTCCCGGTAGAATATTCTTAATGAATTAAAATAAAAGGAATAATTATTGTAATCATAATAATATGATTATATCAGCGTCGGAAATTCAATTTTTTCTCGATATCAGTGTACGGTAAAAATTTGGAAATTTTTAGAAAAAAACAATTAAAAAATTAATTTTTCTGAAAATTTCCCAATTTTCAGTTATTTTTTCCGCCAGCTCAATTTTTCGAAAAATTTTAAAACCCCAAGGCTTACACAGGTACAATGTTCAAAATTTCATGACCATTTTAACACCAAATTAACACCATACATGGTCTATATCGATACAAACCAAAATGGTGTTAAATATGGTTCGTTGGTCCGGTGTAAATTCAAATTCTAAAATAGTGTAAATTTAACTTTCACACAGTATTAAAATAAATTTTACCTGGTGTAAATTGAACTCCTTTTCAGTGTTAAATATTATGTGTTTTTGGTCAAATTAAATCGTACTACACAGAAAAAAAGGAAAAAAAGGAAATTCCTTGACGCATCACTAGTATATAACCAGTGGTATTATTCCAGAAAATTGAACCTTCAACTCGCTAGAGAAAATGTTTTTAGTGCGTTCCACCAACTTAAAATACTTCAAGTATTCACAGCTGATTCCACCTATTTAAGGTCTCTTTAGTATCAAACAACTTGTAGTGACACACCAAAGCAAAGGACTACCTGAGCTTATATACTCTTCATGTAAGTCAACAGAGGCGACTATGCAACCTGGAACGCACGGCAAATTGTTTTAATCGTTTTAACAGAGTGATTTAGCTTGAAGTAACTCTTATTTTACAAACAACATATTTAGTAAACTGAACCATATAGCGGGTTGGTTTCACTAAAGTTTTCTGGGTTAATTTAAGCAATTTAAAAAAAAAAATTACTATGTGGTTTAGTTCTGTCAAATTAACTTTGTTTATATTAACCTTCCCAGTTGATAAAAATAAAAAAAATACAAAAATAAATACTTATGGGTCAACTAAATTAATATATTTAAATAAACTATTCCTTTGTTTCTGTGTAGGTGCTTTTCTCAAATATTTTTAGATAAACACCATTTTGGTGTTTGCTGAATATAACATTTTCAACCATAATTCATGGTGTTTATATAACACCACTTGGTGTTAGATTTTGACACCATTTTAAGATTACTCTTTACACCACAGATATTTTAAACAGTGTATACACATACATTGTATTGTAACACAAAAACGTGAATTAAAAAACGTAAACGTATTGCCACATTGCGAGTTGTTTATAGTTGGTTTTTATGGTAACGCTTTTCGCTTTTAATAGTGCGTCACCCTAATATGACAAAGTTGTATGTTAAAAATTTAAGTCTATGTTTCTACAGGATTATACGTGGCCTACGCTTCACATACCACACAAATAATTCTATAGAATTTATATTCTATGTATACAAATATATAGAGTTATTTTCAAGTTGTATGTCAAGGGTGGATTACATAAAACCTTGTAGAAGCATAAACTCAAATTTTTCTGTTTTTTTAACCTTGTTAAACCTTGTTATATTAGGGTGACGAGTGGCACTGAAAGTTCTATATGCAATGTTATTTAAAATTCAAAAAGAAAAAAAAATAATTATTTATTAGACGAGAATGACAGATTGATAAGTTTGGTTGGACACTGTGACAGTCAACATAATCGTTTATTATTGCAAAACTATGCGGTGAATGTTAACAAACAGGCATAAGTGCATATGAGAAAAAAATTATTAATTTTTCAATGTCACGATATAAGATATGCATTCATTAAAAACATGGGCTATATAGGAGATGTATTTAATTAACGCATATCTTATAACAGGACAATATTGTGCCCGAGAACCTCCTTAAATAAATGTTCTTGCAATATAAGCAACTTTTTCAATAACAGCAAAATATTTAAACTTGTAGAAATCAAGAAAAACCTCAATACAGACCATCGTCAATTGACTACAACAAGGCGTCCGACTTTCCCAGACCAACGAGCGATATTATAAAAGACGGCGATGAAAACTTACGAAGCGTGTTCGAATTTGACGACGATCCGAGCGAGCAAGAACCCGAGGAAGCCCCGATGGAGTTTGTGCAGTACCCCAAATCACCCAATGCAAATAGTAAATAATTGAAGAAAAAAAACGTTTAGGCCATACAAGCTGTTTTTTATTTTTAGAAAGGAATAGTGCAGAAGTTAAAAGAGCCACAATAGTGGGCAACCCAATGTTCAGTGCCTCGGATAACGTAACTGAACCGACAAATGTCCAGGATCTTCCCGGCTTAGACGACTTGCAATTGGATATGGATTATGATCAAATTATGAATTATTTTGAGAACTTGAAGGTAATTTAAACGGACTATAACATTTTTCAGGCAGTTTGGAGAAAAACAATTTTCTGAAGCAAAAAATAGGATCTTTTCGTTTCAAGTTCAGTTATTTTTTCTATATTCAAACCACATCAAATTTGTCAATTAATTTGTATTGATTTTTTCAAAATTCCGCATCGTTTTTATCATTTTTAGTAAGTACCTAAGAATTTTACAACATTTAATAGAAAAAAGATATCTCACGACTCGTTCGCAATAATAAGATGCAACTTTTTTTGACAGTTATAAATTGTTTTCTTTTCACAAGTGTTCAAAAAATAATATTTGCAAAAAACTTAAGAATTATTTAAACTATTTTAATTATTTATACCTTTTAGGCCGTACCATTGCAGTTAAAATTTTATAAAATGTACTGTGCCTTTTTAATTTCGGGCTCCAAAATGAAAAAAAAATGCGATACCGCCTGTAAATGTAGGAATGGCAATTTTTGTTTTTTGGGACAGGGAAATAAAAAGGCAAAGTACATTTTATAACATTTTTAGTAAAATGTATGGCACGCCGTTTTAGTATTTATTAGATAATAGTTTGAAGATTAAAGTTTAGCACTTTAATGATGTTTTAACAGAAATTTACAAACTTAAATTTTTTGAAACTCAAAACAATTGATGGTCAAAAAATATTTTAAATATAAAATACAACAGTAAAACATTAAGCTTAAAAATATTGATTTTAAAAAAATTTTGTTTCAATAGGAATTTTATTTTACAAAATTTTCGGTTTAAATTTGTGGTATTTAAATGATATAAAAAAAATACCACTATAAAATTTAAAACATTTAAATGTAATGTGAGAATTTTTTTATTAAAAATTTATTGACTGATCATTTAAATGACTGTTTACATATTTAAACCAATAATTTTGTAGAATAAAATATTAAAAGTACAACTTTAAAAAACGTATACTTTAAACTGAAACTTTTACAATTGCATTTTATTAAAATATTTTTTGATCAGCAATTGTTTTGAGTTAAAAAAAAATAAATTTTTAAAATATTTTGGTAAAAAGTTTTATATTTGTATTAATTTTAAATCTCCACACTATTTTCAAAAGTAAAAAATTTAACTTTACCAATTTATTCTAAATAATTTTATAAAACATTTATTTAAGATTTACAAAATTCTGCCCAAATAATACTTTATATAAAGAAATTATTTTTATTAAAACTTTTTTGTAAAAATTGATTGGAAATAATATTTTTTAATACAGAATTGAACTGTTAGTAAGTAAATTTTGTCTTTCAATACATATTTTAAATTTATAAATGTAAACCCAAAATTTTTAGTTAGGAAAATTTTAAACCAATAAAATTTTAAATTATAAAATGATTTAATAAATGTTAAAACGGCGTGAAATGGAAATGGTAAAAGGTATCAATAATTGATATTATTTAAATGATTGTTATAAAAAACTTAGTTTAGTTAACAAAATAGTGAATTCCATCCAACAAATTAAAACGGCATTTTTTTGTTTAAAATGTTGGTGTTAAAATATGTTTTAAGTTTCAAAATTCATTTGCAAATATTGGTTTTATTTGTTCGACCCAAAAAACTATATTTGTTGTATTTTCAGGAGTCAAATGCCTGAGTAGAAGAGATCATTGCAAAGATCCGCGACATCCTGCTTTCGTTTAGCGAACAATACAGGGCGGCCGCTTTAAACAACGGCAACATCGCGAGTCCCGATCCAACCCGAAACGTCAACCAGAGTTTCGACTATTTCTTTGACCATCTTAGCGAATCGTACGCTTGAAAATGAAACGGTCAATTAATAACAATAAACAAGAAAAAATTGTCGGTTTTTCGCGGAAAAAGCGACCATTTTTCAGCATCAATCATGTATACCCATTATATGTAAACTCTAGATTTCGAAGTTGTAAGATTCATTGGGGCTTAGTTAGTTGGATAAATAGGCCTCAATAAGTCGGTATTATTAATAATGCAATCGCAAGACTGACTGTTTAGTTACTTTAAAGTTCCATAATTTGTTTTTGCTTTCAGCCTTTAAAGTAGGTATCTAATAGCAACTTGTAAAATATAAACTATATCCTAGGAAAATAAAAACGTTGCTTTTACACTTCATACTAACTGACTGAAAAATACTTTATATTTCTCAAATAAAAGCAACATTTTTGTGTTCAAATAAATAAATGGCTAAGTATTTAACAATAACAATAAAGTTAAATATGCAGCCAATATAGATATATAATATGTGTAAAATTGTAACTTTTATAGTAAATCTATGGTTTCTCTAGCTATAATGGTCTATAAGGGGTATAACAAAATAGATGAACGTTGAGGTGGATTTTTGCAGTGATCTATAAACTATATAACTCAAAAAATAATTGTCTAGTCAAAAGTATCTTAGCTTTATTTATAAAAAAAGTATTTTATACGAATGTTTGCCATATTTAATAAATCCTAAATACCTAGATGCACAAAAAGGGTTCCTGAATGCATAATAGAGTGGGTCAAATATCCGCTTTTTTCGAAATTAATTTTGTAAAAGCAAAAATATTATTCTTTAAGGTAAAAAAATAAAAAAGGCTCCTATTAATTTTGTCGTAAAAATTGCAATTTTGCAGTAAAAAATTATCATTTTTTTACAAAGTTTTGGCAATTTTTTTTTTTAATTTAATTTTCTACAAAAAAGGTCCTTATCAATTATCGCATAAATATTGCAGTTATTAGAAATAATTGCAATTGAATCTTAAAATTGCCATATGTTTAACAAAACTTATTTAAAAAGTAAAACGTTTTTTTGATAAAATTTGTTGGAAAATTTAAATTCCCACAAAAATGTAATGAATTATCGCAAAACAATTTAAGTTTCACAGATAATTGCAACGATATTGTCATTGTCATTTTTTATCAATTGTAATTTTTTGTGACAAAATTTACTTATATTTAGTAAAAAAATTGTTTGGGTAAATTCAATTGTTTTAAGGTCCTTATCAATTATCGCATAAATATTGCAGTTTTTAAAGATAATTGCAATTTTATCTTAAAATTATGACAATATTTTAAAAAAACCTACTTTAAAAGTAAAAAAGTTTTTTATATAATTTGTTGGACAATTTAAATTTCCAAAAAATGTCATTATGAATTATCGCATACATATTTTAGTTTCAGAGATAATTGCAACGTTATAGTAGTTATTGTCATTTTTTTTACAATTGTAATTTATTTTGACTAAATTTACTTATTTTAAGTTAAAAATTGTTTGAGCAAATTTAATTGTCTACAAAAAAGGTCCTTATCAATTATCGCATAAATAATAATAGATAATTGCGATTTTATCTTAAAATTATGACAATTTTTTAACAAAATTATTTTAAAAGTAAAAAAGTTTTTTATATAATTTGTTAGAAAATTTAATTTCCCCTTAACAATTATCGCATAAATATTGCAGTTTTTAGAGATAATTGCAATTGTATCTTAAAATTGATATATCTTTAAGAAAACTTATTTAAAAAGTAAAAAGTTGTTTTGATATAATTTGTTGGACAATTTAAATTTCCAAAAAATGTCCTTATGAATTATCGCATAAATATTTTAGTTTCAGAGATAATTGCAACGTTATTGTCATTGTCATTTTTTATCAAATGTAATTTTTTTGACAAAATTTATATTTAGTAAAAAAATTGTTTGGGTAAATTTAATTGTCTTAAGGTCCTTACCAATTATCGCATAAATATTGCAGTTTTAAGAGATAATTGTGATTGTATCTTAAAATTGTGTTAAAGATACATAAGTATTGTAAATCAAAAATAAAAAAATTTCAGTCTGAAAATTGATATATTTTTAAGAAAATTTATTTAAAAAGTAAAAAGTTTTTTTTGATATAATTTGTTGGACAATTTAAATTCCAAAAAATGTCCTTAAGAATTTTCGCATACATTTTTTAGTTTCAGAGATATTACAAATTATAACTTTTGTTGTACACACAAACATTTTCCAAAAATAAGTTTCGTTAAAAAAAATTTCAATTTTTAGATAAAAGCGCAATTATCTTATTATATTGATAGGGACCTTTTTATAGACAATTAAATTACCCAACAGATAGCGTAAATAAATATTTTGTTACTTTCAATTTTAAGCGAATTTGGCAAGCCTATAATGTTGACCAAAAAATATTATTTTTGCTATTATATTAATTTCGGAAAACACGGATATTCGACCCATTGTTATTCATAAAGCTTCTTAGAATTTTTTTATATTTTTGTTGGTGGCAGCAACGCTTTAAAAGTTGTTTTGTTTTATTTTGTAAGATGTTCTGTATAATTGTGTACATAGTAGACTGTCTAAAAAAGCGCCCTGACTGATGATTTAAAAGAGGGCTTTTAATTTTATGTTACTTAGGTGTTAAGTTCTATTTTATGAATATTAAATATGATATACGTATGTTACATTAGCCATCATGTATGTGCTTTTGGATAACTAATCTAAAAGGAGCTGAAGAACAATACATTTAATGCATTTTGAAAATAAAACATAGGACCCATAATACATACATTTTAAATTAAATTAAAAAATGTATGACTATCAATTCAAATGCTTTAAATGTATTTTTGGACGTTCCATATTTGTAGCATGCAGTCTAAATGTAAATTTTTCGATATTATTTTCTGTATATATAACGCAACCCAAATCTACTTAAATAGAATGGCTTTAGAAAATAGTTAAATATAATAAAGAGTATCCAACGCTCTAGTCTCCCTGGTATATCACAAAAATGTATTGATAAAAAAATATTGTGTACGACCTAGATGTTAGTAAAAGTGCTTTATTTGGAGAATTCCCACTACTAGCGTCACTTTGCTTCACTAGTATACAAAACATATACACGACTTTTAACTCTAATTCTTCCAATAAATCGCATAACAATCACAAAGTTTTAAGTCACAATTAAAGTTACTTAAAATTTTGTAATTCGTATGGAACACAATGTTTTTGCATTTTTTGTTGTAAAACAGTATTATTTCATTACCATTAAGAATTTTAAACACCAAAATCGTTTCCTACTCAATAGAATTACCCGACTTAATATTATTTTCCATTTTCAAGGTTTTGTAAATATATTTTCATCTTTGGTATTTAAAATTCGCCATTAACTACGCATATACTCATGTAATGTATATATAAGAATATAAAATGTTATAATTGTTATAATATATAGAAATCCTTCTTCTGATATTGTGCTTGATAAAATTATACTAAATGTTCTCATTTGAAGTAGAAAAACTCATTATAATTGAGTCAATTTTTAGAATGTTTTATACTGTTTTGATGACATTCCTTTTTATATAAAAAAATAGAATTTTAATTTTGTAGGTTTTCTGTCAGAATGATCAATAAAAGTATGCTGACATATCAGAATTAATTCTGTAGAATGCAAGACAGAAAACATTTTTTTGATTGTTTTTTTTCAAGATTATTTTCATCAAAATTATTAAGTCGATGTAAATTGTTGAGTCAACTGATGTATGTACAAGTACAATATTGTAAGTTACCAAAACAAATCAGTAAAATAAAGTATTTGTAATTGTCTATGTTGTTTTTTATTTTTACGCTCATTAATGATGACAAAAAAATATATGAAGAGAACTCAAAAGACTATTTCAGAAAAGAATAATATTTGGAATTTGTTCATGAAACACCCTGTATAAGCATATAAGGCATTTTAAACTACACTGTACTTTCTTGATTGATACCCTTAAGTTGAAAGACATACATGTGTTAAACATACAATATCAATTGAATGAAGTCAATATTAATAATTTTGACCCAGATATTTTGAAGGCGTTAAAAGGTTAATACCAATCTAGCGAAGTTAAATTGTTTTGTTATCAGGGTCCCTTATATATTTAGCTTAATTGAAATTTCAATATTGATACAACGTTAAACAACTAAACGCTAATAGACAAAGTAGATACCAAGGTAGATACTAATTTTAACAGAATCCCAGCTTTTAGAAACTCAATAACAATGAAAGCCATAGTTATGCGATTAATGTTAACCATATAATTTACTTTCAATAATATTTGCTTTTCTATTGCAAAAATAATAATATTAATAATGCAGTTTACACTATGTACTGTTACAAAATGGTTAAATTGACTAAACATAATTTCTAATAAGACCAAAACCGCTTAAAATGTTATAAAAAGACAATGCGTGTTTTATTATTTGCATTATAGGTAATGTTAACCCTCCGTGGTCACTTTATATCACTAAAAAACCTACCTATGTTGGTAGAAAGCGCTAAAAATATTTAAAATAGGGAAATTTTTCGTTTTTGACATGTGATAAAGCAATTCTGGGTCAAATTTGAATTATAAAAACTATCTTGAAAATGTAAAAAAAACTCGAATCCTTGTTTCCTAGCCAAAAACAATTGTTTAAACTTGCCCTTCCACGGTTTTTTTTGGTCAAAATTGCAAACACTTATAAAAGGCGTATCTCAAAATAAAGTTTATAAACAAGTTTCATACTATACTTTTTCTACAAGAAATCTTTTTATAAAAATAATATTTTACTAATTAATTAATTTAAATATTTGTATGAAACGACATCTACACAAAAATAGTGTAACCAAAATTGGTGTTAGGAATCTGTTTTGCCGATTCTCAAACTGTCGGTGTCAGTTTGTTGAATATTCCTGCAAAAATCAAAATTTCTTCCTTGAAACTCGTAGAAGTAGAAAAGGTGAAACGTGACGAAACCGTGACGATTTCTGTCCATTGTGTCCAGTTGGACACAAATCGTCACGGGTTCGTCACGTTGTGCTATCTGGGGTTTTTATGGATACAATATATGGGTATACCCAGGCAAATACTTGTTTGCTGGCGAAATCAAGAGGTCAGTAAAATCGTGCAAATTTCAAAAGTTTCTTGGTCTTAGAGCATTCAACAATGTAATTATTTAAATCCTGTCAATATATACTCATTAATATTAATAATTTAACATCCTGTAAAATAGGGAAAACGGCATTTTTTTTTAAATTTAACATTTAGCCTTGACCACAGACCATCAGGTCTGTGGCCTTGACTGTCAAATAATATTCATATACTTAAGTATATGATAATATTAAAAAAGAACTTAATTTTTACCCTTTCGCTGAAATCACCCATAATCATACCATATTTAGGTATATTAAAATGAGGATGGAGGTTAAAAATGTATTGATTGTCACTGTAAATTATACCCCGTTTATTTAATTTTTTATTCAGATCATAAAGTTTGCATTAGCCTAAGCTGTTATTAGGTAATTACAAGTAGGTAATGTCTTTTTAGTCTTTATTTGCAATTGTGTCTTAAGACATAATAATTATTATTGTAAAATCAGTTGGTTAATTCATTCCAATTAAAGTTCAACAAAGTACATGCAAATAAACAACAAAAAACTTACTTACCATTTGCCCTATTTACGTCTCGTTCTGATGTAGAATTTGAAACCATGTATCTGTCAAAATAAAAGTAATAAACAAACAAGTAGGTAATGGCTTTAAGTATATTACCTACCTAAGTTCCATATGCAACTTGGGTTCCACGTTTTATACCATTGAAATTATGTTGTAGTTGCCAACATTTCACAGCAATAATCTTATTGAACACAGAACATAAATTCATGGCATTTTAAATCATAGGCACACAAAAATCTTGGTTGGCGATACCCCTTCCCCACCCAGCAATGCGTATTTTTCCAAGAAAACAAATGTCAAATTGTTTTTACTAAACTTCTGTCATTGTTGCATTATCTATTATTATTATTTATTATCTATGCATTGTTGTTTTTGTGCGCATGATATGCATAAAAAACATATTTAAAAACGCGGGTGAGTCGACAAATAGTGAATTTTGTGGCTGATTTAGGAAAAAAGATAATAATTTATAAGGTTAGTTTCTTATTTTATTTTTTTTGCATGTTTTTCTATTGTTATTAAGTACCTATAGTTGTTTCATTTTTTCTACGGTAAAATTTCGTTCTGATTCCAAAACAATGCTCTGTTACAGAACAATACATCACAAAAATGCAGCTAAAAAGTGTATTTGATGTCAAATTAATCCCAAAACCAAATAGTTTTATTTTTAAGCTATCGCCGACGGGTTTTATAAACAATTTTTTTAAGCATTTAATTAAAATATTTCTTTATGATTCTGTCACATCATTTTTAGGTTAGGTTAAGGGGTTTCAACTATTTTGCCCTTTTATAAGTACCTACCTACCTACACAAAAAACAGAAATAAAGTTGAATTCCTGAAAAATTAAATAACGAAAATATTGAATTTAAAAATCAACGGCTTTGCTAATTTCTTTAAATCAATATACTTATTCTTTATTTTATTTGTATAGGTATTAAATATTTATTTACCAAATAATCATAACATTACTATTTTCCCTGCAATTAAAGAAAGACTACCTATGTAAAATATTTAAATAATTACCAAATAAGAATACATCTGGTCATAACTCTATTCCTAGTTTTTTGTGAAGGGATTGTTCAACAATTTTTTGTAAAATATTTAAAAAATTACCAAATAAGAATACATCTGGTCAAAAACTCTACTCCTAGTTTTTTTGTGAAGGATTGTTCAACTATTTTTGAGAAAAAAAATCAAGTAGATATATGGTATGGTCCGGGGTGCCGCAGGGGTCCAATTTAGGTCCCCTATTCTTCAAAATTTTTATCAATGATCTGCCCTATGCTTTATCTGGGAAAACACTTTTTTGCAGATGATTTAAAGCTATTCAGTATAATTATAATTATTTTGATGAGAGTCGGCAATATTGTGCACAAAAAATTATATTTCGTTGAATCAAAACCTTAAATATACAATTACAATATAAATACAAAAACCACTCTTGGCATAATTTTCGATTATAAACTATCTAAACACGATATGGTTTCTAGAGTTTTTTTATAAGAAATTGTAAGCTAGAAAGCTAGAATATGCCAGCTTAATATTTAATTTGTATTATAATATCCATATAATGCAGATAAAGGAAGTGCAGATACGATTTGTAAAGTACTTCTTATTAGTGGCGGATGGTACTTATCCGGTTAGGGACATGGATAAGCAATAACTATTATCCCGATTTAATTTGGTTTCGTTAGTCAACCGTAGATTTGTATTTAGTCAAGTTTTTCTTTTCAAATTATTGCATTACGTAATTGATTCCCTGATTTGTTATCAAATCTATCACTCCATATACTTCGTGTAAATTCTCGTGTGTAAACCACACATTTTGTGTTCAGTTTTCGCGCACGAATGTGGTCATGAATTCTCCACTTAATGTTATGGCTCGTAACTCTAACAACATTTCCGACATATACAATTGTTCTTTGAGAGAATTTACTAGTTTTTGTTTTAGTTATTTAGAAATTGTATAATTGGTCTTAGTTTATGTATAGAAAGCGTTTTATATTGTATATATTATTTCCTGTAATTTGATTCTTCTTGTTGGGCAAATAAACATATTATTATCAGTGTTATAATATGAAATAATATACGCTTGAAAAAAAAAGTGGTAACATTTTTGGGAAATTTCACTCTTAGGTTAGTGCAGGTTTTAGTGATGACATTCCGCCAAAGTGAGTGCAAATTTTGCGTAGTGTTTTTGGGAAAATAGAGTTGAAACATAGGGTGATTCTTAGCTGTGTTACAAAACTCTATATATTTTTATTCAATAGAGATGACATAAACAATCACTCCAAATATTTGGGTGCTTCAATTTTTTTTAGAAAAAGTATACTTTTTGTGGATATATGGTATCGTGTTGTTTTTGTATATATGGGGAATTCTACGTGAATTCGACACGAAAAAAACCCTTGCCATTTCGACAATTTTTCCATGGGTTCCCTGACTCAAAATAAAAATTTAATTTTAATTTTAGCACGGTATATCAATTGTTTTTGGAGATATAAGTTTTTAAATTTTCATGATTATAACGATTTTGCCAAAATATCATTGATCATAACTTTGGTTCCAATTGAGCGATTCCGACGAACGACCAATCAATTTTCTTGCCTTGAAACAAGCTATTTGAAATAAATATTTTTGATGCTGTGGAATATCTATGATTTTTTTCTTCGAAAACTAAAAATCCATTTTCTACACTGTATTTTTTTTTATTTTTATTTTTGATTTGTTTTTAATCTTTAAGCGAATACAAGTTTTTTATCTATATGTGGCTATCAAAAAATTAATAATTTTTCGGAATTTTAAATTTTAATAATTTTGATTTTTTCCACTTTTGGACATTTTGTTATATCAAAAATGATTTTTTTTATTTAATCTTTTTATATTTAGCCCTTTTAACTATTAAAATTGTTTAAAAAAATTAAAGAGTACTGCCTATGAATTTATAGTAAAATGATTGATTAATTGATTTTCAATTACAATTAAAAAATTGAGTATACGTTTTACTTCTAAACGATAGACGATAGACATTATTAAATGTAATAAAATAAATGAAATTAATAAGAATATATAAATCTAATCGGCACGAGATTGTCTTTGATTTAACCAATTTTATTTTAATACAATAATAGTTAAAACAACGTGTTATTTTACTTTAAAAAATGATTTCTATGAGTTAATATTTTGTGTTATTTTTTTTGCGGTTCTAACTAATGCAATTAAAAGGTTTTTTTGGTTTCTTACATGTATGCATTTTTTCAACCTTTTTTACAAAAAAAAAATTTTTTGCACAAAATTTATAATTGTTTATTTTTAACCCAGAACTGTAAGACTGGAAAAGTTGTTTATCTCAAAAAAACCTTCAAAATTTATATCAACTTTTTTGGCGCATAAGTACATCTCACTTAAGCATCGACCCAATGATAAATAATTTTTAATCTTACTTAATTAATTTTTTTGGTGAAAACACAATTATTGTAAAGTAGGTACAATGCCCCCAAATTTTATTTATTTGAATATTTGGATATATTATATTTGAATGTAGCATGTAATCTTTATTGCGTTTGTATGTATGTATGGGTAAGTGCTTCATTAAATCCGAAGTGGATAATTTATTTTATGGAGATCGCCGAAACGGTTATGGCATGTTTGGCAACGCAGCTGGCTTGTGTTACTATAAAACAACCGACCGACCAACCAACCAGTCAGCCAGCCAAACAACCAACCGACAACCTCTCTAAATTAAGGCCATTCTATTACCGACATCGATTTTCACATAAAAATAACAACCACCAAAGAGTAATAAGTTTTGCATTTTTTACTGCTCCAAAAATTGCTCACCGCCTTTTATTACTTTTACCTAAATAAAGCTTTACTATAACCCGTTAAATTATAAACCTTGACAAAGCATTCCAAGGCTTAGACTTTTGTTTACCTTCCTAAATTAACTTGCACAAATTATTTTAAAACGACATATGTCAACGCTTTTTCCAATCCTGATTTGAGATGTCGTTCTCGAAGTGGTCCTTTAAGTTTTGGAAATAGCAAGAACAGTCACACGGTGCTAAATCAGTTGAATAGGCCACCTAGGTGGCTGAGGAAAAATATGAGTTGATTTTTGTGGAAATGGTCTCAATTGAAATGCAAACAGTACCAGCACTAGAAACCTACGAAAAAAAATCCTATAAAAATAGTATTACGTTCCTTAAGAAGCTACAGCTACACGGAGAGAAAAGTATAATGCTGATTACCATAATTATAATACCCTTTACTAATATATATATTACTATTTGGGACAACTATCTTGTATATTGCCAGATACTATGCATATTTAGTAATTTTTAAATATCCATGTATGTTAAACCTTAAGGTAAAATATTATTATACTCAACCAATTTTGTTTTTAATTCTTATTATAATTAGATTTTTTCCATTACCAATATGTAAGTATAGTAAATTTTAAAATATTATTTTGCCATTTTAAATATAAAATATTTTAAAATCGAATATTTTTATGTTAACAATTAAAAATTGTAACATATTTATTGTACTTTTTAATATACAGAAATGTTATGAGAAAGAATTGAACCTACACCCAGTGTTGCCACCTATAACTTTTTTTTCGTAATAGACGCATGCGTCAAAATGTAATAGATTTGGGATTTAAGGTAATAGACTATTTTGAATCAATTTTTTTTAATTCTTTGTCGTTTTACCGTTGTCATTAGAATAAAATTGAATTTTTACATGATGCTTTATAATCTGTGCATGATGCTTATGGTATTTTAATATAAAGTGACCAGATTCTGTCAAAAAAATCGAAACATTTTGTGCAAAAATGACACAATCAATTAAGTAACGTCAAATTTACATTTGCATTGTATATTTTGTAATTAAGGTAAATTCATACAAAATATCCCTCTATTTTTTGACAGAATCTGGTCACTTTATTTTAAATTTAAGCACACGTCAAACACTCAAGCAGTGTTGCCAGACGTACGATAAATTTCCATAGAAAGAATAATTATCCTTTTTGTAGGATAATAATTATACGTACTATCGCTAACAAAAAAACTCATACAGCTATATTGTAGCTGTGTGAATAAAACTTTTCTGTCAATGTCAAGCTGACATCGAGCTTTGTCACATCCATTATGACTTTTTTAACAACATTTTCAACCAAACAATGCAGACGAACTCTGGCAAGCCATTGAAGCCATTTGGAAGTTCCAAATTGGAACGAGCGACGAAGACGGCGACTTCCATGCTTTGCCGTTTGCGGGCAGTAATTGACAAAAACATGACGAAATATTATTTTTTTTTCAAACTTTAACCTAACTTTGTATTTAATTTTAGACCTTTCAAATGTGACGTATCATGTTAAAAGCCATAATTACTCCAACGAAATGATAGAAAATCAGGAACACTAGATTTTTAAGCTGTATGAGTTTTTTTTGTTAGCGATAGTACGTACAATGTACGAAATCAGATGTAAGATAAAATTAAAATGCACAATAATTTCGTGTAAATCAAATTGCACAAGGGAATAAAACTACCCAATATTAACAAAATCTTAAATTTTGGATAAACAATAAGTTTATTTTAATTAACTCTTTGTTTTTTATTTTTTTTAAATAATAAATTTAAATTATATATAAACAAGATTTAAAACACTTATATTAGAAAAACCAAGAAAAATTTAATTCTACAATAGTTTTGATGCGCTGCGACAATAATCTTTTGTGGGCTGTCTGGCAAGTTGCCAGTGGCAACAATAGGACCACAATAGAATATTAAAAAAAAGTAATAGATTTACATTGTTTCGTAATAGGGTAATATATTTTTGCTAAAAGTAACAGATCTATTACTTAAGTAATAGGGGTGGCAACACTGCCTACACCTCGCCAAAGTTTTTTGTTTTGAGTGCATTCCATCAACTTCAAATACCGACAGACAGGTGTTTTGACCTATATTGGGAATCATCAGTGTCGACACGACACTGTCGAGCAACTTGTAGAAGTGAAACACACCCAAAACAAAGAAATACCTGAGCTTATATAACATGGTTGGTAAGCCAACAGAGGCGAGATGTAAGAACATCACGTGATCCACACCGTCTAACGACGCGTCGCGACTTGGCCTTTGCCGCAATCGGTACATACTATGCAACCAAGTAGGTTCAATTATTTCTTATAAGTATTACCAGTAATGGGTCAAGAAAGTTTATTGAAGAAACTAAGAAAATTGAATGTTTAATATGTCATGAGTTACTATATTGTATATTATATTTAAATATATTGTTTATTTACCCTAAACATAAAAGTATCTTTATTTTTACAATATTTTTTATTAATGTGTAATATATTTTAATATTAGATGTACACCTTACATTTGATTAAATCATATAGTAATTATTACTATTTGTAGATAGTAAAATCAATTTACTATACGAACATATTAAAAATTAAAATATATATTATACATTTATGATTTAGTAATATTGGTGTTGTAATCTTTACTAAAATTGTATCTATAATAAAAAAATAGTATTTTGTATTACAATCTTAATTAAGATAATATTAATATTGTATTGACGAATATATAATATTGTTACCCTAAAAATTTGTTAAAGTAAATTTTACTATATTTTTTTTACTATCTAAAATTTACTATACAGTTCTCTCCGTGTACAGCTATTTAATATTTCCAAAACCGTTCAAGATAGAAACGTAGAATGCATTTCTCGCTATGTATATAGGAACTTTTTTTCCTATTTTTGTACATAGAATCTGCTGTTAAAGTATTGCACTCTTATTATGGGACACCCTGTATATACTTTTAAAATTTCTTGCAATATTTTATTTTAATTGTTAATAAATTATTGTTAAAAGGGGTTTTCCGTTGGAAATGTTTATGTATATATGTATATGTATTGCAAAACCGATTGTTTTTTTATTAATTGGCATAAATTAATAATTATTATTATTAATAATAATTAATTGACACACTAATATCGCATATTGCATTTAATTTTAAATTAGATTTATTTTAAATTGAAGTATAAATTATAGGTAATACCTAAATCAACACAAGGCCTATCAGCAAACAAAATGGATTTAAGCGTGCATTTTAAATATTGAAAATAGTAAATTCTTTTCATCAAAGTTAAACCTGGTTTTTTGTCAAGTACCTATTTTACTGAACTATTATACAAAGAATACAGTTTGGAAATCTAGATTTTTCAGCGGGCAGAAAACGAAAAAAAGTTCAAAACTAAATATTCAGAAAGTAGAGAGTAAAGATACGTCTAGGCCATGGGATTGACTTTTATTTATTTAGTTCCTTTTACTATGCCTAAGTATATATATTGTTTCTTAATTTCAAAACCAAACCATCTTATTAATTTTCTGGCTACGCTTCTGATAGTAAGACAAGTAAGAGATAAAGCATTATTTTCATTGTACTTTTATTTAAAAATACAGAAATAAATCATTAATCAATTTATAATAGTTATTTATATCATTAGGTTAAGAAGTAAGGCTTTTTGTGCTAAGTTCAAGGTTTGAAGGTCGACGCGTAACGGAGGCCTACAATTGAGCGAAGCACAAAAAGGCCAAATTGCATACATTTTATCTTCAAAGCACTTTATATAGGTCAATTTAATTCAACATCAAAGCGGCCTAACCTCACTTTTTTAGAATCTCATTTATTTATTAGATTACATTAAATGTACAATA